>JAPYYW010000055.1:0-321865 GCA_030522545.1 Cremastinae sp. A BG-2022a | reverse complement strand
ATTAAGGCCTTAATTGTTCTGTTTTATTCCAAAATTTGGAATTAGTAGGTCGGTGTAAAGTGTCGGGGTAAGACGTGTCGGGTCTCGCCAGATAGTTCGATACCGAAAAACATTTCGTAGAAATAATTCGACGAGTTCAATTGAGTGTCAGTTCCGAATATTTTCAATCATCCGAAAAGTGAATAGTTCAGTGTTTCAAATTTATAATATCGTTTAAAAATACTTTTAAAAAATGTTAGTGCGGATGCATCCTATATTAAAAAAGACATCAACCCTCTAATCAATTAATCGGAATAAAGTCCATTATATGTGAATAAGTTGTATGAAGTATGTGCCTAGAAGAACAGCAAAAATATCAATGCAAGCATGTCCAAAAAAGCGGCCACATCCTATCATAAACCATATATACAGTTGGAGAAATAATTGATTGGAAAAATATGATTAATTGATCCAAATTTATCACAAGGTAACAATAATCGTAGAGCTATTTTTTCAGTAGATCGATTCTGGATATAGCCAGACACTCGTAATCGTATTTTCACCTCCGAATAATAATCCGTAACGTTCAACACCTCAACTCGCGGCTTCGTTAATTTTCTCCTTCCTGGCTCCCGCTCAGACTTTTTTTCCGCAAATTGCCCCAGACCGCGCGCTTTACGAAGCTGATCAAGGAATCAAAAGAATTTAGCGAGGTCTTCATTGTGCGAGAGAAAGTGAAAGGGACAAAAGGAGAAAGAGAAAGAGAAAAAAAAGAATGTTTCCGGAGCGGCGAGAGCGAGATAAGCCCGCGACTACGTAAAACCTTAATGAATTTCTCTCCATTTCTTCCCTCACACTACTCCGAGTCTTTACGCAAATCGTGGAATTATGAAACAGGAAAATTGCGCTATTACGTGACAAGAAAGAGAGAAAGGTCAGTCGTGGTGGAGCGACAAAAAACCCCGCGGCGTGAAAAGGATTTAGAAACGCTTTCGCAGAAATATCAACATCCGTCCAATCCTCATCTCTCTTTCTCTCTCCCTAATTAATTTCCCTTCTTAATTTCGAAGATTGACGGGTAAAAAGGAGGTTGCGAGAAAACAAAAGTTTCCACAAATTTAAACTCGTGATGAATTCTTTGTTGGGAGCGAGAGCGGGAGCGCGAGGAAAAATTTCCGGTCTGATTATATAGTAAATAAACGTGAGAGTGGATAAATGAAATTGGAAGATAAATAATTGAGGCCAGAAAATAGAGTTTCACCGATAATGTGCAATGGAAAATAATTCTCGTGTCGATCCCCGCCCGCCGTTCGTAACTGCTTTAATTATTCGGGATAGCCTCTTGCCCCGGTGAAAAGAGAGGCAAGAGAGAAAAAATTCTCGATTGTCTCTAACCAGGAAAACGAGAATACACACGACGAGTATCGATATAACATAAAGCAAGGGCGCACATCTGGCATTTGCATGGTGGCGCTGAACATTTGCCGGCCAATACGATCACCGGTGAAACTCCCCTCTCGTTTCGACCAAACTCCCTTTTTCGCCGAGCCGTTGCGGATAACTCTCACTTCGAATAACCTTTCTCTGGCTCTTTCCCTGCAGAGCTTTCATCCTTCGTCTTTCTCTCTCTCTCTCTCTCTCTCTCTCCCGCACTATACTTTCCTTTAATTTTCCCAGTGTCCGGATCGAGCCTTCAACCGGACCCGACGAGCCGGAGCTTTTCATACCGACGACTAAATTCGAACTGTAACTTATCCTCAAATAATATCCATCCGTTAATCTCGCGTAAACGAGCTGCTGCGCTTGGATGGAATTTTATTCTCGAACACAGCGGGGAACGAGAGATGTTGGAAAAAAAAGGGGAAGAAAAGGAATCGTTGACCCTCGACGCTGGAAATTATTCCTTTATTTCGCCAAGTAATACAAGAACGTCCAAAATAAGCGTTATTAATGAACTCGTATTTACGAAAAAGTAAACCCTAATCGAGCTCTCAAGTAGAATAAAATGCTTTCTTCGTACCTTCATAAAAATGATTCACTTTTATTTTCTTGAATACAATACTATACTTCCATAAAATCGTGCATAAATAATATTATTTAGATTTTATACTATAGATTGATTTATATTGAAGAGAAGTTGTTTTAAAAAGACGAGTTTTTAATTAATGCGGGAAAATAAAATCGTTGCTTCTGCTAGAAAGTTTATTTCGGATGAAGTGTTATTATAACGTCTGGCGATTCTTGGCAACAGCCTTTCATCTTATATATCCTCAGCGTCGGAGTGAGAAATTACAATTTAAGTTACTGCAAGCATATACGACTAACGGTTACGGTCCTCATTTTTTCTTTGTCCTTTTTCCCGGTTCGTTCGCCTTCTTCTTCCGACCCCGTGCCCAAATATACTCGCACGGCGACTTTTATCATATATTAATGGAAAACTACTGGGCGAAACGAAAACGACCAGAACTAAAGTTGACGACGAAATTACGTTTCAATGAGAGCAGGATGTACATTTGTACGTATTACGTTCGTAAATGTACGTGTATTTATTCGCGTTTATATATACATGGAAATACGAAAATGGGAGACGAATGAATAAAATGAAATTTGCCAAGTTCCATTTTCTTCATGACCGTGCAAAATGTGTTATTTGGACCAAAAATTGAGGCGAGTTAGAAATAGAGATCACGATATAACGATGAAATCGTGTGTTGTCTGACCAAAAAGCGGAGTGACTACTAGTGCGCCGGCCTCAATGTTCAGTCGTCATCGAAAACTTATATGCCCACGTTTTCTACACTTTTCCCTTTCACTCTATTTCCCCTTTCAATCCTACTTCGGCCGGAATCGAAAATTTGCTACGGCGACAAAATTTCCATCTCGCGCTCGCCGATGGAGCTGTGAGCGAGCGCAGTACCGAAGCAGGGAAGAATAATCTCGGCAATACATCAACGGGGTCTCCGAAAAGGGGACAAAAAAATACAAACAAAAATGGATAAAATAAAAAAAAATGAAAATCCTTCAGAGCACGGCGGAATATGTGACTGCGCAAAGGTCGTGTACGGCGAAAGCTTGACAAAAGTTCAAATAAATTCCCTGGGAGAGCGAGAACTTCCTGTTCTCTTGTACAAGGACCGAGCGAGAGAGCGAAAACGGGGATCGGCTCGGGCAGGATGGGACGGGAGGAAGTGCGAGGCGCGAGCAAGAGTTGTTGCAGTGTAGCAGTGGGCTTGACACGTGTCACCAGAATTTCGATGCGTTTTCGCATTCACCGAACAAGCAAGCCCATCGCTTCCAATACACCACCCCCACCCCCACCCCCCCTCCCCATACTTCGACCCCAACTTACCGGGTCTCTGTACGATCGCAATTTTTATTTATACACTCAGGAAAAAAGGCAGAAAAAGAATATTGAAAAATATCTTTCATATCGAAATAGCATTTGTTTAACGTCATTTTTGTAAAAATTTTCAGCGTATGCCTGATGAGTATATAATATAAATAATCATCATTCTAGTTTTATAAAACTAATATACACTACACAATTGTGTGTACATTTGGTGATATTTATTGTTCGACGATATCCTAATTTTAAGAGGTTTAAATGAAAAATTAATCTCTTATTATAACTAGAAGTGTCAAATATTCGTGGGAATTTTTTTGAGACAGATTTCTTTTGAAACGAAGCATCATTGATATTGCAGAAAAATATATGCTAAATTTCTGAAAGTTTCGTTCAAAATCGCAATTTTGACACGTTACATGACATGAGGAGTGAAAAGTAATGAAAATCTAGTATCTCGTTACTGTAACTGTCGTTATTTAAAAAATTAAGTATACACAATATAATAGAATCGATGAAAAACAAAGTTGATTGAAATATCAGCCGATATATTCATAAATATACAAAATACTGGAGCACTTTCTTGAAAAAATGAATTATTTGATTGAAATTTTTTCATGCGATTGGTATACAGTCGAGCAATTTCTGGTAGTCGGAATCAGTGAAATGCAATTAGGGGTCACGTCATTCGGTTTAACTTCCGTAGGAATTTGAGGCACTTTGGAGTGGTAGCCTCGCGCGAGCGTTTTCGAGGGTGAATACGCGTACGGGTTTTCGTATACATATAGACACGATTAGCATATTGTTACTCTGTAGCTATTTTCCTGGCTCGGTTAGATTGTCACTTTCCCCAGATTCTCACCCTGGCCATTTTCTCTTTCCAACTTGCCATATACCTCTGCCCCATGCTTCTCCTTCTCTCTACTGTGCGACGACTCCGCGCATTATTCATGTCAACCCCTTTGTTACCGTTTTCCCCACAGTCTCGTTCGATTCCTCCTACCGTGAAATTCGCTTTCAATGTGACATCCGGCCAACCATTTGCGTGGTCAAGAGTCAATTGACTTACAATTTTCTTGGAAAGGACCTCGCCAAGAGCGACAAGGATCCTGAAAATACAGTTTTACGTCCTCGCAATTATTTTTCATGTACCATCATTTCGTGCTGCGTATATGTATATCTTTAAAAATAATTTTTAGGTATCAGCTTGAATCTTTCGCATGAGATATTGTTGACTCGATTGTGACTGAATAAGAGTATGATTTTAGATAAAGTTTTCTTTTTATAATTAAAAGTAGTTGAGTGGGACAATCTACTTTGGTTCAATTTTTACTATACTACAACAGGCCTTTGTGCCAAATACCATCAAATGTTTTTGCAACATTTAGAAATAGAGCTGTAGATTTTTTATTAATTATTTTGTTCGCTAACAAAAATTTCATTTATCCATCAATTATTACAAAATAATTAACAAACTGTGAACGTCGTTTTTCAATGTTCTTTCGAGCTTCGAGTGAATTCAACAAAAGGCTCTCAGCGAATGTTCAAGCGAATAGTTGTCGGATTGGAAAACGACGTTTATGAATAATGGGTATAGGCAACCTCTGGTATACAACGAAAAGGACACGAGTCCCGCAGCGTGCAAACGTGGGGAGAACGCGACAGAAAATATTCGATTTTGTATGGTGGCGAATATGTGCGAAGACTCTTCTGTGTACGTATATATGAAGAATGGCAATTTATAGAGAGAGAACTAGAATTCTCGTATATACACAGGGCGACAAATTCACTGCTTTACATGCCAGCAGACAGTGATGTAACGCGATATAAAGCCAGCTCGACTGTCCGACCATGCGAAATTCCCTTGGAAATTGGTTTTCTCATCGAGCTTTCATATAAATACAACCTCTCGTCATATTATATACGCGAATGCATATTCTCTATATATATAAATGTGCGAGCAGTATATAAATACGTGTATAATATTTATACTGACGAACCATTTACTCACCCTATCACCCATCGTGATGATTCAAGAGTGAGTGCGCGCGATAACAAATATTTCACCCAATTCGACCCATACTGACAATTCTCGACCAAATTTTATGTCGATTTGTATGAACTGGCGTGCGGCGTTCTTTAGAGGACCGTGAACTCGTTACGAAAATTATGGTTTACAATTATATCAGATTACTGAAATTATTGAAATCACCCGCTGGAACTATATTTTCACTTTTGACATATGTTTTTCAACAGCAAATTGTGATTAATATGCGAAAAGTGAAGGATAACGTTGTAACGCGGATGAAATTTCAATGAAAATGAAATAAAGATATGTAGATGCTATAGTAAATATTTTATTAATTAATTATTGTTCATTTTAATTATCAGATTATTGAATTATCCGCTGGAATGACGACTGTGCCGACAAGCATAAAAAATTTCTGACAAATAAATAAAGAGAAATTTTTTCGTTTAACTTTTCGTCGATCGAAAATTGCGTGTGTCCTGGATGAAATGACAATTGAAAATTTGAAAAAATTCAAGTCGCCAATTTTCGCAAGTCTCTATTACTGCGAGCTTTTATCGCGTCGTCCAGATTTTTTTTCACAAGCATCGTAACTGGATGAAAGTTTAGCTCTTTTTCAACCATTGAATCGCATGAGCCGCTGAATAGTCGGATTTTCTCTTATATTCGAGAATTTTCAAATTTTTCTCTTTCTCGCATTGTTCACTGGTGGAGAAAAAAAAAGAGAGAGAGAAAGTCGAAGTCGGGCCGCGCGAGGATGGGAACGGGTTAGTAAACTCGTCGGTTATCGCTCGGCGCACATACGTCTCATTCCCTTCTCGACAATCCTCTCAATCTTCCGCGCTCACACTCCGGCGTGTAAGCTCGTTTTAAAAAAAACGTATCAAATAGCCATTTTTCTAACGAGGTTAAAAATTTCCAGTAGTCGAAAATTTTCTCTAATTTCCTTTTTCAGTTAATTAACGGGAACAGACCAACATTTAACGCAGCCACCGGGACACAAACTTTTGATCGAATAAATTTCAGCGAAATACAATTTTGTTGAAAGACTGTATAACCGTGGTAATTCGGAAAAAAATGTATATAAAAAACGGCGTGACGAGTCGAAGCTTTTTTGCGACACAAAGAGTGCGAGCGATTTTTCTGACTGTTCGTCAATCCGCTGTGTATTAATCTTTATTTTATCTCTGCGAATATGACTGTAGGGATAACACCGATGAGTATACACAGAGAGGAAAAAGCAAAGGGCAGAGAATCCGCATCAAACGCGTTCGACTATCGAGCGCGCGTAACTGCGAGGAAATATACAAAAATATGAAGTATTCCCGCTTTTTCCACACGCAGACCCCGGGATCGCAATGTCACCGGAACATATTTCGATTTTTTCACTCGCAGAGAAGCGACGAATGGACGAAATGGCTTACGGTTTTTATTGAAAATTGATGAGTGGCGACGATAAAAGAAACGCTTCGAACCTTTCCAGTTTTATCGTTATTGTTCTGACTTTTCGCTCTTCAATGACAAGCAAATCCTTTCTTTCATTTTTACCTCGTTTCTATGAAAAATATTAATTTTTTTTTACTTTTACAGCATTTTAAGAGAGAATATTGTAATTTTATAATTGACAAAATTTCATCATTTTCTTTTACTTTAATTTTAAAAGTAATAAATTAAAAAATTCAAGTGTAATCATTCAACTCATCGATTTGTTGATTTAACGAACGAATTAAATTAATAATTTTCTGGAAACAGCAAATTGGATGAAATGAGACCAAAAAACTGAAATTAAATCATCTGAACCAAAAATATACGATGTATATAGTAAAAAATAAAGAGTAAAACTCTACATATTTTGAAGTTATCCAAAAATCGTTTATTTATACTGAAACATCGAAATGGGAAAAATGTTTTTTTTTCCTGCCTCGGACAGCATATACACGATTGTCATTCGAGCGAAGAAAAAAAATTCTTGAATCATTGACCACGTCTGGCCATGCAACGGTGGGAATCTAGTCTGAACAAACGTTTGTACTCACAAATGATTTCACAGTTAGCTGGAACGAGGAATCGTATTCGGAGCGTGCATGCTGGAAATTCGCGTCAATCTGATATACAAAGCGGCTTGAGACAATGAAAAAAAATGGGAAAAGGGGCGAAAAGTGTGCACGCACGATCCGCAGCGGAGAAATGAAGAGAACGAGAACACGAAGGAGAGATCGCTGCGGTGGATAGCGAAATGAGAGGGAAGGAAAATGAGGAAAATCGTATAGAGTCTCTGGAGCTCACGAACAGCGAGCGAAAGACTTAAAACGTGTATGCTCTCATGCAGATTCGAGAACTGGTCAACTGTATATGCTGAGCTATTCTCGGAGTTCAAATGTCCAAAACGGGTCACTGAACAATAAAAAACGCTACGGCACGACACGAAATGTATCAGGTGCAAATTAAGTAATTTAAAAAAAAAAGATAAAAAGCAAACGTGTTTTACATCAATTTTATTATTTTCTTTCTATATGGTTCATTTTATTTTTTTTTATTTAAATGAAGCTGCAAATATTTTAGTGGTTTTTATTTTATTTTAGAAAATCGCTATAAAAGCCACAAATTTTTTGTTTTTTTTTTAACCACAAATTAAAATAATTATTTTTCTTTATTTTTGACTAGTAATATACGTCTGGATCTTTGGTTACTTTTCTGTTTGTAACAAAAAGAAGGAGTTCATAAGAAAGTTTTACATTTACTCTAAAAAAAGGTTATAATAAAATTTTTAAATGTTTAAATTATCAACTGTGCATAATGAGAAGAAGAATTTTTGTAAATTGACAAATTTTTTTAATTTTCAGATTGTGTATAAAATCAAAAGATATGTAAGAGTCCTGAAACTTGCAGCCATTTCGACACTTTACAAAAACCGAAAAAAAAAATCCTTAATTTTAGATGGACTAAACTCTCTCATATCTTTCTCTAGCAAAATCTCATGTCAGCACGACAGAGGATATGCAGAAAGCGATTTTCTGATCGCTCAAATCACATATGCGAAGCGGAATACTATGTGGAAAAATGGGCGAATGATTGTCAAGAATGTTCACAAATGAGGCGTCATTTCGGAAAAAGCGTTAGTTTCTTTTCTCTCTCTCTCTCTCTCTCTCTCTCTCTGTCACGGCCAGTAAACTCGAGCCTGATAGGAAAGTCAAATGCAAAAAGCTCTTCGCTCGCATTCCCCGTTGCGGAGCGTGGATCGCACCTGGTTCGATTGTTCGATGCAATATCTATATGTTTTTCTGGAAAATTTTCCCTCTTCTCGGTCTCACTCTTACCGGGATTGAACTCCGCGAGAGGTCACTCGTTTTCGTTCCCTCCGCGTCGGGCCTTCTCTCGCCCGGTTTTCCCTCCTGGGTTTTAGTGCGGTTTTGCCGCAAAGTCGTTTTCACCAGGACGAAGTCACGTTTCTCATTCCTTTTCTTCCGGAAATTCGCTTACCATTTACTGCGAGAGGCTCGAGTCTGTTTTCAATATGCGCGCGTATGTTACTCCCGCAGCACCTCCGCTCACCTTATATATTTCTATATAAACGCGTCGCCGCGACGGGAGCGTCGAATAAAACCGGCGTACAGAGAAAAAGTTTAATATTTCCCATTATGTCGAAAAATTTGGATTTTCAAGCGAATAATGCAACTCCTGTATATAGATATGTAACACTTTACGTAACACGAAATGAACAGACCCTCTCCCTTTCTCACTCTCTTCTTCATAGCTCTTTTTAGAAAAATTCGAAAGCCACCGCACACGTCAAGAAAACTCCTCCGCGTACATTTTTTAAATTATATTTTCTACCTTTTTTCTTCGTTTTACTGTAATACTTTTTATTTTATTATACTTCTTTACGCACGTTTTATTTCATCTGCGTGCTCCAGATCATTAAAAAAAACAATTTCGGTATTTATGGGAATTGGGAGATAAAATTCTGATGCTTCGAATCAAACGTCGCGAATGACACTCCATCACCCCTTTATTAACTTGACTTTGAGCGTCGTGTAAGTTTACGATGAAATTTCATAACTTGATTTTCACGACTTGTAATTGATTCAACATTCATTTAAAAGTTTGCAGACTCACGCCAAGCCCGATGACAATATTAAATTTTACATCTGACACTCGTTATTCGTTAATGAATAAAAAGTGAGTCGCGAAAATCGAGAAAAACGATAATGCTGACTCGAAATAACCATTCACGCTTTATTAAATTTAATTGAATTTACAGCATATATATTGTGCATCGAGTTAAATATTAATTTAATACAAAAAAAATACCATAAATGGTTTTGAGTGCAGAAATAAATAGAGAACAAAATGAATTTATGGAAAACAAGAGTCTGAAATAAAACTTTAATATATTCTGATATGCAATAAAATAGATACACGCATTTTCTTTTTTGTAATTAAAAAAATTATTTTTTAAAATTAAATCAAATACTTTAATTTAAACGATTACCATAAAATAATAGAATTTGTGCTATTTTTATAAAAAAGATTAACAAAAAACAAAATTTTTTTAAAATCAATTCTCAATTAAACAAAAATTAAATTATTTCTTGAAGGCCCAAAAGCTATAAATATAATCGCGAGAGTATCAATAATAATATAATTTTATAGTGATAAATAATGAAAAAGCCAGTGTATCCCAGCGATTAGTAATTATGATAAATATATATATCTAACATATCAAAAACAGGGATAGATAACAGAGTTGGATTCGCCTTTCAGCGATCCTGTTGGCTTATCCCTCTTAACAGAAGCACGTGGGATAAGTTTAAAGCGATTTGTCATCGTTAAATATCTGTCATCGGACACTGATTGACAATCGTAGTCGGGTGTGTCGCTTGCCCGCCCAATAACTCCGTATTTATCTCATCAGTGGGATTAGCGTTTCGTTAAAGGGATAACGAGAGTAAAGCGAGATCGGATGTGACAGAAATTTATGAGGTAAAGCTCCATCATTCCTATCTCCCCGGTCTATCTGCGTTCTCCACCGAGACTCGTACAACAAACTTAAACTTTTTCGCAACAAACTCAAAAGGGATGAACTCATATATGTAATACTTCCAAATCCTCACCGCAAAATCCTCTTTATTTCCAAATTTTCTTTGATCTGCTTTTCTGTCTTCGAATTTTATAATTTTTATTTTATTTTTATATCTCATGTTATTTGTCATTATTTCATTTGTGTACCTTATTTTATTCATCTTTGAAAAATATCTATTAATTTTTCTACTCTCAAAATTCGTCTTGACGTGTGTCACATATTTTTCTCTCATACATTAATCGCAATATTGAACACTAAAAATTCCATCCAATCTTTCGTCTCCCGAGACGAATTATTTAGAGATAAACCATTTTTTTAAGAAAAAATTAAAAAAGAAAAACTTCACATCCCGTTACTGAGTTGAAAAATAACGTGCAATCAGTTGTACCATGATCGTAAATACTTCCAATGATAAAATGCTCCTGGGATAATAATAATAACAGTAATAATAATAACGAATTACAGCAGAACGATTTCGAATTTGTAACATTTTTTTGGTCATTTTTATTATACGATATCCGTACTTTCCTATCTGTCAGATTTATCGATTTAGACTCACACCTTCCGAACAATAATAATATTATTATTGTGCGGGATATTGGTGTAAAACTTCCAGCTATGCGGACCAATGAAATATAAAAGAATAATTGGGTTACCGTTTTCCGCTCGATATACGAATTAAATCGCTTTCAACGAAAGTTTAATTTTTCGAATGAACATATATCATTTAAGAAATTTTTGTATCAAATATTCGGCATTGCGATTCTACTTGCAATCACCAGGCTGCATTTTTTTATGAATTCCTCTGATTGGAAGCCGTATTTATTTGCTTTATATTTACATAATATTATTCAATTATCTTACTTTAATTTTGTATATACGCTTAGAAATTTTTCGAACTCGAATTTCTAAACTTTCTCAATGCGATATGTATGTCAAATGTGATCAATTTTAATTACTAATCATATAATTAAATAACTTCAAAAATGTAGTGTAAGTGATTATTTCAGTAACAGAGGAATACGAAAATAAAAATTAATTTATTATTCTATTATTATTTATTATATTACTATTTTAAGGTTTAATAATAATCAAAAGCTTGTTTTTCCTTTAATGTCGTACGACTTTGAGTGCCCGGACAGGGGTCCTTTGGTTAAATTGACAAGAAGAGGCAGGGAGACGCGTCTAGGCGAGGCTGAGAGGGTGTGCATGTTCAGACGGATGTATGGGGATTGAATTTGGGAGGAGGCAGGTGGAAATGGAGCGACCACGAGCAATTTTCTGCAAGTAACGAAGCACTCGATACACGTGCTCGAGAGGCGTTATGGTTAGACCGGAAGTGGGCCTGCAAGGAAGCCGAGTAGAAGTTCAGGCTGCCGTGAATCTCGGCGAGTCTCGCTCTACCTGGCTCCTAATAAATAGCGCGCGCGGTAGAATCCAAGCGTCGGGAAGTTCCGAGCAAAGGCCTATACCCTTTGCCCTGCTCGGGTCCCCCCCCCTCCCTCCGACCTCGCTCGCACTCGCCCCACCTCATTCGGCGGCCAAAGTTACAGCTCCCAAATTGCGTTTGTCAACAACGGTTAATTGCCGTTGGGAATATCGCTCAACTATGAAGTGACTCATAATTAGCCTGATGGAACCTCGAGAATTAAATTATTTGTCGTGTATAAACAGGTGAGCGAAGAGCGAGGCGGAGAGAGGCGAAAGATTGAGCCGTAAATTCGTGATA
The DNA here is from genome assembly GCA_030522545.1 of Cremastinae sp. A BG-2022a. Classification (NCBI taxonomy): domain Eukaryota; kingdom Metazoa; phylum Arthropoda; class Insecta; order Hymenoptera; family Ichneumonidae; species Cremastinae sp. A BG-2022a. The sequence goes on along the minus strand of JAPYYW010000055.1, from coordinate 309,702 downwards.
CAGCCTTATATAATACATACCACAGCACAGACTGCCAAACTTCACTATTATTGACGAGAGTGCCGCTTGTCGCCAGAAAACCAGCCGACTACATATCTTCTCTTATGCTCCTTCACCTCTATTACTCCCACATTATTATTAATAATGCTTCACTTAATTCTTTTTCATTTTAAAATATATTTCTGCGTGAATTAGCTGTTTAAAAAAGTATTAAAACGAATCAGTCGTTCTTAAACTTTATGGTGACGTGAAACATGACACTGTTGAAATTTCAAAAAACAAAAAAAAATTAGTTTCGTTTGTTAATTTTTTTTTGACAATTCAAGATAGTCATGCCTTAGCATAGTGTACACTGTATAATATATTCAAATTTCACTTCATCTACTGAAAAAATACAAACGTGGGATTTGTACAAAAATTCAATCAAAATTGGATGTTTCGCATCACCTCAACGTATACCCGAAATTTATACCATCGATTAGACATGAAATAAATATATAATCAATAAATGAAATATGAAAAAAATATTATTTATTTTAAGGTGAATATAAAATGACGTATGTCAATCAGGCTTGTCCGTTCAAATTCAATTTTCTTCTCAAACGCTTAACTTGATCTTAACTCGAGTTTCTATATGTATTTTTGTCTCTCTTCACGGAAATTTCCTAAAATTCAATCGAGGCGATTTATTAGGATTTGATAAAGAAGGGAGTATGCTGGCTGGCGATGTAACAGAGAAGTTGCCAGCTTCCGAGCAATAACAGACTTATTGAAAAATCGTAAAATTCGGATTCTCATTTTGCAATCGAGTCGAGCGACGAATATACGTACATACGCCGTGGATAGAGAAAATGTGTGTAGGGAGAAACGGCACACGTGGTCATGATTTTTCCAACAGACTGCACAACGACTTATCAAAAAAAAAGACCAAAAATGATAACCCCTTTTTTGGACCCTCTCTACAAATGTCATTGCAAACTTTATTTTTTTCTAAATATTGATTTGTTCTATTTTCATACCATCATGTGCTATTGAAATTATTGACTACATACATAATTTCGTAATCATTTATTTATTTAAATATCATGCAATGAAATTGCTTTTTTTCCAAATTGAACTATGATTATTTTTCTTAAACTTTATAGAAACATCAAATCCGTAGAAAAAAATTGAATGGCACAATCTCGAATGTGTTAAAATGTTCATTAAATAATTGATAAGTTAAAGAATAGCTTTAATTCATAAAAAAAGTATTAAAAATATGGGATTGAGTGGAAAAAAAGAAGAAAAAAGCGATTCGGGTGGTACGAGAGCCACAGTTAATTCGATTTAGGGCTGGGAAATGGAGGAAAGTCATGGAGAGATGCATATCTTGGGATTCTCGACAGCCTGGCGGAGTCGTAGAAGAGTATCAGTTGCGTCTATGATACTGCAAGGAATACGTGATAAGAGGGAGAGAAGAGCCCTGAATGCTCTCGCCAGATTATAAAAGACCAGGGAGAGAAAGAGAGACGAGGAGAACGAGAAAAAAGTGAGAGCATGTAGCAGCATGCTAAAAATTCTTATTCGGACATGAAATATAACCTGGCGATTCGAGCTCGTTTACTCGTTGATACGGAAAAGCTGGATAGTATCTAGCCAAGATTTTTTTCTCTTTATTCTCTCTTTTATGGGTTTTCTCTTTTCTCTCCCTCTCTCGCTGGTACATTTTCTTTCCTTCGCTCGCTCTCTCTCTCTGTTTTTCCTTGCCCTTTATTCTCTCTCTTTCTCTCTCCAATATATATATTTTCCCCCTTGGTTTTCCATACCCCTCGTTTTTCCTTTTCTTTCTTCTCTCCTTCCTTGATTCTTCCCTCGTTGCTTTTCTCCTTCGGAGAAACCAATGAAATCTTGGATTCCCGCGGCTCGTTAAACTCGAACCAACAACCCTGCTGTGGGTAAAATCATGCCAAGTGAATACCTTCGAAGCTCCTCGCTCTGCCCCCTCCGAGCCTCTCTCTCCCCCTCACCGTCCCCCGAGAGTACACACACGCCATTTTGGTGCATATACGAATTGTGTATAGCACATATCCGAATCTCATAATCCTGTGCTCTCTAAAGCATATCGTGCGGTTAAGTATCCCAAAACGAGCATAATCCAGATGAATTTCGAGAGCGCGTTTGCTCACTCGCAATATTCGCATTCCGAGGTATATACTTTTTTTTTCTCTCATGCTCTATACTTTCCATTAACCGTGAAAAATGTCTTCGAGTAGCTCCCAAAGGAATCCGGGATCAAAAAATTCGTTCTCGAAATTGTTCTCGAAATCTCGATAATAAACAGCGACGTTAATTTTTTTTCGAATGTACACAACTCCCAAAGAAAAGTAGATATAAAAAAATATTCGTTTCTGAATTTGTAAATACATCCTCGGCTCTTAAAAAATGACGAGAAATTTTTGCAAAGCGACACTTGCCAAGAAATCGCGAACAGAGAAATACATACGTGACGAAACAAAATGTCAATTGTCCATTGATTTATAAATTCTGATAAAAAAATGCATAAAATATATATATATATATACGAGAAACATATATGAAACAGAATATAATTTAAATTATTTATCATTAAGTATACAGTATAATAATGAGAAAAAATATATAATATACAAAATATATATCGTGTCTGTATACAGATTGTCAGTTTGTATCGTCATTATCAGAATTCTTGGAGCAAGTGCATAGGAATTTTGGAAGAAGATTTTCGCTTTTGGCGATTCGGAAGTTGTATCGCAGTGCGAATTAAACCGTGCACATATACGCGTGTTTTAAATAAAACGTATATAGTATAATCGCGAGATGAGGAAGAGAAGGATCTGAGATGAGTCTTGTAGCGATTTAATAGCTCGAGGAATCTCGTAATTGAACCTCACACCTCGGAACGTCATACTCTCTATGCACAAACGGTCGGGCGCGCGCAGAGGCCGGAATCCGCGCGGCTGAGAGAGAGAGAGAGAGAGAATGCGCGCAAGAGAGATGAGATGGGAACGTCTGTAGGCGGAGAGCGAATCCTGTGAGCGTTCGACGTCGAGGAGAGTTTCTCTCATTTGAGATATTCCAGGCGTGCGCCACGTTCCTTCTCGCCGGCCACGTTCAATTTGGCACGTTAATTTCGCGCTTCCGCCCCAATCCGTCGAAAACTCGAGAGACTTACTCCCCGCCACTGGGAATAAGACATTGTACCCAGTACACAGACATTATCGTCATACGGCGAATTTATACCCAAGCTGTTCGTTTAATTGGCCGGAAAGCGTTTCCTTCAAACTTTCCATTGACTAACCATCATTAATTATTCATTTTATTTCGAATTCATGCTCTCATAAAGACTTTTTACCCCAATCGTAAATTAAACACTCAAAACTATGCATATTATTTGCGTACAAAAATCGCTTTATGCAAAAAAAAAGTACTTTTTACATATTTTTTCGTATTGTATGATAAAAATTATTTGTCAATTTTGATCATTTTTTCGTACAAAACAGTAGTTTTTTTTTATTAAAAATGTTATCAAATTAATCGTAGCAGTTAAAATATGAAAAAATGTGATCAAGAGCAGATAATTGCTTTATTTCGACGATGTGACTGTAGGAGTTGAAATCTTTTTCCTTTGTAAGAAAATCAATGTAACGCGCAGAATTTTTTGCAAAGGTTTTGTTGAGTTCGTCGAAAAGAGAATGAGTGTACGTGAAATTCAGCGCACAGACATTTTTTATGAAAAGATTTCGCTGCTAATGAAGGTGTTTAGATGCCAAGGAAAGAAAACGCTGCCCGGCTTTCACCAAGGGGTTTGGAGTTTACTGGTAATTACATAAAACCCGTCTAACCCTACCTCAGTCCCACGTGTACACTTTCCGCCCCTGCCTCTGCGTCTCCAAAAAGCAGGATCTCCATTAAGTTTTACAAGTCAAAACAGGGTCTCGAATGCTCATTATCAAAAACTTGAATTCGAACCGTGTTGCCGCATGAAAAACGTCACTTTCGTAAAAAGGGGGAAAGCAACGAGGGAGAATTGTAACGATAGAATGAAAAAAATAAAAAAATATTTCCATGGAGAATAACGACGACGAAGATCATTTTTTAAATTTTAAATTCGATTGGCGCTGTATTGTCGCACAAATTAGTCGTTCATAATTTATATACGTAAACGAGAGAAAAATTTCAACGGTCGAAAGGGAAACGAGTAATTCTTTTTTTTTTAACGGCGAGAAAAATAAATTGAGCGAAACATTTGAATTCGAATCGTTTCGCTGGATGATAAACTGGGCTGTATGAAGAGAATAATGAGAGATAAATTTAAATAACGGGATGAAAAAAGTGATAAAAACTTTTTGGAGAAAGAGAGTGATGAAAATAAATGGGAAAAAATATTTAGGCGACGCGACATTGTGGACAGGACGGTCTAAAGGGTCAATAAAGGGAGTAAGTGGTGGATTCCTGCAAGACTCGGTCACACAGGCCGGAAATAAATGTTTCCTCGCTCGAATACGTTCGAAGATTGAGGAGAAAGCATTAGACAGGCCGCAAACGGGAGTTTCCACGAGACATGAACGCGGTACCTACGTGGCCGCACCTGAGAGGCACTTGCCAAAGTATTCGGTGTACCCGCGGCCACGAGCTTTTATTCCACGAGAAAAATACCTTCGTCCAACATCACCCTTCCTATTTTTCTCCTTCCGACTCTTCATCACTCTCCCCGGCCCTCGTCAATCAGATTCGCGACAATCGACCGGATGAATCTCCATGAGAAATTATACGATCTCACCCGACATACATTCCCGGACAGACTTTCATTGCATTTCGATCAAATTTACTTCGATCTCTCATTTTTTATCAAATTACATTTTTTTCTTCACTATTTTAATATTGTTTTTAATTTAAAATTTAAAGAGTCTCTATATTTTCATACTTTTCACGCTTTTTTGATGGACAATACCGCATACATTGGTTTTTATTAAAGATTTTATTCTATTTTTTTTTTAATAAATTAAATTTCAATTTTAACTTTAATTTTTCATTTTTATGTCATATTTTTTAGATATGTCATTTTTTACAGAGGCATTATTTTTTTTTTGTTCTTGCTCACAAGTCTTTAAGTAAAGAAAAAAATGCTTTCTTGAAAACCAATAAGCTTTTAAATCGAATTTCAAAGAATCAAGGAGGTGCTTGAATGAAACAACTTCAAAGATTATTTTTTGAAACTTTGCACAAACGCCTTTGACATCATATCAGTAGGTGTAAAATATTTATATTGTTGATATAATTGCAATTTTTCGTAACCTTTCTGATATTAAAAATTCTTGTTAATCTTTCACTTCAGTTGAATCAACGGAAGTGTAAGTGATAAAGAATTTCTTAAAATCATTGAATTAACGTATTGGAATAAAATAAGTTTTGTTAAACCAAAACAAGAATTTTGCAATTTTCAGCTAAATTTCGTTCTCAGTATAATATATAATACACAGCACACCCCATGTACAAAATGTATATTCGCATGATAAAATATAATCCTGCGAACGATGTGAAGGTACGTGATCGAGATGTGTGTTTTTTTTTCTCATTTTACCAGAAGCGATTGATTTTTATTGAGAATTAAAAAAAATTGATGAAGAGGGTTGGTTGAAAGGCTCGAAGAGAGTTTGTGTAGGGTCGAAACAGTAGAATATATGTATAGATGCGTATAAGACAGGGGTCGCAGGGAACAATCGAGGTGGCGAGCTTTACCCAAGGGAGGTTGCACGGTTCCCGCGCGCGTTATATCCTCGGTAACGTCTCGCGCGATCTATCGCCCCATTGACCGGCACTCCATTATCGGGATCGTAACGTCGTAACCCCTGTTACGCTCTCCTGTTTCCGCGACGATCTCGACCCCTGCGAGCGCTCTTTCTTCGAGCCAATCTCGCCCCCCGCTCCGAGACCGAGTTGACACCCCCGCGATTATTCTCCCCGTCTCCTCCTCTCACTCCCGACTCGAATTTTCGCGGTTCAAGCTATTTCTCCCTCTTTGTTGGTTTATCGAAAAGCGTACACGGAAACGTGTATACACACGCTTTTTCGCGAAAACGTGGCGACGAGAGATTGCGACGCGCTGACCTATCGCGTTTCCGCTTTATACTCAGCGCTCCCGCCGTTTCTCCGCTACTGGCTCGACGAGCGCTCCTCGAAAAAATCTCGGATCACGACACTCGCCGTGACTCTGTACGGACAAACTTGGCTCCTTCGTGCTTATCGATAAACGACAACGCACGCTGAAAAAATTTCTATTCGAACGTTTGGCACGCAGTGGCTCGGATTTTATAAATTACTCGGGGAAACTTTGAATTTTATCTTATTTCTCGCTCAATGTTCAATGGAGCATCGCCGATATAATACGCCTTTTCGCCGATAAAATATCTCAAAATGTGTATCACTGGGATTTCTCACTGAGAAGTTTTGATTAATCGACCCAACTCGGTTAAAATCAAACTTGAAATATGTATAGTATACTTGAAAACTGTTCAATTTTACTTATATATAGACTCTATTTATCTTGCTTTGTAATAATGTTTCATTATATAGAAAAAAGAAAGCATTTTTATATTTAAATAATCACTGAAATATCGTTTTACCTCAAAGCCATGAACAAATAACTTTTCCAGTCCTTGAAAATGTAATCCATTTGATAAATGAACTGGATGGCGACGCACAAAAGTGGCAACGGCTGTAGAGGATTCGTATAGGAAATTCATTAGCTGCTTGTTACTTTATGACTAACGACAAAAAAATGTGGACAGCCAGAGTGACGGGAGTGTCCGATAGACAGGAAAGAGTTGAATATAAATATAAATCAGAAGCGACCACAGATGATGCCACACCGAGTTATAAATGCATTCTCTGATAAACGATGAACCCTATACCTATTCGCAAAAATGCATGGATCGTCGAAATTGCAAAGTTGCAAAAAAAAGGTCGATTAGCCTCCTGTCACTGATTTTTTTTTTTTTCATTCGACTACGACAGACGAAATTACAGTTTCAAAATTTCTATCTTACCCTTGATTGATCTCCAAACCAATTATTTTGTCGTTAAAAAATTTATAGAGAGACTTTGATGGGAACGCGCACCGAAAATTGCACGCGGCGGCAATATCACAAAAATATCGGGAAATAAAAAGAGAAATGAAAAACATTAATTAGTCCGCGATCCATCCATTTTTAAATAACGAAAAAGTATTACCAAAATGTTGTCAATTTCTTTCAATTTATTTGAAAAGCTTGTATACATTCGAATGTACACTAAATTGAAAAATAAATCACTGAACGGCTCGAATGACATTTAATTGAAAAGATAAAATTTCACACGATTGGGAATGAAAAATTTATTGATATTAAAATCATTCAACGTATCAAATTCAAATTTCGCGTTTTTAAATTGTCGATGATTAAACCATTCCAATTATTTACAAGAGATTTATGAACTGTTTGATAATAGCATGGATATATTGTATAAAAATATATAGATGAGGTTACAGAAAGTATCCTATTACTCTCCCACGCGAAGTTCAACTTCGAAAATAAGTAGAAAAGGTGAAGTGAAAAATCCAGGAGTGGCGGAGTGCAGAGTTTACTCTTTATATGTGCTAGCTGACTCCTGAGAAGGGTTTATATAACGTCGTTGAAATCAGAATATATAAGAAGTCGGCTTCTCTCCCTCCTAGATGATATCACGCCCAGAGGAATTCCACGAATGAGATAACACGATAATATATCGAGTTCTTACCTAGCAATGTAAAATACTACCAGCTAGCAAACCTTTGGGTTTTAGAAGTCGCGATATATCATTCAAGACGCGAGCAAGTCTTATTGGATTCGCTTTCGCGCGTTTCCCCTTTCTCGATCTCTTCGACCATTATACTCCCAAGCCCTTTCTATACCTGGCTCATCTTTTCTGCCTTCGCGCCTAGTCCCAATTGCGAGGAAGACGCTGAACTTCGACGGGGATTTTACCTCCTTGTCTAGCTTAATAGAAAATTAACGTCTAAAAAAAAATCTATCGCAGAAAAATAAAAAAGCCGAGAAAGTCATTCAAGGATTATCCATCTAATATTCTCTTGAGAAAAAAATACTTTCAGTATACTCCATTTTTTCTAAAAATAAAAAACATTTTAAAAATATCGATCAGTTTCTGTATGATTATTTTGTATGCATGAGTTTTTTATCAAGAGAAATTGTTATTTATTTTAGCGAATTATTGACTGTTGCTCTATAGTTTATTGGTAAAGCAGAAATAGTATGGATTGACGCCAAGTGGAAATAAAATGCACCCGAGGATAAATTATCATACAATTCCTCACGAGGGAAATTGAATAAGAGCGTAAGAAAACTTTGTTTCGATTCAACATGCACTTCGGTCGAGATTCCATTGAGGAAAAAAGGGAGTTGGGAGTAAAAAGACTCGGTTGGAAAGTTCGAAGTCGAGTACGGGCCGAAAGTATATAGAAACGAAATACACGGTGGGACAGAACGGTCAGAAACACTGGCAATAGAGAGAGAGAGAGAGAGAGAGAGAGAGAGAGGAAGAGAAGCTCCCGAACTGGCAAAAATACTATTTGTCCAACAGAGTTGTGTCTCTCGTCAGACAACACGACAACAAATTTCCAAGTCGCGATGAGAGAGACGTACAGACAGAGCCCGAGCCAGTTTTCCTCTTTAATATTTAACGATCGGTATTAAAAACGAACAATTGATTTATTGCGAGAAAACAATCGGAAAGAGAAACAAAGGAAGCGAACATAAATTCATAAACTGACAGAACGCGCGGTCAAAATGTTTCAATAAATATCAGAACTTTGATTTTTTTTAGCGTTAGCAATATGATGACAGAAAAGTACAGTTGTCAATGTCACGTATATAGTTTTATAGACATAACGAATAAAAAAAGAAGCAAATTAAAATCTATACCGTTCAATTCGATATCAAATCCTATATTTAAAAAAAAACACATGAGGACTCTAATCGATTAATCGGAATAGAGCGTATTAATGTGAAGTTTTATGAAGTATGCGCCTAGAAGAACACAGCAAAATATCGATTCAAAACTGTCAAAAAGGAAAAAGCGAACATTTAAGATCGGAAATTTCCCGTAGATAACGAAAATGCTACTTATACGTGGCGGAATCCAAGAATTCACTCAATAGCCCAGTAAAGAATATGCTAAAAACAATTTTCTCGACAATCGTGAAAAGTTAGGATACTTGTGCGATGTTTAGCGAAAATGTTTGCCAGGTCTCGTATCGGGACACGAGTTGTCCCGTTGGACAATGGATAATACAACAAGCGCAGGGCGGGGACGCGGACAAGCGGAGAATTAGGTTCTCGAGGGGAGAGCGCGCGAGGCTCATCGATGGAATTGGGGGGATCCGTTACACAATTGGATTACGTGCAGCCGGGATACGTGTCAGGTCGAGAAATACACGTGTGTGCCTCTGCGAGATCGTCGAGCATGTTGTCCCTGAAAAAAAAGTTCAATTTTGTCGACGGCTCTCGTAAAAAGATCTATCGAGACATAACCATTTTTTAATTAAAAAATATCAGACGTTTCCCGCTTTTCAATCCGTGCTTCCATCACCGAAAATCTCATCGATAGAAATTTGGAAAATGCGAGAAGAGGAATCACACTGCGTTTCGACTTTTTTTTTTCGTTGACACAGGAGAGGGAAAAAGCTTCCGGAACAATATTCCCGATTCGCGACCATTAGTTGTTACTCCCCCCGTCGTGCCTCCACCCGATTCAGATTATTCAATTACAGGAATGAGAACAGCAATCAATGCGAATCAAGCGAGACTGCGATGAAAAAAAAAAACATAACGAAAAACGAGCGCTGAGGAAAAAACGCGCATTGTTGACCGTATACGAAAGTATCTCCAATCTGTGTCACGATCCCCGGATGCAACTTCCTCTTTCGATTCGTATTTGCGAACAGGACAAAACGCTGGAAAGGAAAAATGTCGCGGTAAGTCGCGTGATGAACATCTTGGCACGTACATCCTATTTTTTCTATAAAAAAAATCACCAATCTCAAAAAATAATTCTTTTTGTCTAGAGAGAAGATCGTATTTGGCACTCTCGATCGTTTTACTTCGACTTTCTCGTCAGATAGACTTTTATTTACACTTTCACCTATCAACGATTCCATTCACAGTTTTCTCCCCGTGTTTTTCTTGACTTTAATTTATTCAATTTCCTTTTTAAAACTAGCAAACAATAAAAATAGAGTTGAATATACGTTAGACCTGGATATACGTTAGAAAATCTCAAACCTTGATTTTCACTCGCTGTGACTATCATACAACTTGAAATTTTTTTGACAACATTATAGTGTAATGTAAATTAAGAATTCAGAAAAATTATTTCTATTCTTTTTCATATAGCACTTTAATCATTTCAATAATTATACGTAAACAACGATTTCAATAAATAATTGTATTTTTTTTAACTACAAATTTTAACTACAAAAGTAAATATTTTGAAAAGATATTTTAATTAATCCAACTTTTTTTCTATTCAATTATTTTTCACTGTACTATCTCATCATCAAGTTCTTTACATTAAAAAACATATTTCTCTTACAATTGTTTCCAAACTTTGTTAAATAAATCAAAATAGAAATAATAAATATCTGAATTTGTTCCATCGTAAACAGAATACTGTATACTATAGAAATTTCTCTGAAACAATAAAAACTTCTGAAACGATATATTTAACGTGTAACATCGAAAAGCCACGAATCGAGATAATTGTGGAAGCGTTCGTTGAAAAGTGGTTGAGGATAAGTCAAAACGTTATCAGGGAACGTTGATGCGGAGAACAAGAACATATTCAGCGATACCTGCTGCTCGGTAACAATAAAGTTGAGTGCGCGGCGCGTTTTGTCTGGACTTGGACGAAGCTGCGACCTGTCACGAAACGTCGAGCGGTGGCGCGTAAAACCGGAGTTAACCTGTGCACCACCGCCGGGGCCAAGTACGTTAGAGATGAAAGATAATAAAGCTTTCTAGGGAAAGGAAAGGGAAAAGGGATGTTTATTTCCCGCGCCTGGATTCCCTGGGAGGAATGCTAGACGGGAGAAAGATTTGGGGCGAGCGCGGGGAGAAGAGGAGGGCGAGAGAAACGCTTAACTTTTCGCTTGGCGTATTATGCATGTGTCCTTTCACTTTGGGCACTTTTACCCTGGCTCTTTCTCTCTCTTGTTGCGAAATAGAATAAAATTATAACGCGCGTGTTCCGCCTGGACAGCTTTAACCGCGGTTTCGCTAACTTTTGTACTTTCTGCCGGAACAGACTTCCGTTCTCTCCGTCCTCCTCGTCGCTCCCTTTTCTCGATGTTATATATCCTTTTTTGTCCCCCCCCTAACTCGCTCAGTCCCTAAAATTTCTGCGTTTTTAATTAGCAGGCCTAAACAGCCCGCCAGCTCTTTCTGCATGTCCAAGAGTAAATTTCTTCTTGCTGGAAGCTGCTTTACTTTTTATTGGGAGATAAAAAAGCGTCGAGTGTGGGACTCCGCGAAAAACAGTGCGGCAAGTGTGCAGACGGGATTTGCGGCCACTGTTTGCACGAATCAGGAAACTCTGCGTGGAAACCGGGGACGCGAAACGCGAGACAAAACTTATTATGTACACAACAATCGCGTGTCCGAGTCGACGGATATTCTCGGCCAACTATCGGATTCAATCAGCAATTCGAGCATTAAACTCCATTAATTCGAGAACGAGGACTGCAAGTGAATGTTGAATTTTTGAGAAATATAATGAACTATCGAGAATTAAAATTTGATATTTTTATAGAAATTTTATACTTGATACAATAACGAAACTAATTCGTGAATCTCAGATTTTGCATTTCTATAAAAAAAATTATGAATTTCTATGCAATCCTAAGTAAATAGAAATTTTATCGTTAGCGTTAACGTTAACAATAAATTCATCACAAGGTTTATATAAATTGACGATAAATAAATAAAAATGCAGACTTTGTATTTTTGTCGAAAAATTGTATAAATCTCTGCGGATTAGTGTTATAAATATTCGATATTTTAATACATTCTATGAAAATAAATACGATATAATTATAATTTAACCCGATTGCAGTACCAAAATCAAAAATAATTAAGTATGAAAAACAATATGAAAGCGAAAACGAATCAATTTTTCCATCAATGTAAATTATTTAGCATATGATTTAAAAAAGTTTGACAATGATTGAAAATTTGGGACGTGCAGACAAAAATTTTTAATGTTACTGCATGTCAACATATGTTGATTGCTTTGGCACACTCTCGCATCCATCAACGACATATTGTTACCGCGCATAAAACTTCGTTCGCCTGTAAATATTCTGAACGTCACGCGATCGAATTTCCCGAGAAAGCCCATTATTTTGCGAACAATTGAATTGACCGTGCTGCCGCAAATAGGAGACGCCGTTCAGCGCAAATTAATTGGCGAGACAAGAACGACGAGATATGGAACAAAAAGCACGATGCCATCGACTCACTGTCGTCCGTGAGTTTTTCCAATAATATTTTATCAAAATTTTGTTATAATTTGAAGCATAATTCGTATATATTGTCATATCTAGTGTATGTAAAATTATCTACAAATACATTAAATGAAAAGAGACACGACCGTGATGAAAAAGTGTGAAAAAGTATAAAAAAGACAGATAAGTATAGTGAATGAAACTGTGTTTTTCAGTTTTAAAAAAAATGTAATTATAAAAATCTTTAATTAATTATAAAAATAAAAATAAAATATTCTTAATTTACTAGAATATAATTTCTATATAAACATATATTTTAATCAAATAAATGACGAAATGCTTTTTCATGATGGAATTCACGCAGTTGGCGAAGTGCAACAAAGCTGCGAGAAAAAAAATAGGGAGTGAAGAGTTAAGCCGGGGAAACGTCAAGGTATTTCCCCCGGTCGACACGCTTTTATTGTATAACGCAGCGTTTTATCTAGCCTGAGTGACGTATCCTAGAGCAGCGCGAGAGGATTTCGCCTCGGGCGAGCTCCCCTGGCAAGGAAGATGAGTTCACGGACGAGTTATCTCGTCTCACGCCTTCTGACGCCAGACTATTTTTTTAATCACAAACATTTCAGGGATAATTTAATATAAAATGTACTGGGTTTCTCCCAAGGGATTTGCGGATAGACTGATGGACGAGCACGCGCCTCCATCCCCGTAATTGACTTCACAATAATTATATAATTCCAACAACGAGATGAAAAATATTATTGAATATATCCCATCGATTTTTATTTTTAAAATAAAAATATTCAAAGTAATTTATGATTAATTGCAAACGATTACTTTGCACACCTCGTTTTGTTACCTTATAAATATATCATGAATTTACATGAAAAAAATGTTTACCATATCTTTTTATACTGTCTGATAAAAGTTAAAATTTTTTACATAGGTATCTAAAAATGAACAACCCTCGAAATTTCCAAACTTTTACCGCGGTACGAAAAAATGAAACAATATTTCGTACAAAATTCCCAACGTGTATATTTTAATAAAATATAAAGTGTGCATTTTTCAATAATGAAATATTCGAAAAATGCAACATAAAGGATAATAAAACTCAATGAAAGGATATGTTCCATAAAAACAGATATAAAGATGTAATGGAGGAGGGTGAAGAGTCGAAAAAATGTCGAAAGCATGAAAATTTATACACAGAGAGAAAATGCAGAAAAGAGCAATTAAGTTCGAATCGGTTTGCAGGATTCTGAAGCGGTTTTATCACGAAAGAAGCTCTTGCGCGATAAGAGACTCTGGAGAATGGATAAAAGTAAGATCGCGTCAAAGAACAATTCTAGAAATGGGAGAACGAGCGCGTAGATTTTGTGTACGTACGGAAAAATCGTGACGGTCGGCAGCTTATTCGAGCTCCGAGAAGCAGAGAAAAAAAGAATGGAGGGTGAGGGGCGGAGGGGAGCGGGGGTGGAGCAGGGAGAAAAGAAAATGTGCGCATCGATCGAAAGGTGGTTCGGGGGTGGTTTTCGAGTCTCGATCGAAGACTCGGAAATGCCGATCACGTATAAAGCGCGAAATCTCGACCCGAGGCCAAGACGTCACGGCGACGAGAGCTCAAGAGAAATCGAGACGTACGGAATATCCAGGGAAAAGGAACGTGTACACGTATAAGATCGGACAACACGGAGAGCATCGTGACTTCTATCCGGAAGCTCGCAGAAATACACCAACTCCTTTAATGGCAACTGTCATCCAGATCGGCGTAAAAAATACTTCGAGTTTACTCCAACGAAATTCTCTGATCATCAAAGTGATCGAGCTATTATAAACGTTATTTAAGAATGTAAGAACAATATTTTTTTTTTATTAATTTTTGGTATTTTCTTCCTGAAGCATATGAAAAAATTTCGTGCCAAATTTGAAATTTTTCTACTGAATGGTTTAATAAGAGTTATGGAAAATTCATAAATTTGTACTGAATATATGAGATTCTTAGGAATTTTTTTAAAATATACATTCGTAGTAGTGTTCTTTTGTATAAACAGTAATTTCAAAACGTTTTACTAAATTTTTTTTTATTTAACTGTCAAAACAATAAAAAATGATTAAATTATTGTTCTAATATACTCAAGTACTCTGGTTTTTACGAATTTAAAATCAAGAATTTACTTTTTACTGGGATTCTCTGTCCCGTACATCCTTAATAAAAATAAATAAAAAGAAATAAGATTTTATTAAAATGTGTTTTTTTTTCGAAAAAAAAGGATAAAATCGTGCAAAGCGAAACGAGAGATTTTTGGCGTCTTGTTACTCAACGCTGGAGAAACGAGCTTCAGGAGACCACTTACTCAGCGGGTAATCGTCGAGAAGTTGTCATACGCGTCACGGCGATTCTACAGGATTTGTGCTGGAGGAATATATTGTATGCAGAAATCGTGCATGTAGATGAAATGGAAACGCAGCAAAGAGAGAGAGAGCGAGCAAGAAAGAGGGAGAGACAGAGAGAAAGCGATTAGTCGGAGCGCAGGAAACTACGTCAGCGGATGGAACGCACGCGATGTGTCTCCTGTTCCGAGAGCGTTACGAGAGCTCCAGCTGCACCAGCAACACCACATATCCAATGATACGGGAATCCCAGGCAAGGCCATTCAGCAAAAAAAAGCTGAAGAAATGGAAAAGAAGTTCCACCGGGGAGTAAAGAAGGAACACGAGATAAACTTTTCTCGAGCGAAAGTTGTCTGGATTCCTGTGGAGATCGTGCGAGAGGTGTGTGCAAAAAAAGAAAAAAGAATAAAAAAGACGATGGAGCCTCCTCGGTAACTCCTGATAAAAAAAATTGGAAAGTTCGCTTACTCGATTGTTTTACTGGATGTTTAGAATTTACATTTTCGTGCAAATATATATGAACGGTAGAACAAGAACATGTTTGCCCGCGGATACTCGATCTCCAAAGTTTAATCCTTGACATTTAATCCATGGATATAAAATTCGCTGATATATCATATTCGAATATTTTCGAGTAATAATCCGAACACGCAAATCATGGAGGCGTACAGTGTATAAGCAAAAGTATTGCTGCATTTATCATAATTATATAGAAAATGGTTGAATTTGGCTGAATCTCTAAATTAATTTTCGATTACTGAATAAATCAGAAAAATGTAAATTTAAATTTGACCGACAAAACGTCAGGCTCGGCGAATCGTCTGCTTAGTTGCTTTCATTACTTATATTATTCGCATTGAGACTTATTTCCGAGGAGCCAATTTTCAAAATGCCAAATTTCCATATCTCAAAATATTCAAATTTTTCATTTTCCAAATGACAAATTCTTAATTTCCAAATTTAAAATTATCCAAATTACAAATTCTCAAATGTCCAAATTTTTAGAAAAGTCCTTACTCTAAATCCACCCGGTAGACTGCGAGCCAAAATTTGAGTGGGATATACCCTGATTTTGGATACCTGATTTTTGGATGAGAAAAAAAAATTCGCGACAGGTGAAAGACCGAGCATTATTCGATACTGAAACTTCATAGGAGAGTACAGAGAGAAGCAATATTGTGGGAGAAAGCTCCGACGATGACAAGAGAGCTCTCGAAGGAAGACGAAGTGGTGAGCTCAATATACGACGCGACGAGAGAAAAAAGCGACGCCTCCTTATTCTTTTACAAATCAAATATCGCGTCTATACGTTTACCCACAAAATATCAAACGCGTCCTCACATATTTCCTCTCATTATTCGCCAACGTACCGAGTAATCGATTATTTTAGCAAACACGACAACATTGAATAAAAATAATGTTTTTGTAATAAAAATACGCGCTGGAAAACAAAATAACGATAAAAATGAAGTAAAATAAAAACAAGGTGTAAAAAAATTATGATTGCCGAAAAAAATTAAATTTGGGCATAAAGGATGTCGATGTAAAAAATATACGCATGTTGGAACTCTAAAAGTAAGAAAGAAAGGCAGGAAAGTTATCGGTGATGTGGGACGTCAAGGAAAGTGCCTCGGAGAGAGTAAATATAGGTCGTAAAGGGTTCCTTCGGTGTAAAAGCTCTCCGGAGCAAGCTTGTGACAGAGCTGATCGCGGGTGACACGAGCCTTTCTCGATAAGACATTTTTCTACGCGAAGCGAAAAAGATTTTCGTCCGTAAATTTTCGAAGCAAAATAATAAGAGTTGCAAAAAAATTTACATGCATCACACTTTTCAATCTCCGAAAAATCCAACTTTAAAATAATTGGTGAACCTCTTTGCATTTTGTGATTTCTATGGAAATCATAAAAAACGAAAAAATTCAATTTTTTTTTACGTTTTGACAAAATTTTCAATAATTTTTGTATTTTTAAAATAAGTCGTAAAATTTAGTAGCTCGTGACGAATCAATATTTTTTGTTTCATAAAATAAATTTGTATCGTCCCAAGCAAGAAAAAAAACACATTTTTATACCGACGAAATATCGATCAATAATCTAGTATTTAAATGTTAAATGTCTAAATGTTAAAATGTATGAATTTCGATTTTATTCGAATTATCGATATTTAAAAATGTTTGGGGACACCGGAGATGGATAAAAATCCAAATATTCGTTATATCTAAAATTTCGATCGATGCACATATTTCTGGACGATGGGAATCCCGAAATCGAAGTTCATAATATTTATATATATTTCGCGAGGCTCTCTTTTACGATGCAATTTACGAAGGCGAACGAGCGCTATCATAAAATAATGATAATATTTTTCCAATAGCCACAGTGGAAAGATTTCTGTCTCGCTCGCGCTGCTTCTTGGCAGCCGCGTCACGTATCGCGTTAATATAAGGTTTTGTGACAGAAAATCGTCGCATCATCCGCGAAATTGCATGAGGAATCCCTGATATACGTACATGAAATGTGATTTTAATACATAGATAAACGAGCCACGTACCGAGGCTCCGACATCCTTCACGAAATTTCTTTTATAAATTCTCATCATACTCACGAGCTCCGAGACTCCGACGTTACATTTCCTCCCATTCGTCCGATATTTGGGTCAGTTAACCTTACCGCCCGGTTATTCCCATCAGCTATCCACTATTTCCATTTTTTCACACAAATTGCACAATCACTGCCACAAACACTACACACACGCGACACATTGAAACACCGATCGTAAAACTATTCGCGAAGAATTTCGAAAAAGGTTGTATTATTGTTAAAGTAGTTCTATAGTTTTATCGATTATTTGGTATTTTGTTGAAAATTTGTACAGTCATTCTTTGATATATTACGCATATGCTTACCAAATTTTAAAAAGTTTCGCCACGTAGAAATTGAGATATTTAGTCTTAAAAATCTCAATTTTTCAGTGCTCTTCCATAAGAGCCCGTGTTTGATATTGGAATTTTTAATACTGAATATTTTGAAATCTAGATGGTGAATAACGTTCTTAAAATTTAGCATAGCTCTTTATTGTACTCGAAAGAAGCTTCCTTCAGTTTAAGTAAAATCCTAAGATTATCATTTTTTTAATCTTCACAAATACGTAGCAAGTACTGCGAGTCACCTTGGGTGACCTTGAATGTGGAGTATGTATACATGGTACGGGGATAAATTGAAATAAAAACTCATCTTGATTTGACTTTACTTATAGAACTACCTTAAAACAATAAAAGGCTCGCTTTGAAAAACAATAATTAAATAATGAAAACCAATTATTTTCTTCCGATAAAAGCTACTCAATTGTACGTTAACATTCGGACACTGTTTAAAATCTTATATAGCCTTGTAAATGTTATACCGTGTAAAGTTTATCGTAAATTAAACTCGGAATATATAATTTTCGACTAAATTTATCAATGAATGTACGTATAAGAGCAAAAAGATTACATATTTTGGAGAAAATAAAAAGATAAAACAAACGAACGTGCAACCGACGCGAACGCGAATGGCTGGACGCTCGTCCAGAGGGCGCTAGTTTGCAGGCAGCGCCACTGCCACTGAGCAGCGCAACGAGCAAGCAGAACGCTCCGTACAGCAATCCCTTCTCGTCCAACCATCGACAGCAGCAAATAATAATAGCAACACGTCGCACGGTCCTTCGATATGTTTTTACACAAATTTACACACATCGTTACTATCGCAATAGTGTTCGGCGTTGAATCAAGATAAGTCGCAGTTATACGAGTGTTTACGAAAATCGAACTCCGTACGCTTTTCGTTTTATTTCCCTTTGTTTACACTTTTGTCATCGAGGCAAAAATGGCCAAGGAACCTGAAAAACGTTCAAAACTGTGCGCGAAAAACAAAAGAATCGTAAATTCCCAAGCTGTATTCAAGGAAAGAACGAAGAATGACGATGACGCCGAGTTATCGTACAGAATGATCGTGACCGCTCGTAAAACAGGCCATTTAAATTTAACTTCGAGGGGTCTGGTCACAGGTATACTTTACATTTTTATTCACTCGAAATCTACATCATTGCAAAACAAACAAAAATATTGTTATTTTCAAATATATAAATTCTTTTTTTTTAATAAGAATTTAGCGTTTAACCTTCTTAAATTTCAAATACACATAGATATTTTCTGTTCAGAAATAAACATGAAAATAAATGTTTTTATTTGCAATTAAAGGTTGAAAATGTCAGAAGAGTACATCGTTTTGTTGTGTTTACAGTGCCTAGCAAAGTATGGACAATAAATGATTTAACAAAAGAGGAAATTGAAAATCTGCGAGTCAATATGGATTTCGAAGATGAGAGAGATCCCTGGTGGGAACAGGAACCCTTGAGGATATTGAATCTGAATTCGAATCATCTAATAGGAATCGATCAACAAGTACAAAATCTCACAGAACTCGAAGAAGCTGATGTACGTGTGAATAAAATTTTAAAAAGTATTTCACTGTTTCATAACCTAATTGCAAAACATTGAATATTTATTTCAAAAATAATGGAAACATAAATTAACCAGAATTATTATTCCAATAGTTTTCCAGCAACCTCTTGAAGGAATTACCTCGAGAAATTGGAATGTTGAATAAATTAAGAAAGTTGGATCTATCACAAAATAAATTACCAGATATTATTGAAGATTTTTATAAATTGACCGAGTTACGTCAATTAAATCTATCTAATAACCAGTTGTCAAAGTTGAGTCCGTCTGTCGGGGACCTAATTATGTTGGAAACTTTGGTGGGTTATGAAAATAAAATCAAAGAATTCACAGCTGAACCTTCCAACTGATGGTTTTCATTTTTATTTACAGAATTTATCTAATAACCAGTTGACTGAATTGCCTATAGGGATGGGGTATCTCGTGCGCCTGGTCAATCTTGACTTGAGTCACAATCAACTGCAAGAATTACCACCTGACATTATGAGCATGCGAGGTACATATTTTTTGATATAAAAATGAGCTCTTTGCTCTTCAATCCAATTGAAATTTATTATAGTTTTGTTAATGAGAAGTAAAGTTTCAATTCACTGTTATAATATTTAGTTAAGGATGAATAAAAATAAACTTTAACTGTAGGTCTGATCCTGGCAAATAATTTAAATTACCAAAAATCTCGATACTAAACCACACGTCTCATTCTGTTTCTTTTCCATGCTAGATTTCGTGTAACAAGTACATAGGAGAAAAAACTGTCCCTGTAATTATCGTAAACGTGTGATTGTGAAGAAAAGAATACACTTGAAATGTTCGTGCATGGAGTTTCAACCAAATTGTAGATGAACTCTGCATAATTATAAATGCTTGTAGACTGAAAAATTAGGCACCTCATGAGCTAATTTATTTCTTAACCATTTCATTCTTGATTCACATTCACAAATTTATCAGGTTTTAAAGCTTTTCTCTCAATGCACAAATATTCGCACGTTTCAAACATCCCTATTATTCATTTCCATGCAAATAAAAATTCGATTTAACGGGAATCAATTTTTCTGTGACAGTATTGAAAAAATTAGATGCAAGCTTCAATAACTTGGAAATTGTACCTCCGCTTGGTGAAATGAGGAAAATTGAAACAATCATCATGCATAACAATAAATTATCGTCTTTTCCTGATTTGACCGGTTGTACAGCACTTCGCGAACTCGATCTGGCTAACAATGATATCACTGTATGTACATACGAGAGCCTTACGTGAGCATGATTTTTTACGAAAATACACATTTTTCTTTCAAATTTTACAGGAAATAGAGATGTCGTACTTGGAGAACATGAGCAAGCTAAAAATTTTGAGATTAGACAGCAACAAAATTTCGGAAATACCAGAAGAAATAATAAAACTACTGAATCTCGAACATCTCGATCTTTCATGCAATGAGCTGTCCAAGTAAGCTAAACCATTGTTTTCGTTCACTTTTCTTTACCTTAAATTAAACAGTGTATGATATGTATCTTATTTTTTTATTTACAGTGTACCTAACTTTATAAGTCTGATGCCAAATTTGCGATACTTTGGAATCGATGGTAACAATATCAAAAATATTCGGAGGGACATAATACAATGTGGAGCACATCGAATATTGCGTCACTTGCAACAAACTTACGAGCCAACGGAAATCACCGAACTTGGATCTTTCGTTTCAGCTCTAACAAGTCATCCTGACAAGTACTTGTGATCATAATTTACGTCGTAAAAAACAAAACGGTATATAATAAAATATAAAAATTCCATAAATATGCAATATTTCAGATACGTCATGAAAAACACTAAATTGCTCAGTTTGACTGGACAAAATCTCACTGATATTCCCGATACCGTGATGGAAGACGCAAGCTCAGCGATGGTGACTTGCGTAGATTTGAGTAGAAACAAACTGAGCGAGCTATCAGAAAGATTGTCGATGATCGAAACAGCGACAGATTTAAAACTGACGTCAAACAGTTTTGGAGAAATTCCCGATTGGCTCGGAGAGAGATTAAAAAATCTTCAATATGTTGATCTCAGTCAGAACATATTGACCAACTTGCCGGCAAGTTTTGGAGAACTGGAACACTTGCGAGAAATAAATATATCGTTTAATCGGTAAAGAAGTATTTCAATTTTGATTATTTAATCGAAAAGTGAACTTGCCTGGATAAAAATAGCGAATTGCCATTGGGTTACAGATTCACCAAGATACCTGATTGTTTATATAATATTACGAGACTAGAAATATTGATAGCCAGTGACAATCAGATAACGGACATTGAGGAAGAATCTCTGAGAAATTTGCAGAGACTCGCGACTTTGGACCTCTCTAATAACAATATTGCACACGTTCCACCAGAACTTGGCAATCATAAACATCTGAGGTGACCAAGTTGCTCTAAAGACTTTTTACGATTTATTTTTTTCACTTTTAGAATTCGTTTGCTGACGATTCTCACGAGCATATTATTTTGCCCTTATACCAAAAGCTGTGTTCCTTTATAATTTTTATATGTAAATTATCATTTTTAGTTCATTTTTCTTTTTTTATTATTTCGATTATAGGCTTTGGAAGTTTCACGGTACTTAGGATAAAGTTTGTGCATCGAGCTTGCATGAGATTAAAAAAAAAGCAGAGCGACATTTTTCTTTTGTTGCTTTCGCTCCTTTTTTTTCTTCACGGCGCATTTATCATTTCAATCGAAATGCATTTTACGGATCACTATAATCACTCGCATCGTCGACATTCCACACGTAGGTTTCAAGTTTTCATTTTCAGAAATTTATCATGATTTTTTTTTTATTTTTTATTTTAAATATTTCACTTCGAACGATTGACAATACTTTTGGTTTTTTAGGACTCTGTTGCTAACTGGAAACTGCTTCAAGCAACCGAGACACGCGACTCTAGTCAAGGGCACCGAAGAGATTCTTTCGTATCTGCGAGATCGAATTCCCACGTAATTGAAGCGAGAACTGCGCGAAATGCGATTGTTGAACCAATTTTTATATTTATTTACAAAGTTACACGTAAATGGCAAAGACGAATCATTGTGTATCGTGAACCCGCAAGTGTCGGAATGCACGATAGGCAATTAGGTACGTACTTGAAACATTAAGAAAGTTCCCATTAAGAATGTTCAATTAATTCGCGAAATTATATCAAGCAGTTCGAAAATTGTACTGTTGTCTAGATTTATCAAAGAAATCGAATAAATAGACTATGTTGTAAGAAATCTTTGTCAGAATCCTCGATTTTATCTGTTTTTTATTTCTAATTTTTTTTTGTTTTTCTACATTCTTTATACATTTATAAACATGCACAAAAAATTACGTTATAAGTATTTTGATTTAAAAAATAACATAAAAAAAGGTTAAGTAAACTTTTCTTCACATTATCTGACGAAGAGGATTACATTTATCCACCGAGAAACTTCGATATTTTTCTAACGATTCTTCGATGTAACTAATTGTCTGTAGAAAATTAGTGTCCACGCTATCCCGAGTATCTCCGCGAAATGCTTTGTGCAGCTTTTTTAAACAGTTCTTCGCCAGAATCATCGCCGATTCCATATTGGAACTAATGGAGACCAACATTGCGGAAGTTTTCAACGTTCCATCGTGGAGAACCAAGTGAGACCCCTCTTTCGTCGTATTATTCCATCTAATCTTTAATCATATTTTTACGTTTTCACTATCAATTTTTACAATTTAAATAAATTAAACAGTTATTTTTTGTATAAAAGTTTCTTCGTGTAAAGAAATAATATAATTGACAAAACTGGCACGAACCCCGCAATCCTTGCTGAGAGCTTGGAGCTCTTTCCACCTGTATGTAGAAAATTGCGAATGAAAAAGCTCGCTCAAAGCAATGGCACAGCGTTCAGTGGTTGCCTCGAGATTCAGTGCTTCTGCACCGAGTCGAACGAACGTCGAAGATTTCCGAGCCCGTTCATCCGGCAGTACTCCAACATCAGTGTCGAATTTATTTAAAGCACGATCGTAAGAGCCGTCAATCGCAAATTTCATCCAATCGACGAAGTGATTGACATGCTCGTAGCAGGGATTTATCTCAACCACCAAGGTAACTATTTTTTCGTCTTCTGTACGACGATAGCAATAAAGATCGATGGATAAATAACCGAAGTAACCAGTTTTCTGAAAATTTGTCGTTACGCGCTCGAATATGGGCTCCAGTTCTGAATTATCAACGAAAGTCTGTGGTATCGCGTAACCAACGTTGAAAAACTGCGAGTGTCTTGCTAAAAATATGAATATTTTCCAATTGAATCATTTTTGTTAAATTGCACGATATGTCAAAATAGAACGTTGAAATAAAATAAATTGAAGGAACGTTTTGATGAATCTAATACCTGAATATATTTTTTCAGCTGTTCCAGTCCACTGGGGCGAATCACCTGTTGCATTTCCCGGAATGAAAGCTGTGATACTGACGTATTTAGAAAACTTTTCATTCGGCACAGCCTGAAGTTGACAACCGTACTTCGTCATATGCGAATAAAAGCTGTCCCAGGAGGGATAACACTTGGAGAATCTCGTGACGGTGGACACGATGGTTGGTAAATGGGTATTCAGGCTGTGAAGGAAATTAAGTTTCGTCTTGGTATTCAAAGCCCACGCGTCTCCCTGGACTTCCCGTTCTTTTCGCAGGATCGCCATGAAGGGTATGCTGATGTGATTTATGAGGAAGACTCCGGTGTGCAGACTCGTGGAGCCAACGTTCAGTTTGAACAACCAGACGCAAATCTCGGTGTTCGCGCAGATCTGCTCGGCGAGCTTGATGCAGAGAGTCCTGTAATCCTTGACGTCGTTGACGCAGTACGGCTGCCTCAGACCGAGTTTGTCGATCGTGTTGCTCATGTTCGACTTGTCGAGCATGTCCCGCTGCGTTTCAACGTCGGGCACCAGGAGAGGAATCCCGGAATTACCGGAGATGCGGACGTCGCACTCGTCGATTATCCAGGGCAAAGCGTAGACAGGCTTCTCGTCGACGATTTTTTCGATCTCCAGCAGCGTGTCTTCCGACGCGTGGAGGGTTCTCGAAACGTTGAACGAGCAATTGGCAAACGTCCGAGCTTGCGAGAGTTCCAGAAAATCAATTCTCTCGTGAACGTTCTCGTTGGGCCGCACGGACTCGATCAAATCCCGATACATCCGGAGCAAATCCTCGGTCGCCTCAACAGGTAGAACGTAAATAACGTGAGCGTGAATATTTTTGAGAAACGAGAGCCTCAGGGCCATCGTGTTCTGATAAATCGCGAAATTAGCGCCGTCGAAAGTTCGTCTCACGTCCAAACTGTAACCTGCTGATGGAATGTGTATGACCACGTGGTCGCTGGTAATCATCGAACCGTACTCGTTACTCAGCTTCGAGCCAAGCTGACGCGTCCTGTCGAGGGAAGTCAGCATATTCCGGAGATAACGCTCGTGCATTTGACGCTTCTTCTTCACAACGAACCACGACACCCATATTATACTCGCTGCTATATATTTACGCTTCGCGTCGAACAGACGTTTACGAATCTGATACGAAAAAGTCATTTTTTAAACTAATCGTATGGCATAAGAAAATACTTCGAGCTGTATTTTGAAATCTCAGTACTGGGAATCAAAATTTGTTAAAGACGCGATAAATAATTTCTCTAATACGTGTTATTTATTTTCAGTCAGTCTACTGACCCAATAGCCTCGCCAGCGAGTTTGAATGAGAGTAGCTGCCACGTCCTTGCCAATGATAGTTTTCAACTGAGCCCTCGAATCGAGCAGCCATCGAACCTCGGCCGATTTCCCTACCAGAGGGACCAAATCCTTTCGCGAAATTCTGCAGTTGCTACCATTCTCTGGAATTCTCATGAGAAAATTGAACGTCTCGGTGGGTGATAGATGAATAGCGTCTATTTTGTATCTTTTCAGAAGATTCTCTATTTGGGGGCATATTACGAGACACCACCTGGACCTCAATTGTTGCCCGAACATGTCGAGCAGCTTCGTCCAACTGTCCGAGTGCTTGAAAGCGCCATCCACGAATTTTAAAACATCCACTTTGGCCATCTCAATTTCAAACGTGGGAATTACGTACGAGTCCGCTTTCTTAGGGAATGTTGGACGTTACGTTTTAAACGATTCAAGTAATTTTATTTTATTGAGTTTAAAATTTAAACAAGAGGATGTACAGATCAATTTTTTTTATATCGCAATTTATACGTGAAAAAATTAGAACATTTCCATAATTCTTTAAAATATAAAGAAGATGTAATAGATTTCATTTTTTTTATATCGCAATTTATATATAAAAAAATTAAATATTTCCGTAATTTTTTGATAAAATCGTAAAAACGAGAGGTTTATTTGTACATGAAATGATTGCGATATTGAAAATGATAGAAACCCGTGATAAAGCGACAACTACCTTAACGGTTTCAATGAATTCTTTTTTGCTCGTTGTTCCTATACTGAGCCTTTGCTCGTCGGCTATGTCTCCCTCGTTTCTGCTCTCGCTGAGCTTACGGGACGACGAAAACATTTTCGTTCGGAGAATTGCGAGTTCTTGCTTGAATTTATCGTCGCTCTCGTCGAACTCGGACGGCATCGGGATCTTGGGAGCAAACATGATATTCTGAGTGTGTTTGAGATAATGCGAGGAAACGTTGTTCCACGTTGGCTCGCCTTTCCGAAACGAAGAGTCCCGATTGTCCTCACGATTATTATGTTTAAAATTGCAAAGATCGTACGCTCTTTTGACAGCCTTCGGGCAAATACGGTGAGGAGGCTGTAATCTTTGTATCGTCTCCGAAGCCATGTCGGCTTGTATCTTCGCACGATATTCTTGACAAATTTCTTGGAGTTTCAACAGCTCTTTGCGAATGTAATCGTAAACATCGGAAGTAGCTCTCGTCAGAGCTGACTCCGCTTTGTTTGCATAATCGCCGGTATTTCTAATAAATCAAAATTTATCGAAATGATGTCAATTGAGAATGCTTTCTTGCAAAATTAACAGGTAATAACCTCAAAGAATCGGCGATGAGTCTTCGTCGCTCTGCAATGTGTTCCCGCAAAGATTGACAATTTTGCTCTACCGAAATGATGCTTTGACGCATCAGTTCCGTAGTTTCTACGAAAATGTCTTCAGCTTCCAGTTCATCGTATACTCGATTCATTTTCTGTATTTTTTTCTAAAATTATTCAAATTTTGGCGAAATAAATGTCTTTTCGTTGAAGCAGTAAAATAAAATTTAGCTAAAGTGCCAATTTCTTCGAATGGATTTTAGCATCGAGCGAGACAAAAAGCCGGGAGTTATTGTAGAAGTAAAATTGTACAACACTTGTACACCTAAACCTAAAGAGGAAAATACATAACTTCAGACTACGTGCTTATTGCTTGTTGTTTGTTTTTGAGGGAATCATACGACCTTGGTCGCCGTGAAAACATTTCCGAGCTCAAGCTATATTTGTTTTTCACGTGAGCATGAGAGAATTGCGAGCACCAGAGCTTGGAAGGTCATTTTATTTTTGAACTGTTTATCTAGTTTCTGTAAAATAATTTCAGCAACGTTTTTCCTCATAACCCCATGTTAAATCCATTATGCAGTATGTACATGAAAAGCTTGTAATCATAGAACATGTCGCATTTTAGTTTATACTGCAAAATTGTATAATAATTAAATTGCTGCATAAATTTATTTTATTTACGATCGATATGAGCGATCGCTGACTGCAGTGCAAGATAATTCCAAGAGATGACAGCATTCCTATGATCTAATCGACTTCTTGCATTTTGAAATAAAAAAACTATTTTTGTTTCGAAACAAAACACACGAGACGCGTAAAAATGCTATTATTGAAAACTGGCTGCAGTAAATATTAATTTGGTAAATGATTTGCATAAATAATTGTAATATTATTCTTATTAACAATCGATATTAAAGTTTGTTATTTGGAGCAGGAATTCTTCTATTACCGTGCGATGACAGCACTGCTAAGTTCGAATAATCGTTCGTTTATCGAACTGTTTTTCGTTCGAAATGTTTGCATTCCCGTGCCAATTCCGCACCCGCTCATACTGTACGTGAAAATTTTCAATAACTGTCGGGCGTCACGAGATTTCCAGTCTCTCGCACAACCTTCGTGCGACACTGCTTGATCCACCGACAATCGTGAGTCTTGAAGAGCCATAAGAACGTTGACAGAGGTCAGAAAAAGAGCAAAAAGAAACTGTAGCTCGATTGTCAGGTGGTTGAGGCGGTTGCTCGCAATTAACACCAATTAATATCTTCTGCACACTTTTAACGAGACTCAATATATAATAGAGAAATTTCGATTGTTCCATAAAATAAAAATCTAATTTAAATATGGCGAGCTCAAATTCTCCACGCACCGTTCCAAACAGCATTAAATTTTTAATTGGCGGCACTTCGGGGTAAGTACTTTTATTAGTATAAAGTAAGCAATCAGGAATTTATAAATCCATCAAAAAAGTTTTTCTCATTGAACCATTTTTGTTTATCGAGCACGAAACGTTTCAAAACGTTCTTAAGTTCTTGTTTCGAAAATTTTTTAGATGTATGCTCATTGGCAAAAGACTTTGGTTGACTGTCAATTTTTTAAAGAATGTCCATAGTAGGTGCCAATTGGCATCAGTGAAATTAAAGTATAACGTTGTTCATAAAAAGTAATTACTGCAATGAACGATGATACATTATTTTATTATATTTTATTTAAAGTAAGAATTTATCATTTAGAAAAAATTTTTTATTTGGACACCTAAAAAATTTCAGTGGTTCACAGTCACAGAAAAGTTTTTTGAAGCATTTTATTTTTGAATTAATGATATCATTCCTGAAAAAATAAATATAAAATTTTTAGAGCTATATTCATATGCACACGTTCTCTCTGGACTTTGCCCTGTTACAAAATTACTTTTGTAATGTATGAATCTTATCTGTCTGCAATTCAGAAATTTCATTTTCAATAAAAGTCTTTGGCAATATTTGGAACAATTTCGTAATGTCTCTTGCAGTACCAATACATAAACTCTTTTATAATTTTTCTTTGCAACGTGTAAATTGTATCTGTAATAATTTATATACATACTATTCTTTTAGTAGAACTGTATTAAAACTTAATTTAATAATTTTTTTAAATAATTAGTTGAAGTTTTAAACTTATGATTTTGAAATATATGTTCTAATGATTAAAATGATTTTTTCCAGAATGGCGGCTACTTGCTTTGTCCAACCTCTGGATTTGATAAAGAATCGAATGCAATTGAGCAGTACCAAGACCTCGACACTTAACGTCGTTTCATCAATATTAAAAAATGAAGGTGTACTAGCCTTGTACTCTGGTCTCTCCGCAGGTCTCATGAGACAGGCCACATATACAACAACCAGACTTGGAATTTATACTTGGCTATTTGAGCTAGCATCGTTAGTATTAAAAAAAATTCATGAAAAACTGCACTATGCAAGTAATTTAATCTAATGTCAATTTGGTCACTTTTACTACTTTAAAGGCAAAATGGTCAGCCAAATTTTATCACAAAAGCTGCACTGGGCATGACCGCTGGCTGTGTTGGAGCTTTTGTTGGCACCCCGGCTGAAGTTGCGCTCATCAGAATGACCGCTGATGGAAGATTGCCACCTGGTAACAAAACTACAAATTTTCCCACTTATTATAATTATTTGAAAAAAGTACTGAATTTCGTCTATTAATCATTTTTGCAGAGAAGAGGCGTATGTACAAGAATGTTTTTGATGCTCTATTTCGGATAATAAGGGAAGAGGGATTGTTTACATTATGGCGTGGTGCAATTCCTACTATGGGAAGAGCTATGGTGGTCAATGCAGCCCAACTGGCTTCTTATTCCCAAGCTAAACAAGCTTTGATAGATACAGGTTTGTGAAATAATTGAATACTACAGCCTCTATTGCATTTACAAAGTTTTCCAAAAGTACACATTTTCAATGAAACCATTAAAATTGTTTTTAAATATTATGCAAAGCATCAATCGATGGTTTTAGATCATTTAGATCATCATTAAGTAGTTATTATTCACATAATCAAGACTAAAATATTTTTCATGTATAATTTTTTATTTTGGTAAATTTTCAATGGAATTTCGTCTGAACATTGCAATGTATTTTTCGTATTCACTTGATTTTCTAATGAGTCGAGAGAAAATGTGCCAAAATTATAAAAATTTCTCATTAATCTAAAAACAGATGAAATGCATTCTTGCCAAAAAAGCGATTTATAGTAAAACATTTCTTTTTACATATGTAGGGTACTTTGTGGAAGGAATTCCGCTTCACTTTGCTAGTTCGATGATATCTGGTTTGATAACAACTGCAGCTTCAATGCCAGTGGACATTGCCAAGACTAGGTAATTTTTTCGTTATTCTTCGTATTCAATAATGCGTTCGTTTTCATTTGCGTTTATGACAACGCGCTCAATGAATAATTGTACGAGTAACAGATTCAATTCACAAAGCTCGATAATGATAAGTGTAAGTGCAAAGTACATTTGAAGAATTAATGTTCTAGGATCCAAAATATGAAAATGATAGACGGCAAACCAGAGTTCACGGGAGCGATCGACGTGCTCGCTAAAGTCCTCCGAAAGGAAGGCTTTTTCGCCCTTTGGAAAGGATTCTTCCCCTATTACGCTCGGTTAGGACCTCACACCGTCCTCACATTTATCTTCTTAGAGCAAATGACCGCAGCGTACAAACAACATTTCGCGTAACTCAAACATCGAATGAATTGCGTGCCAGAATCAGATAAAAGAAATTGTACTCCAGTCGTATCAACACAGGCATTGATTGCATTCAACTTTTTGGACGAACATATTCTTTTCTAGACGAAACGTATATTTTTTTACATATCTTGTAGATTTTTAACTGACGTATATCAACCTGACCAGAGACAATATTTACATTCAATAAGCTCCCGCCTTTGTGTAAATATCTAATCTCCTGGAACTCTTTTACAAGGTTTTGTATGAAAATTAGAGGCAGATATATTTATTTACATCGCTTAATCCAAATCAAATTCAATAAATTTGAAATTATTGATTTGATTTAATTATCAGTATAACAGAAAATATTATTAGCTCTTAATTTTCATACATTGTCTTGATAGTTTAAATCTCTTTGTTCTTTAAAATACGCACAATATTATTTAAAGTTTCCATTAATGATTAATGAACCTCGATTAGTTTTAATCACAGAATAATTATCCAATATTCAATCCGGTTCTCCGGATGAATTATACATTTATCATGCACACTTCGAACATTCACACTGCCTTTAACCAAGTGTCACCATTTTTCTTAGGTATGTTACGTTTAAAGAAACGAATACATTCTTTCAACATTCTCAACAGAATGCGAGCTCGTCTGGCACGACTCTAGATTTAAATATTTATGTTGTTAACGTTACATGTTTACATAGGATCAATTATAAATGCATTGTTATTGATCAGACTATCTGATGAACGCCAATAAATAATTGTTTTTTTATAAAATCAATGATACATTGATTTTCTCTACATTTCAACCAATGATTATTTCCTATATTATACATATTTCTTTCTCAATTAAACTTTATTCCCATATAAATTTATAAATATTAACAAAACTTTTAAACAAAATGTAAATTAAACTTGCTACTACTATCAGTTGCTCTCGCACTGCTCTCAGATGTTCATGTTTACACTAAATTATCGCATACATCCGCAGTCAATAATGACACTCGTTAGCTCAGGAAAGTACTTTGAAGTAAGCATGGGGTTCATATGAACCCCAGTCATTAGATCTAAGGTTAATTTTGTCTATTTATATAATTGCGTTAATTACATGACTCGGATGTTTTAATTTGAATATTTCTAATAAAAACATGAAATAACAACCTGATATGACATTTCTGAAAACAAATAAAATAATCTTTGTTTTCTCGTCGTTAAAAAATCAATTTCATTTTTATTTTTTTTTTCAATGATATATATAAACAAATTAATGGTATATAAACAAAAAAATTGATATTTTTATGTTATATTTAAATTTTGCTACTGTGTAGAGTCACATCGGCTAAAATATTTCTTTTCGAAAACATCAATTTTATTTCTTCTTGCTTATGTCTTTTTTTAATTATGGCCAAGAGGTGGCGCTGCAAACGATAATCGGTTGACCAAAATTTTGAAAAAACATTATATCCAATCATAACTTGCCATACGTAGGCCGAAAATCCGAACAATCAGAGCCAATCATCTCAAAGAAGAAACAGAACAGAACAAAGAACAAAGGAGCGAGATCGATTGTCGATGCATGATCCCGCAGTCATATTAAAACGTTGATTAGAGAAATAATCAATAGAAAAAATCCGTACACTTATAAACATTATTAACATGGTTTTATTAAATGTACAAGCATGGCTACCTCTCAGTACATTGGAGTCCCATTTTTTGAAGAAACTTAAACTGGCATTCGTTTGTGGTATACAGTGAAGGACACGAGTTACATATCATGAAGAATGTGTATAACTGATTCTAATAATTTCTAGATAAAGATGCAAACTTGACGATGATGGTAACGAAAGATGATGACGTTTTTTCTTGTGGACCTAATAAGCATGGCCTTTTAGGTATAGGACGTACCTGTGAAGCGAAGCACTGGATAGGGGTTCCTGAAAAAATTGATGGACTTTGTCAAAAAAAAATCAAAGATTTTGCTTACGGAGTGACCCATATGATGGCTCTGACTGAAGATGGCAAAGTAAGGTTTATGTCACAGTTGTATATCAAATATAATTGCTATGAATCTTAAAATGAATATACTTTTCATCTTGCAGATTTATACTTGGGGAACTAATACATCAGGCCAGTTGGGAAATGATTGCACTAATAACAGTGGAGATCCAGTTTTAGTAAATGTAGCCAACAAGACCATTGTTCAAATAACATGCAGTGAAAATCGTTCGATGGCTCTAACTAAGGAGGGTGAAGTACGTTACTTTATTATTTCACACAATTCAAAGTTAATTCTAGGTATACAATATGTTAATATGTTTGTGTATGAAAAGTCTAAAAAAGTAGTATTCATTAAAATTGTACACAAGAAATGCTTCAAAATACACTTGGAATTAGATTAACCTTTATCTCCTATTAGTGTATAAGCAAAAACTCTGTTACTGCTCTTCTCCTTACTTTATTTTGTGTGATTAATCAAGGTATATGCTTGGGGAAAGCTTAATGGATCATCTTCTCAAATGATTAATTTACCAAAATATATGAATTTACCTGAGCGTATTGTGCAAATAGCTTGCACTAATAGTCAAAATTTTATTTTGACTGCTTTTGGCCGTGTCTACAGTTGGACTTACTCCTCGCCGTACAATAAATTTCAGCTAATAAAAGTTGAAGATAATAATGCAGGTAAATAATAAAGAAATTTGAATATACAATACTTTTATTTCTTCAGAGATGTAAAATATATGTACAAGCATGTGTATTTTCTGTTTTATTGTTAGTGGTAAAAATAGCCTGTGGCTATTCGCACATGCTAATTATAACTAGCACAGGTGATCTCTATGCTTGGGGCTCCAATGATAACGGCCAGTTGGGTTTCTCTGACAAACTAGTTCCAAATGCAAACGAACCGATCAAGGTAAAATTTACTATTGAAGATGTATGATATTACTATTACTATAAAATATAATAAAATGTAGAATTAACTTTTTTCATACGAAACAAAGGTAAATGAAAAAAGAATGGGAGCAATTTCGGATATTGGAACATTCAATATTAGTAACACAAGCGCAGCTTTGACTCAAGATGGAAGGTTATATATGTGGGGAGCACTTCGCAACCTAACTTATTGTACACCCACGATAGTACCATTTAATAATATGCACGAGGGGTTTGGCTTTTATGGTTCACCAGGGTCCATGCCTTCTCCATTGAATGTTCAAAATGAAAAAGAAGAAAAAACCATGATGGACTATTTAAAAGAAGCATTTGATGACCCGGTATGTATTGAGAAAATCAAGTATTCTTTCTTTCCTCGTTTCGATCCCTCAAAAGGATGTACTTGAAAGACATTTGTATTATTCTGTCTAGACCAGTAGTGACTTAGTGATACAAGTTCAAGATAATCCAATACATGTTCACAAAGCTGTACTAAAAATTCGGTCTCAGTACTTCAACGCGATGTTTCAAAAGGGTTGGAAAGAAAACAAGCAGGCGTAAGTATACACTTTATATCGGCCTTTCTCATCAAAATAGTTACGAGAATAACGCTTGTATTGTACTTTCCAGAATAATTGTGAATGATGATTTCTCTTACGAAGCTTATAAATGTTTCTTGAAATTCCTATATACTGATCAGCTTGAATTGCCCCCTGATGATACTTGTGGTGAGTCTTCCTTTTATTTCTTTGTCTAAAAATATCAGTCGTGAAATTAAAAAAATATTTTTCCAGAAGAACTACTGAATCTTTCAAATACATATTTGGAGCCAGCTTTAAAAAACAAGTATTCAAAGCTTATCAAGTCACGTATGACTGTACGAAACGTATTGTCTTTGTACAAAGCATCCATCGACTTCGATGCTCCGGTAACAAACAATTCAGTACAAGCCTTTATTAAAATTTTGCAATTTATTTCATTAAATAAATTTTGAACATTTTTCAGGAACTTAAAGCTTCGTGTTTCAACTTTGCAGTGAAGAATATGGCAGCAACGATAGAAGCAATATGTTCGTCGGAAGTTGATGAAAGCACAATGAAAACATTTTTAACTGAAGCAGTCAAGTCAAGTCAAGTTTTTATGACGTAAAACAGCTATAAAATCACGGAAATTAAAGCACATGGAACCCTAATACTAATAAGCTCCGGTATTATTATAATTAAAGATTTTGAAATATTTAATAACGACTATTACATTTTTGTAACGACCTACTGTTATTTTTAAAACAATAAAGAATATTTTGTGAAGAAAATTATTGAAATTTATCTATTTTCCAAAGTTATAATTTTTTCACTATCACTAATTGGAATAATGTCATGAACGCAAAATTTATTTTTTGAAATCGTGTTTTATTATATTTTTTGAAAATTTATACATTGTCATTATTTCAGTTTTCTTCACTCATCGATAATCACTCTACACCTGGCTCGAACATTTGTATAAATTGGATAGGAGTACACATTTATGTATTCAATTTTACAAAAAAATAATAGTGTAAATAAAAAACTAACAATTTTTAATATTCGTGATATTTATATTGTAAATATAAAAACATTGTTTAAAAAGAGAAAAATAAATCTCTGTTTTTTTTCTATTCGCTTATTCACCGATTGATGTGTATGAAAATTGTTCGAAGTTTGTCCACGCCGGGTAGCGCTACGAGCAGTTTGTTGACAAAATGCTTACCCAATCACATCGTTCTATAGAAAAATCAGATGAAGACGACGAAGGAGGAAAGAGGGAAACAAAAGACAAAGAAGCTTGAGAGTGATACTTGTTGCGTCTTAACGTTTTCTTTAGTGAAGATAAAATAACCGCGAGTTGTTGAACTTATTGTTGCGTTTTAACATTTTCTTTACGTTAACTTCAAAGTGAAGATAAAATAAGTATCCAAAAATGGTTTTCCCTGAACTACAACCATGGCCATTTCTCTATACGATAAGTGATGACGTTTTGAAAAAAATGAGAATGGTTTTTGTTTATGGTAATTTGCAAAGGATATCTATATATTTATGCGATTAACATTTGACAAGTGCATTTAATATATTTTATAATTTTTAGGCGAACCAGCAAACTCTGCTATAATGGTGACAGAAGATGATGATGTATTCTCAATTGGTTGCAATAAAAACGGTCGTTTGGGTACAGGAGATACAAATGATAAAGTGGTTCCTACGTTAATACATAATCTGTGTAAAAAGAAGATAATAAACTTTGCTTTTAGAACCAGCAACTATATGGTTGCTCTCACAAAAGATGGCAAGGTAAGACGGGTAAGACCTTGAGTCTTGCTTCTGATTCCCGTGGTATATCAATCAGAGTTGATCAGACTTATGTTTGAAAGAAACATGATAGCTAAAGATATTAGAGAAAAGTTTATATTTTTTATGCTTGCAGGTTTATTCTTGGGGAGCTAACGATTCAGGCCAATTCGGAGATGGTACATGCCGAGATAATCCAACACCAACTCAAGTCAATTTATATGAAGAAGTAATAGTGCAAATAGCATGTGGTTCAAACATTACTGTGGCTCTAACAAAGCAGGGTGAAGTAGGTTTCTTTTGATGAAACAAAATTGATGTAATTTGAGTTATAGAAGTTTTGAGAATACAGCAAAGTATCCTCAAAATATTATGAATGCTAAAAAATATTAGAGAAACAATATGTTCTACCTTTGATAACAGCATGAAAAATTTGACAAAAATTTTTCATCAGATTCTCTTTGAAATACTTTCAATGTCAAAGTGCTCACTAACTTTGCTTAATACATTTTTCTTTGTTTTCAATCAAGGTGTATGCTTGGGGAAATCTCATGTCTACAGATGAAAGCAGATATAATTCATATTATTATACGGAATCATGTACACGCATCGATAATAAACCACAGCTTCTGGATTTTCCTGTAAAAGGTGTTATGCAAATAGCCTGCACTTGGAGTACTAATTTTATTTTGTCTGATTCTGGCAGTGTCTATAGTTGGGTGCTGACTGATCACAATAATTATAAGATTAGTGTCATCAAGCTTACTGTCACTAAAATCAACATTGCAGGAGATAACACAAGTAATAAATCAATTTGGATGCATTATTTGTCACTTCCTAAACATATTAATTTTCATTTCCATTCGTTCACAGTACAGAAAATAGTTTGCGGTACATCACATCTATTGATGTTAACTGATACAGGCTATCTCTATGCATGGGGTGCAAATGATTACGGACAGCTGATGGGTAATACTCAAACTGATGGCACAACTACAAAAGCGTTAGTCACTGTAAAGACACTACATTTACTTACATATATGAATTTTTTATATGGAAGACGAGATAAAATGTATAATTTTTTATTATTTGAAAAAAATGTAAATCAGAAAACAATGGGCACAATTGTGGACATTGAGGCAGTTAATAGCTGCGATCTAAATGTGGCTCTGGCTTATGATGGACGTGTATTTGTTTGGGGATTCTGTCTAAATTCAGTTGTACGATTTCCAATGCTAACACCCTTTAAGAATATTCACGAAGCATTCGGATATTATGGATCGCCAAATGTCTTACCTTCACCGATGAATCTTCAATCAAAAGCTATGAACAAAACTCTGATAAATTACGTGGATGAAGCTTTTGATAATCCGGTATATATTGAGAAAAATAAAGTATTCGTTTTTTCAGTTAAAATTAAAAGAAAAAAATTTGTATAAATTTTGTTTAGGCCAATAGCGACTTGGTAATTGAAGTTCAAGGAAAACCGATACATGTTCACAAAACTATTCTAAAACTAAGATCTAAATACTTTGATCGGATGTTTCAAGAACACTGGAAAGAGAATGATCAGTCGTAAGTTAATTTGATTACTTTGTTTTGCGTCGATCATTATGAATACAAAGATTCACTTGTTTTATTATTTCAGGATAATCGTGAATGATACTTTCTCATACGAAGCTTACAAACGATTCCTGAAATATCTGTACACTGATGACATTCAATTAACTTCGAAAGATACATTTGGTATGTTTTTCACTTTTTTTTCATACTGAATGTTCTAAAAAATATTTTCAAATCCCTAAAAAAATATTGTTGCATTTTTTTAGACGAACTTTTAAATCTGGCTGATGCATATATGGAGCCAGAATTGAAAGAAAAATACGCAGAGATTATTCAACCGCACATAACGGTCGAGAACGTACTTTCTCTGTACAAAGCAGCCATCGACTACGATGCTCCAGTAAGAAGAAATTTAATACTATATACTAAAACTTTACATTTCATTTGACCTAACTAAAAAGATTGTTTTCCAGGGACTGAGACGTCTATGCTTGAACTTTTCTGTCAGAAATATTACAGATTCATTAAAAGCATTGAAAAATTTGACAATAGATGAAAATACTTTGAAAACATTTTTAATCGAAGCAGCTGAGTCTAAAAGAGCTTTCAAAACATGAAATTGCCACATAATGCTGAAGAATAAAGACAGACAAATTCTTCAAAGCAATTCGATCGTTAAGATAAAGTTCTGCACGGCGAAGATTTATTATATTTAAAGATGTCATTTGTAAGGTATTTTGATACACATATTCTTGATAGATATTGTAGGTGCATAATGATTATTTTTTTACTATGGTTGACAAACAAATGTCTAAATGTCTTCATTTAGAAGACAGAAGTTGATCTAAGCATGTTAAAAATATTTTTAATTGAAGTATCTAAATTCATAATAATTTCAAAGCGATAGAATGACAGCAAATTATAAAGAGATAAAGAGAATGTATTATTATTATTATTATTTCCTAAGCAAAAGGCTTCGATGCAATTTTATCAATAACACTTTTAAGTTTTTACCACAATTATAATCTTCTGAGACAAAAGCATTATTGTGAGCATCTTCTTTCTTGTATATCAAAATATGAATAAAAATTTCTCTACTTTTCAGAAGAAATTCGAAAATATTCGGCGAAGAGAGTTTTGAGTTTCCGGTAATACGAGGAAACGAAAAAATAAGAAATTATAGCTCGACTTTCGAAATGCTTTTTTTTTTGTTTTCGCACAGTGTGTGCGTGTAAAATTTAAACTGTGTTCATTGGTCCCCTCTTCTCCGTGAATCCGAGAATAGCGCGAGCGAGCGACTTTTTCCTCGCGCGCGCGTGTCTCGGTTGATAGAAGCTAAAACGTGCGGCTTTTTCAAGCGGAGAGAGAGTGTCGGGGATTGGCTGGAATACGAGGGACCGAGAGGAGGGGCGACGGGCGTCGGTTTCGTACGCGCGATCTAGCTTAGAATCTCGGCCCGCGAGCTTTTTCCTGGCGATAAAAGCTCGAGCAAGGGTCGAGGAAAAAAAAGGTACGGGGAAAGGGGAAAGGACGAGGGTACGCAACCGCTATATCCTCCGCGGGAGAATATTACCGGGAGAACCTGCCCGCGACTCGCCAGTATCCGAAAATCCACGGGCCCCCTCTCCGAATAAATCGTCTACCACTTTTTTTTTCACTCTTCTCCAAACTTTTTTTCCCTTCTTCTTTTTTTCTCTCTCAAATTCTCATTACGCGCGCTACTGAGCCACTCGAGTATAGTAATTCGTAGACAGTGTTCTCTCGTTTCGATCCCGCGAACCAATCTCAAGATGGTATGTTCCATTGATGATGATCTTGTAAGTCGTCGCCCTGGTAAACACACACGTTACATTTTTTTTTCTCTTTTTTTCACTTTATTCGTCAATCTTAACGTCTTCCACATTTTTTTTTCTTTTTTTTCTCTCTATCTCTGTATTCTCTTTGTGCTCTTCTCTCTCTATCTGTTTCTCTCTATCATCGGAAAAATGTATTTCTCGCAGTACCGGCCATCGATTTGTATTTCAAAGATGACTTGGATTTTTCTCAGTTCGCACACGCGAGATCACTGATTTTTAATCTTATTATTTTATCGATGAAGGTGCTCTCAAGTGATCGGGATTTTCATTAAAATTGCACAACGGAGATATTGTGACTGAAAAACAAACACTGTGCGGGT
Source organism: Cremastinae sp. A BG-2022a (assembly GCA_030522545.1). Classification (NCBI taxonomy): domain Eukaryota; kingdom Metazoa; phylum Arthropoda; class Insecta; order Hymenoptera; family Ichneumonidae; species Cremastinae sp. A BG-2022a. Next base: position 270,467 of record JAPYYW010000055.1, on the reverse strand, counting down.
TTACCAAGTTAATGGCGACGATAGAATGGTTGTTGAAAGAAAATAAAAAACAGGAATTTTCAAACTTTCACGAGTTATGACGGTGAAATGTTTTTTTTTTTACGTTCTCGGCTTCGATACTGCCGCGGGACACAACTGGTTGCATTTTTTTTCGAGATTATAAAAAAAAAAGTTGGCAATCTTGTCGAAATTTTTGAATTGAAAGTGTGTAAGGTGATGGTTTAATAATAAAAAAAGAGCATATTATTTTTTGACTTGATAGAAATATCTTCTATATTTTCCTTTTCTTCCTCTCTCCTCTATCTATCAATCTATCAATCTCTTTCTTTTTCTTTATTCACAAAAGAATAATCAATTGGCTGTAAATTCAGTAAATTTGCACGCTCTTGGTGTTTGTTGCTTCTTCTCTTCTGCTTGAAATACAGAAAAATGTGCATTGTAATAAAGCATCGAAAAATGATTGGATTTATTCGCAGGCCGACGAGCTGCCCGCGGAGCAAATCGCCGGTAAGTTGAGAAACAAAAATTCTCGCTAATTCGTCCAAACTCTTCAATATTTCACAATAAGTGATCCTTAAATTTTCAAGCGAAAAGATATCTCTTTCTCACGCTCGAAAACAACGAAAGTTGAGTCGTAGAAAGCGCGGTGAGGTATGAAAAATCACTTTCCGTCACTTTGCCACGATGATTTTTTGGCACCGGAAGAATATTCTCAGTGGAACGAGGAAAAAGACAAATTAACGCCGGAGTCGTATTTTTCTGCAGCGTGTACAAACAAATTCGCACGACTCGAAAATTTATTTCTTTGGTATCTCGACTATTATTTACTTTTATTTTGATGAATTAATAAACAAGTATTTAGATTTGGAGAGGGAGAGGAAGTTTATAGCGGGGAACACGTCGGTAGCTGGACATAGATATGTATTTTGGTCCGTCGCGAGCGAGAGCTGTAAAGAGCCGGCGAGAGAGGGGGAGAGTCGCTGAATAAATCAGGTGAATTCGGTTCAAGAGAGATCGCCGAGGCGAGCCAAATAAGCTTAGCGCCAGAATCTCTTTCGCTCGCTGAAACCCAATGGAAGAAGGGCATTAACATCTGATCTAAATCCGACACTACATTGGCGTCGACTCTTCAACCTCTCTCTCCTTCTCACTAGATTAAAATCCCGAAAAGGTGTTTACACCAAAACCTTTCGTTACCCATTATTTACAATTTGCAGCAGAAAATTCGAATTAAATTCTATTTCAAGGGATTGCATCTAATTATGAATATTAAAGGGTCTTTTTTCTATTCTCTTAATGATCAGAATTTTAAAAAAGAATAATTTATGGTGCTGGAATAGTCGACTCGTAAATTCAAGAACAATAGGAGTTATAGTCATTTCAACCCAAATTTAAACACGTTTTTGAGACGAGTAGGCTCTTTTCTTTAATAATTATGTAGATATGAGAATTTCAATTACTTTTCGATTTAAAAAACTTAATTCACATTTTTAAATAATCTTGTAATATTCTATTATGGCACAAAATGTAAAATGACTAAAAGAAAAACATTTCGAGAGAAAAACCTATTTAAAATAATTATAGAAATGAAAATCTGTAAACGTGATTGTACAAAGAAAAACGTGTATTATTCGGAACAGTGCTCCGAAAGGCTTTCGACAGTTTCGACCGGGAGAAGAGCGGAAGTATTCCGACCGACATGGTCGCTGACATTCTCAGACTCATGGGTCAGCCGTTCAACAAGAAAATTCTGGATGAATTGATCGATGAGGTCGACGCTGACAGTGAGTTTCATTTGAAACAAACATTTCGGGAAACAATGAAAAAGGTTCTTACAATGGATGCAAATTTCTGTTTAGAATCCGGCAGACTCGAGTTCGACGAATTTGTGACGTTGGCAGCCAAGTTTATCGTGGAGGAGGACGCTGAAGCACTCGAGAAGGAACTCCGGGAAGCGTTCAGGCTCTACGACAAAGAAGGTTCGTATTTCAGGAATAAAATAGACTTTTCACTCGCAGAACAATTTCGCAATGAAAAAAAAAACAATATTTGTCTTGAAACTCATTTCGAAAATACCATATAGCAAACGATGCGAATTTATGCAATTCGCGAGTAAAATCCATTCATCTCTCTCGATGAAAATACGAAATAATTGAGTCTGTGGCCAAAGTTTTCACCTGTCCCTTGTTACAGAACGCTGATGCGCAACTTTCGTCCAGCCCCTCTTCTTTTTCCTCTTGTCATAATTTCAATAAATTATTATTCCTGTATTTGCAATCTTTCTGACGCACGTTCGCCAGTCTCTCTGTTTTCCGTTTCATTATTATTTTTTTTATTATTTTTTTTATTATTTCTCCGCTTCTGTTGGCTTTCGGTCGAGACGCAGCCGGGAGAGATAAAATTTCGATTTCACAATCCGCGGTGGATATCGGTCTGCGCCTTTGAGAGACACTCGAGACCGTTTTGGCTGTGAGCTCGAACCAATCGAGAGAAACTGGCTGGTCAATATAGGTCGTTTCTACTGAAATCTCGCCCGGTCCCGCTCTTTTAACTTTTTATTGTCGGCGCGCATCGCGAGCTTTACTACTTGATAGCCTGAATTTCTCTTGTTTTCGCATTTGTAAACATGCCCGTTTATTTTATTTTCCGTACTCCCACGCTCTCGCGATTCCTCTTCTCTCAATAGTTGGCCGTTTACCTCTTCATTTTACATTCGTGTTTCAACCAATTGTCATCAACACGAAAAATAGAAGGAAAATCATCATTTTTACAGGCAACGGATACATCCCGACGACGTGTTTGCGAGAAATCTTGAGAGAATTGGACGACCAGCTGACGGATGAGGAACTCGACATCATGATCGAGGAGATCGATTCCGATGGCTCCGGAACCGTTGACTTTGATGGTAAATTCGTCATTTATTTTCTCCCACTGTTCGACATTCGATACTATTTTTTCTTGCGCCACGAAGTATAAACCGAAGCAGAGCTCTAACATCCGGGCTCTCCCTCTCTCTCTCGCTCTCTTTTATTTTCATTTCTACGTCACGTTCAGAGAGGAAAAAATAACGAGAAAGATGAAACTCGTACGCACTTGTCCTATTTTTAACCATAGGGAAAAAAAAGAAAAGGCCGACTTTATTGCTGGTTATTCTTGAAGATTTGTTCGAAGTTTAAACGAATGGGGCAAAAATCCAATCAGAATCTGAAATATTTTTTCAATGGCTGCATTTATACAGCTCGCGTACAAATAAAAAATTTTTACTTGATTTTAAAACTTCTTTCAATCGAGGCACTGGCCTGAAATTTAAGATGAAAACTACAAGAAATCTTAAAAATAACGATTTTAAGAGGAAAATAAAAAATATATATTCATGAAAAGAAACAAGTGTTGAAAAAGCTTTCAAGCAGCGACTTGAAAGTCGAAATAAAACGCAAAAGGCAGTTGCTCAGAGGATACTATAACTATTTTGACAATCTGCAGTAAACAATCATCGTTGTTTGTCTGAATAAAAGAATTAAGACTAACGTATATTGTTCTTCAAACGATCCAATGAACAAAATATTTTTTCTTTTCTAGAATTCATGGAAATGATGACCGGAGAATAAAATACTACAGAATCTTCACCAATGTAACACACATAACGCTGAAAAACAAAAAATGCGTTCTCACGAGACTAAAAAGAACTTTTTTCCATAAAGTGATCGACTTTATTTGGAGACAAACGGCATAAGAAAAAAAATAATGGGAAAACGTCATAACGCGTCTGAGGAATTAGACAATCGATCACGAATTATCATCGAGCGTTGCTATCTTTTTTTCTGGCTGCTACATTAATTTAAAAAAAAAAAGAAAAAATCCTTTCGTACGCACATTACTTCTTTTTTGTAATCTCATAGAACACACTGACTCGCAAATGCTGTCTGCGATTATTCCAGGCGCAATATTTATTGTTGTTAATAAAACTCCTGAAAATAATTATTTCGTATTCCCTTTATTCTATTTTTCTTTTTTAAATACTATATTTTCTTTAATTTATTAAAAATTTCACAATGTTTCATAAAACTGACGATAATTCTCTAGATTCTTAATTGACTTGATGCAAACGTAACGATGCATTTAAATGGCTAATGAACTTTTCTCTTTCGAGTGCATATTTTATAGATTTATTTTTTTAATAAATTTTATAATAAATCTTAATTTATTGTTTCGACTAGTTTTAAGAATTTTTTGCGATTTATTCCTTTGAGTATGTATTTCAAAAATTCATTTCTCTATCGAAGCGAAGAATTTTTATGGCACACAAAAATTATCCGATCGTTCAAACGAGAATTAAAACTAATTTAAAACTCCTACTTGATGGAATTTCTTTAATATTGAATTTACGGTTGATGATATCATGCTTCTTGAAACACTTTCACCGTTTTTAAATACATTGTCTCATTATCGACTAGATCCGAGTTTAACGTACGGGATCTTCAACTTTGTCCATTTCTCGATAATCTCACAAGTGTCGTTGGCATTAATAATCTCAAATTTTTTCGAGCACTATGAAACTGGAATGATATTTTCCAATCAATTATTATTTACAAGGAAAAATAAAATTTATCGAAAAATAATATCACGGATTTAGGCAAAAAAACGAGATTCAAAAATTGTTGCGTAGACACTTAATAGAGAATAAAAGTCTAATAATATTATTTTGTGTTTTATCTTAGAGAATGATCGGAGCACCTCCGATTGTAAGAAAATTCGAAAAATGATAACACAGAGTTGGAAAATGCTCACAAAAAGCGATCAACTGAAAAAATTCGTCTAATCGTTCAGCAAGTTCCTTCGTCTCCCGCTTCATACTTTTTTCTCTTAGACGAGCGTCTGGAGATCGTCATCTTCGTAATCGAGCTCCCCACCCGGGGAGTCCGCCATTAAATGTCACATTTTGAAGAGATTCGGAAATTCGTTACTAATTTCACGAACAAGCTGCTGATCGCCTTGACTCTCCGGCAATTCTTCGCAGAATATCCTAATTCCAAATGCAAATTGTTTATTCATCATTGAAAAGCATGTAAGCACGTCTTTATATTTCTACCAACCTTGTAAAACATTTCAACAAATCTTCAGAACGATGTCGATGCTCATCGTAGCCAGATGTGCGCAAAACTCGACGACAGAGCTCCAAATAATGTCTCCTCTATAAATTAAAATAAAACAAAAGATTGATACTTTGCTATCAATAATTTGATTTTCTCTATAAATATATTTTTTATAATGAATATAACCTTGTCTCCGGGAGCAATATCAAAGAGTTGTCGAAGTATAATGTCAATCAAGACTTTAACGTCATTTGTATAAAACAGAGATGCCGTGAAATCGTTGCCAAATACGTCAACGAAAAGTTTTAATACGGAATGTGGAGGTGCTGGCTCATGGTCGAATATTCTTACAGGATCCTCTGTAACAATAAATTTGAACGTCAATATAATTAATGTTTACAAAATAAATTAAAAAATCAATAAACTCACCCTCCCTGTTGAGAAGAAACAATATTTTCTGTGTAAACGTTTTGGCAATCGATACTTCTCGAAGAGCCTTTAGAACGATATTTTCCGAGGTAGTAAATTGTAAATTGTACGATAAAATGAGATTAAGAAATTGATCTGGTATTTGATCTTCCAGATCCGTGTCCGGTGGATTTTCGATGAGTTCCAAAAGAAACGTTATAAACTCTGGACCCAATTGTTCTACAATCATATTCCATATCATTTTAGTTACATTAAAAAATTGTATCACCGAAAATTGTCGCTATTGATTTTAACATACCTAAGTGTGTTACAGGCATCGGTTCTCCCATGGAAAAAATCATTGTCAAAAGCAGGGATGAGTAGTTGAGTTTTGGAACGTTTCTCGGATTGCTTCGCATGTCTCTGAGTAACAAAATATTTTATAAATAACTTCAGAAAACAAGACAGTAAATAATACTTTATTTACCTTGCTAACTCCATGGGTAAAATGCTGTTGAGCATTATAGTTAAAGCCACGGGATCCAAGCTACACATAACGCCAAATGACTGAAGTAACAATTGTCTAATGGTCCATCTGGCTTCCATTTGGTAATATTGGATTAACGTCGATATTCCATTGTACTGATCTTGTCGCAAGGCGTGTTTTGTTACATTTGCGTCTGCATTTGTCTGAAAATAGAAGAAAAAAATGAAATATTTTTGAAAGACAATTTCGAAATACGCAATGACAAATTTCTTACGAGAATCGAGGTTAATTCTTTGATGTACTCAACGATGATGGATTCATCCTCGTAGAGCATCCAACTCCGTTGCTGAGAATCCTCCTTGCACGAGGTTAATTCGGTAAAAATGATTTTTAATCTATTTGCATCATAAGTCTCTTCAAGTTTGAATTTGGAGCTAGGCATCGGAGTATGGAGCTGCTGAAGGACAGCATCGAAGTACTGACTCATGCCATTGGGAAATAACTGCTGTAGTCCCGAAACGACGACTTGTACCGCTATTTTAGACATTTCGTAGCTCAATTGAGTATTTCTCCGGACTTCGTCGAGAAGGTGATAAGCCGCTCTCGAATCGATCTCGCAAGAACTCGAGGAGTTGCTCTTGACAGGAGAATTATTTGGACTCTGTCGTACGTTCGTATCCGGTGGACTCTTGGAAGGTACCTCGAGTTCCCCTTGCACACGGTTCACTTTTTCCGACGAGTTCTGTCGTGGAACCTGCCTCGACCGAACATCGTTGTTCGACCCGCGTCTCTGTGCTTGCTGATTTTTCGATTCTGAATCGTAAATCGTGGTACTTCGCGATGCGCGTACCTCTCTCTCCTTCTCCGGGCTTCCCAAATTCGAAGCTGCTTCTTTACTCGGAGAAGTTGAGGAAAAATTGGGAGGCATGGGTGCCTGCTTCTTTGGCTTTCTGCTCAATTCTGCCTGGCGTCTCTTCTCTATCAATCTCTGCAACAAATCCTGCTTATCCGCATTCACCACCATCCCACTTTTGTCCTCCTCGTTGTTCAGCTTGTTTATGCAGTCGTTCAAAAAGTCTATCAGAAATTGTGGCTGAACCTAAACTCGTATTCGAAAGAAAATTATTATTTCTGTGCTCCAAAATTTGAAAAAAAATAACCATCATTTATTTATCTTCTATACATACCTTGACGGTAGCAACGTAATTTGAAGGAATGTATCCCAGCTGACCATTGGAGTTGATAACTTGCCACCAATTTCTTTGTTTTGTGTTAGTTTGGTGAAGTATAAAGTGATCGTTTTCACGAAAACTCAGTGTCTTTGCAAAGGTTGCTTTGAAATCATAGAGAGCCTTGAGCATCTCATAATTTTCTTCGAATGAAAAAATAGTAATTAATTTTATAAGCGTAATTATCGTGAATTGTGTATTATCGTAAAAAAAAAATTTTCTTCAATGGAGAAATACGATAAAATATACTTTATCGTATGTTCGACGAGACTTACCTAACCTTATGTAGTTGTCACCCATCGTGCGGGAATTGCGTGTGCACCGTTTGTTGACAACGGGCGAAAGTCAAAAGCCAACGCCCAGATGAAAACTAGTTTTTTATTGCCGATACGGAGCAAATAATCAACGTTTCACTTTCATTCATGCGCGACATTTTACATTTTGCTCCCTTTCTTTTTGTTGTTATTAGCGATTGGAGTAGGAAGTGTCGCGCGTTTAACCGCGATGCCATAGAACCGAGTATCAAAAGTGAGAGTACACCGTACGAAACATTCACTCAAAATGATTATAGTAATCCCAATTTTGAACGCAAGTGTCGCCGGCGAGGCGAATTTTTTCATATATACAGGACGCGTTCCACTTATCGCCCAAAACGTTCACAAAGACACAAAATCAATGTAATAAGGACAGGACAAGGGCTTTGTGGACGACAAGTGGAATTTTCTTATCGTGATAGCAATTAGAATTAGAATTGCGAAGAGCACGCGCACTTTGTCAAAAGAGCCATCGCGATCGCAGCGTTATCTGCTCTGTGAACACGAATTTTGTATTCGTAACGCGTATTTTAGATATGTATTGTTCATTCTTCGAATTTTTTATCTTTTACGAATGGTTGCTTGGGAGGAGGTACTCCGTTCGCGGAATTTGTCTGCTACGATCGAAACACATTACGCAAGTCAACCACTATCTCCTGAGAAAAATGCATAAACAGGTGAATAATTGGACATACTACGCACCTAGTCATGAATGTAGAAAAATCAATTTTGAATCAATCAAAACAGTAATTTTAACTGGATACTCTTTTTGTAAATTTATTTATTACTAGCAGGCTTCGCGCCCTCGCGGTAATAGAAAAACTGATCCAAAATCCAGTTTATTGCTTCATTCAATATGAATTCTTCAATTTCAATTTCGAATTCTTCAATAATGCAATCTCTAGTAAAAATTTCAAGTCAATCTATCGTCGATAGGTTGATTTCTATAGAATTTCATACTCTGCATTGCCATCTGGTCACGATGAGTTAAAATAAAGTAGCCTATGTTCAAATTGACGTCGAAAACTGTCTCTATGACAAAAATTCATTCAAATCCTTGCAAATGTTTTTGCGTGATTGAGTAACAAACATCCAACCATACAAACATTCACATTTATATATTAATAAGATTAAAAATTGACGATTTTTAACATTAATCAATTAAACAAAATTATTTTTTAATTCACATGTAAAAATAATCTTGAAATGCTACATGTCATAAGAAGTTACAAAATCACAAAAATGTTAATTTTTTAATAAAAAAAGTTGAAACACACAATTTCTTCGACTACATGACTAGATGTAAGTCCTTGAAACAATTATATACAGTCATATAAAATCTCTCGTAAAAACATTTTTCATATTTATTGAGACATTAAATTGTAAGATATTTAAACGTGATTGAAAAAAAACCTGTATTGTATAATATACACAAATGTATGATAATAAGTGACAATTTTGCACTCGTTGACAATGATTTCCGACGTAAATTACATCAAATTTTTAAATAACTTTCTTTACGACGAATCAAACATACCAACCCCTAGTAGTAAATTTCTCCTTGAAAAGTGCAGTGCGAGGATGGGTGAATTTTTCGTGGGGAATGATCGGAGTAAATACGATTCTGCTGATGTTTTTACGTCAGGATTGTGAGAGACGTTTACGTCTTCGAGGCTCATCTCGTCAGCGAGTTTGGTAAAATCCCAGAGTTTAATAGTACAGTCCAACGATGCTGAAATTGCAAGAATAAAATAAAATATATTGATATAATTATTTTTGCAAATGCAATGAACGAAAAAAAATAAAAACTAACCGGAAACTAGAATGTTTCCGTCTCTACTGAAAGTAAGACAATGCACAATGCTCTCGTGTCCTGAGAGTGCAGCGACGAGGTGTCCGTGAGCCAAATCCCAGACCAATACGCGATTGTCTGCACCGGCGGACGCAAGAAATCGACCCTCGACGGAAAATGAGAGCGAATATATCGGCGCTTTGTGTCCAGTCATCAATCTGACTTGATTTCCGGTAACACAGTCCCATAGTCTGACCGTCATGTCACTCGACCCCGAAGCTATGTAATTTGAATTCGGATGAAATTGCACTACCTAAAAAATTATAATACCAATACATTTTCTATTAAAAAATTAATTGAACTGTTTAAAAAAAAATAGTGTCGTTTTTGACAATTGGGACAGAAGTTTATTTTTTTTAAATTAAATGTCACAAACAATTTATCTTTAGATATTGGCAAAAAAAAATAAGGGGTTGAGCGTGACTTAATTTTTTACAATTTCTTCGAAACATCTTAAATACGTAAAATGAATAAATAATTCTTACATCAACGTCCGAATAGTGTCCAGCAAATATTCTTAAAGGCTGATGAGAATCTGTGGCCCATAACCTGGCCGTTTTGTCGTGAGAACCCGTCGCGAAGTAATAACCATGCGGTGAAAATTTCACCGACCAAATGGGATACATATGACCCTTGTAACAGACAACACAGGTCCACGTATGAAGAGACCACAATCTCACTAAAATAAAATTTTTAAAGAAATTTTAATTATTAAAATTTTCTCCAATAGAAAATTGTTGCATTTTGAAATTACTAACACGTTGTGTCTTCGGAGGATGACAGCAACAAATTTCTGTCCGGACTGAAGGACAGACTGTAAATAGGCCCGTTGTGACCGTACAGAGTTCGCGTCGTTTCCGCCGTTCGGTCGTCCATCATCCGAACTAATACGTCATCTGAATAATTACAGAAAAGTATTAAATATATTTTACTCCACCTCTAATTGTATTTGTGTATAGTAAAACGAAAATAATTCAATTCACCAGCTTCTCTGTCGATGTCTTGCAACTGTTCACCCGTCTTCATAAGTCTTAATTTCTGTGGTACCAAACTCCAAACCTTTAGCGTTGAGTCAGAGAATCCAACAGCCAGCATGCTAGAATCTTCAACGACTTCGGCAGCCGTGACCCTGAAATTATAATCGGCATGAAGATTCGCTATTTTCATGAATATGGAAAATAGCAGAAATATTATACTTACGTTTGAGCAGCGTTGAGTAGAGTATAAAAGCAAATTGAAGGAAGTGTGTCAGGTCCTAGGACAACTCTTTTCGACGCTTCTCTCAGGGCTTTGATTTTTTCCAGTTTATCGGCGTCTTTTCTACGAGAATTAGAAAAATATATATTAAAAAAATATCTAATCCTTAAAATAATATTTCCTTCAAAGCTATTAAATAAAAAATTAAAAAAAAACCTTACAAATTCGGTAAAGGCATTCTTCCTACGGGTGGAGCATTTGGATCGGATTTCGTTTTTTTCGAAAATAATGGATCTTTTTTCGCTTTTTTCTTTTTGGGTTTATCGCCGCCTTCCCCACCGCCCGTATCATCTTCCTCTTCCTCGATTGGTGGAACACACTGAATATCTGGCTCCTTGAGCAATCCATAGTAAACTTTCGTCTTGTTGTCTGCACAAAGAAACACAAATAATCCCACGTCAAAACACGTTAATTTTATTTTATTTGATGGATTAAAAATTTAACGTTTTTCAGACAACCACCTTGTCTCGTTGCTTCCCCAACCAAAGCTCCCGAAGTTGCTTCAATCTGTTGTTTATTTCTGGCAACGCCCTCATACATATCAAAGTACAAGTGTTCTTGAATGATGTTCAACAGCACACTGTGCTTTTTCTCATGTAAATGTCTCTTCAATATAGACAAGGTATCTCTTGATATTCTTATGATGAATTGATTAGATCTAAAATAAAAAATTCAATGAAACATTCATACTATTTCAAAAAATTGTAATTGTTATTTTAAAAAATGTACAAATGAGACATACTTGAATGTGTCTGTGAGCTCGTTCCCTGCCATTTGTTCGCGTGTTGTAACGTTTGTCAATTTTTTCAAATCTGCTTGGCAGTACTGTTCCAAATTTCCACTGAATTTTTCTACCAGCTGAGCAGCCTCTTTTGAATGATTATTGTAAACAAGCTCCAGATACATGTGGACCAGAACAGGATAAAGTATTGTTCCCAATTCGTGCTAAAGAACAATAATACAATGATTAAAAATTTATATGTTTTGTCACTTTCAACACTTTGTTGTCACACTTCTTTGATAAAACATGGTTATTAGATATAAATAATACCTTATAAATATCCAGAGAACTTTCAACGAATTTTTTCAGCTCGCTGTAAGCTTTTTCATAGAGCGCGGGATCTCCTTCACTCTTGTAAGCAGCAAGAACGCTGGTAACCTCAGAGTCAGTTTGAGCATTCTCGTCAATGGGGACATCCACGAGATTTGCCTCTTTTCTGAATATCTCCTCTGTCCCCTAAATCGTATCAATTCTCATGTTATTTTCAATACACATTAGCAGCATTTATGGTTAAGTGCACACATTTGTTGACATTATTTCGACAATAGCTTACCTTGAAATTATATTTTCGCAGTAATTGTAATACTGCGAGCATAGTATTTTTATCGCTCTCCATAATTTATTCCTAATTTTATCACTTAAATGGTTAAAAAATAAATTAAACTCAAATCAACGAGTTTCACTCATCGACACTACGCGTTGTTATGAGTCTGAAGGTTTTATAGGTTATAGTTGTGAGTCTACTGAATTTCCAGTGTTACCAATTCAATGAGAAAAAAAAACATGGAGGACAAGGAACAAAATGTAGTTGGTACTTTGCAAGGAGACGAGACCCGAGACCCCGCTGGTTCCCAGTGACGTTTCCGCGTGTCATATTCGGGAAGACTGCATTTAATTTTGTAAACAAATATGTTGTAGCATCTCGCGAGTCAAAACGAGATAAAAAATCAAAAAAAAAATCTTGTTTCATTCATAGCACGCATTCACGATGTGGAAGTGTCACAAATGCGGAAAACCCGTTTACTTCGGTGCGAAGATTTATCATAAAAAATCAGTACTTGGCGACATGACGATGACTCTGGCGTTGACAATCCAAAGTTTATTGTCTTTTTTTTATTGATCGCATTTGCTTATTATTTTCGTCATCTATAACGAATTTTAATTACTTTGTTAAATTTGTAAAATTAGAAAAAAGAGGGCTTGACAAAGGTTGAGGTCAATGCACTCCGTTTGAGGTTATTACCAAAAAAGTTGGTAGCCCACATCAAATATTTGACATAATGGGCATCCTGATTTTAAAAACAATAAATAAATGTCAATTTTGGATTATCACAGTAATCTCATCATTCTCAATAATAAATCTTCAAATGAGCATATTAAATTCAAACGCAGAATATTTATTGTCTTTATTTCTGAATTGTAGCCGAACGTAAGCAATCTCTTGGCTATGATTGGCATCCGGAGTGTTTGCGTTGCGAAGAATGTGGAAAAAGATTAAATCCTGGACAGCATGCTGAGGTATATGCATGATTTATTTTCTCTAATGGAAACAAAGAAACATTTCACATCTAAGAGAATAAAATTTATGTATTCCTTAATTGGCCCAATAATTATATTATTTTTTATGTTTATCATGCCAAAAGTGTTATTAAAATAGCACATGCATTGATTGAAAATATAAAAAAACATTATTGTTTCTTATCATGTATTTTATCCAAGAAATAGTGACTAATTTTTTAAATATTTTAGTAAGAATAAAAAAATATAATATGAACCTGTTACTGTATACATTATTAAATTATGCAGTATATTAGAATAGTCAATAGCTTATCCAGGTTGTAAAGAATACTTGAATTATTTCTGCAGCACAAAGGTGTGCCATATTGCCATGTACCTTGTTATGGAGCTCTGTTTGGGCCACAATTATTTGGACATGGAACCAGAGTCGAGTCTCATACTAGTTTTGGCAAGAAGGAGTCAAGATCTGCTTTACCAAGGTAAAATCCTTAAAACTGAAAAAAAGGACGAATTAAATTCACTCATGATAATTGCAATATATGCAGATCTCACTTGGAGACTAAGCTCAAAGTCTTCAACCAGTATTACGAAGGCAAAAGTGGTGGGATAAGGAGCAGGGAGGTCAATGGCCGTTTGATCCTGGAAGGTGCCTTGAGAATTTATTGGGGCGTCAGAGGTGTGATTCACTTGAAGGAAGACGACGACCAGAGGACGGTCGTTACAGCCAGGAACAGAAACTCGTGTAGAAAAAGCGTTTCCGAGGTAATTACATTAAAAAAGAAAGCTAAAAAAATGAATGTCAGATTATCACTATTGATCTTTTTTTTTTAGGAAATTGAGGACAGTGACGAGGAAAAACCGGAAGTGGTCAAAGATTTGTCACCAACTGAGAGCCAGTTAGAGAGCGAGCCGAACTCCGTGCCTGCCTCGCCAGACCATCTCAAGAGTCTCACCCTCCCTATGAAATTGGACGTCAAGACTATGGAGTGGGACGAATTAGACGAGCTCCTTCAGGTACGTGAAAATATTGCCAGCCCACTAAAAAGTTGTATGAAAAAAAAGATAATTTATATTTTCTTAAAATGAAGCTTCTTAGAATAAATTCGTTTTTAAAAGAGGCTATTCAACGTAATTAGCGAAAAGTAAATGTTTAAGGTGGAACGTAAAGTCGACGAGGGCAATAAATTGTATCAGACGATGCCGGAGAGTCTTCCCTCGATAAGTTCACATTCCAGTACCGAAACCCCGCCACTGTCGAGCCAGTCGAGCTTCGATGCTCCGGATGGACGTGCCAACGCGAGTGTCAACAGCCCGACTGACCAGACAAAGATATCAGACGTTAGCATAACGAGCACTCCGACTCACAGTATAGGAAGTTCTTCGAGCACGGACACGCCCAATTATCAGGGCACTCCGAGCAAAAATGGGACTCTCAGACGCGTCGAATATTTCGACAGTCTCGAGAAGAGTATCGGGAACCGAGTAATCGGCCAGGACGACAGTTGGATCGAGAAGGGACTCAATCGCTCCATGTCCGGACCCGATTGTTTGCAGAGGCATCGGGGCGACAGCGACACCGACTCCGTAAACTCTCTTCATTTCCGGGATGACGATAACATGACAATGTCGACGGACAGTGGACTGGAAGTAAGAACGATTAAGAATAGATTAATTTGCGATTAAATTATTTTTATCGCTGCTGATTAATCTCTTTTTTTTAACCTATGAAGCTCGATGGAGTTGTTCTTCGACGCAAGCAAGGATCTACGGCCATAAGACGTCGTCCAGGTGGCCGAAGACAATCCCGGAGTCGTCTTCGGCGACGTTGCTCGATAAACGGACACTTTTACAACCGGGAAACGAGCTTCTTCACGCCGCCTCACGGTTCTCAGATGTCGGTCTGGGTGACGAGCCTCGTCAGCACCCAAGAGGTCATAAATCTCATGCTGGACAAGTACAAAGTTGACGCGAAGCCCGATAACTTTGCTCTATTCGTTGTCAGAGATAACGGAGGTAATTATGATAATAACAATACGAGTATATGAAATATAATTTATATTTTGATGCAAAGTGAGAAAATAAATGTGACATTTTTATTGCAGAACAACGCAGACTGCGAGAGGATGAGTATCCCTTGGAAGTTCGAGTCGTTTTAGGTCCACACGAAAACGTAGCGCGATTGTTTCTCGTTGACAAATTATCGACCCCGGAGATAAGTTCGGACGTCGCCCAGTTTTTGAATCTTTCACTGGCCGAGTGTCAGGGAATACTTCAGCGTTACCACTTCGAGGAAGAACGACAGATCATCATGCTGAAGGAAAAGTACGTCGCCTGGAGTTAATGAAATCAATATAAATGATACTGTGAGAATTGTTCATTATTTTGAAAAGAATCTTCTAAACGCTCTTCTTATTTTAGATACAAGGAAATGAGGCGTCGAATAAAGCAACGTATGGAAGAACTAAAAGTTCGATTGTAGACGAGACATTCATCGGATCCTTAGACATTGTTTCTGCAGAGATCAAACGTTTTTAGATGGACGTCGGTAATTCGATCTCTCTTTTTTTATTCAGTTTTCTCATCACAAAATTACAAACGTTTTACGTTTATTCTCTCATCATAATTAACCAAGAATATTATCGCTTGATATTCTTTCTTCGAGATCTCTCGACTTTCTTCGGAGAACTAGCCTCGTCTCATTTTTTTTTCAACGTGTCAGTGCAATTTTTATCAAAAACATATAGCACGTCGCTGATCATATATTTTTTTAGACGATTTCGAACATTAACGGGATTCGAGCTCTCATGATGAGAAAAATCTGTGTTTTTACAGTCCTTGAGATGAGCCGCGAAACTTTGAACTAGTCAAAATGCGTTTTTAAATAATAGTTAAAATTGAAATACATTAATCTTTAATTGTAGTTTGTTTGCTTTTTAATTGCGAGAAATTTATTTTACTTTGTAATCAATTTTTTAATTGACTCGGTCTCGATATCAAGCTTTCTCGTATTTTTTTTTTGACTTTTTTGTCCTGTTTCGTGGCTTATCTCGAAATAATCACGAACTACGATGATCGTGTGATACGCGGTACGAACATATCGTTTTTATTATGATTAGATGTAAAAGTGCGAAGCAATGAAATACCAGTGAGATTAGAACAAACTTACAGATTCCCCGTTAGTGTTCAGTGCTTAATGGACTCGTAAATAAGTTAGAAAAATCCTTTCTCGATCTCGTATCACCCTACATTGCGATTCGCATCTAGACTTGTGTTTAGTTATAACAAATACTTAATGAAATAGTTTAAAAAATGAGCAACTTGTGAATTCGTCGAAATTTATTATCGTCTTTTGGCATCATGGAATCGTATATTGCTCTATATATATACACGAAAAACAATAAGGTCGTCGTCAAACTTTTTTTTTATACGTTTGATAAACAACGTATGTGCGCTTAAACGCTTTGAAAAAATTATAAAAATTTTTTTTCTTCTAATCGTGCAAATGTTTCAAAGTATTTAAAAACGTGCTCAAGCTGTTAATTAACATAACAGTTAACGCACAATGAATTTTTAACTCTTTTGCTGAAACGCAAAGTCTAGATATTGCAAGGCATTATCGAACAAATAATTTTTTTCGAGAAGCACAGCTTCAGTTCTTCTTCGACTTGAGAATAATTTGACAATCAAACGGCGAATGCGAGATCCAGTTAGTTACTAAAAAAATAATTACTAAATAATCTTAGAGCTTGCTATAATCTTTTTTATAAGAAAATTTATTCAACTTTGAAATTGTACTCTTTATGCATTTGTTTTGTCTCGAAAAAGAGTCGTGTCCGAGCCCAGTGTCGATTATTTGTGCATTTTCCTGTACAAATTTTAGTTTCGAAATATGTAGCTGTTATTTTTTATTACAATTTCATACAATAATGTTCAAAAAGGATATCCGTTTCATCAATCTGGACAGTTGAATGAATTTTCTTCGCCATGACACAATAAATAATGAGGAATGTTAATGAACAAAGATAGAAACAAAAAATACGACGAAACGTGAAAGTTTGAATAAAGTGTTGACCACGAAACTCTTCAACGAATAACAATGACAGATAAATGAATGAATAAAATTATAAAGAGGATGGACATTACAGCTGTAATATATGTAATGCAATTCGAATTTCGTTCGAATCAAGTTATCAATAAAGTGACGTTTTTTATGAAATTTTTCAAATATTATGCAAGCAACACTATGAAAATGACGAGAAGAAAGTGTGTTCGATATCGATTGGAGATGGAATAAAGTGGAAGGTAAGAAGAATAAAAGACAGGCCCTTAAGATTGGACAGAATGTATTTATTTATTTATTTTTCGAATAAGTAGATTAAAAGTGGGATCAATGCAATGGTAATGGAGTAGTATGAGTTTCATTAAAATTTCATACCGAATTGGCTAGGAACGAGTATGTACTTTTATACCCACAACACCGAGGAGCTCAGCCGCTCATTCCACGACACTGAAATACCTTATTATTTATCTTTTCCCTTTACTTCCACTTCCGATTTACTCTTTTATTACTTTAACCCCTATAAATAATCGGTATTAACACAGTAATAATCCTCCGTACGAGAACGTCGCATAGAAACGGAATCATTTCGAATTAAAAATTGCCATGTCTCTTTGCCATTGACTCAACGAGTCTCTTTTTTTCTTTCTCTTCACCAGTCACTTGTTTCTTTCTCGTTTTTTTATTTCATTTTTCATCTTTTACTCTGTTCTCCTCTTCACTTAATTACTTGAGAAATGTTCTTCGAGCTGTCGACACTTTTCTGTTTTCATTTTCTCCCCTTTTTTTTCGATACGATTTTCGTTTCGCTCCGAATCGTCAAGCATTCTCCAAATGTTGAGAAAGGATACGCAACGACTATCGACGATGTTGCGAGCTCGGTTATCACAATCTGGCGAAATTCGCCTTACAAAAAATACAATACGCGCTCGCAGCATTATCCGTAGCCAACACTTTCCGCCTCTTTTCTCTTTTTAACACTGTCATGTTTTTTTTTTCTTCTTTTTCCTCAACTTTTGGCCAATCTTATTAAAAAAAGGGTTAAGATTATTCGTACTATATTTAAGTGTATAATTAATGTAATTGGTGTAGTAGTTTCGTAGGCCCGAAATTCTTTTTTTCACCAATTTGTTGTTTTTATTTTTATTTTTTTTTCGTCACCCCGAGATGAATTCACTCCGATTAATGTAATTATAACATGGATCTCGCGCGGTAGATGTTAGAGGAATTTTTCAATCATCGCTGCTGTCGATTTTTCATTGGGTACTTTTTTTTTATCTTCGGATATTTATTTTCATTCTGTTTCTTCTCTGTCGCGTTATAGAGATTTAAGACTTGTTAATTATTAAGGGATTTCGTTGATGTTGAAAAATAATATTCACTGCTTATTTTTAAAAAATATGCTTTCAAGAATCGAGCTTCGGCGATGATTGAACGATTATTTATGTTTTTTTTTCTTATTTTATCAGCGTAAGCGTACACATTTAATTTTCATATTTTTACCACACGTCTACGGTCATGTTTTTCTTTTCTCTTCTGTTTTTTTTTATTCTCCACCGTTTCGGAGCGAAGAAAAATCACGTGCGCAGAAAACCGAGTGAATTCTTCGGATTTTTAACGAAGTTTCGACTTTTCGTTGATGCTTTCATTACGCATAACGCTTAAAAATCCATCGGAAATCTTAAAAATTCGCTCATTGTTTATCCAGTCCAATTATCTCTCAATTTTTTCATTCAATTCTTCATTTTTCATTCTCGAACGTGCAGACGACAGAGTCCGCGTTCCGCACAAAAAGCCAAAGAGCAAGACCGAAGGAGAAAAGTGAGAGCAGCGAAATTTCTTTTCTTTTTTTTTCTCATTTTTTTTTCTCTCTCCGTCCACCTCTTCTACCTCATCTCAGCGATTCGTCTTAAAATTCGATGTTCTCGTTTCTCAACAATAACAATTAAATATGAATTAGAAAAATAACATTGTATCGTAGACAACAATTGGTTAAATATCATGTATGGTAAGTTTATATGTACTTCGCGCGTACTCGTTAATATTATATTTATACATACATAATATCATGTTCAGTTATAATGATCATATATTTATAAATAATGAACAGAGTTTCTTGAAAATATTTCTAAATTCCTGAATTCGAGACTCCTTGAATTTTCAAGCTTTTCAACGAAGAACAAAAACATATTTCTTTTATAAATTACGAAATTAAATTATTAATTGATTTCTTTTTCTATAAACATTTCGAAATAAAGTCTTCAGAAATCAGAAAAGTTTCGAGAGACTCTGTACAACATTCATAAATACATTGTTTATGGTAATAGCCTTAATAATTATTACAATTTTTTTTATTGATGTTGTTATCATTTACGCAAACACCATTGGCGCGAGGTGGTTCGCATATTGGCATAGGTTTTTGTTTATCAATTTTTGTTCGTGCTTTGGTCAATTAACGTTAGCTTAACCATGTTACGGATCGGATTTCAATGAGGACATGTTTCAAATTTTTATACGAGCAACGAATTCGAATAAATATTATTAAAAAACAATTGCCATACATTGTTTTATTCGCAAAATTCTTATTTTTACTTTCATTGGACGATATTCAATCTTTATCTTTTCGTTCCTATTATTTTCTTATCGGTATAAAAAACATAAAAAAAATAGAAAGTGAGAAGAGAGATTCGTAGAAGCGCGAATGTTTATTAATTACTTTAAATTTTTATTTCTCTGTAACATTTAAAAATATTATTTATTTTTGTTTACACCTCGCGTCATTGGACGAATTGTGGACACGAATTGTGCTCACGGGAATTCTCTCCTTTGAATTCGGACTCGAACGTGAAAAAAGGAATATTGGACATTATATATTTTCTTTCGAACTTCGCAGAACCCTCGAAATTCGTTTCTTTCCCATCTCCGTATTTTTTTTTCCATTAAAAATCATAAAATGACACGTACATAGCTAACACATTCAATATATATCTATTGTAAAATTTCAAATGTTGCTTTTTCCACTTTACAGCTTGTACGACAGACATCGATTCATAGTATATATATTTATATATATAATTTTATATCATATATTTGTATTTTTATTTATATATATATTTATATTCATATTTATATATAATATATATAATATATATATTATAATAATATATTAATATTCATTGTATATTACAGTTATAGATTGCTCATTGTCAATTCATCAATTATCACATTTAGTACAAGTTGAAAAATATCTCTAACATCCACGTCATATTGCATTGCCATTTACACATACATAGTATTCGTACGTTTGTTTTTTTTATTAATCATTATAGTTCATTTTATTTGGGATACATAGATAACGGATGGGCGACTTGTCCGGACATTTAGACTCTTCGGACCTTCGGCTTTTCGTTAAGTATGCATTTTTCAAATGGACAATTCAAAGGTAACTTCATGCGTGCATGCGTCCATATTATGCAATTCCTGTATATTTATAACAACATATGCGCGTGGATTTATTTCTAATAAAGGTACACGACAAAACGATGACAGTACGGCCACGAAGGTTTTTTCCTGCTTTTTTCTCTTCATTTTTTTTTTACTTCTTTAAAGCTAATTATTCTCTGTAGTTCATTATTTTAGTCAGTGGCAGATCGATTGCGAAAAATTTATTATTTTTTATTATTTTTTTTCACGAACGTCGTTGCTGCTTGTTTGCATTTTCTATTTTTCATTTCTGATGAGCTTCAATTCAAAATATCGACTCTGACGAAAACGCATCGACTAAAAGATATTTATTTCGATAAATGGGAAAGCAGTCGAATGAAAAGTTTGTGGCTCAATCGTCGGTATTTGTTTGCTTCTTATTTCATTTATTTACGTGTTTTTATTTTTTTATTTTTTTAGTTTTTGCACTTTGGTTTCCATCACTTCGTTCGCTTTGGTCGAAACGCGAGTCTCGCGTTTGCTTGACTACAGTTTTTTTTGGCTTTTTGGGATTTTCTTCCTCTTTCTACACAAATGACTTTCAGTTGCGATGAAATTATCTCAGGAGCTTTTTTTCCTTGTGTCGTGAGAGAACGAAATGGAAGAATCACATCGATTGCGGGATTAATTTTTGTTATAGAAGAAATGATTACAATTGAATCTATCGTGGATCTTGCAACCACGTTTCAACGGCGAGAGAACTTTTTTTGACACTACACAGAGGATTAATCGAAATTTTTGCTTCTTTACACAATTTTCAGTGGCTTCTTACTTTCGCTTTTTTTTCGTAATGTTCGTTTTAATTGTTTTCGTTTTACTTTAGTAATTTAGAGTAGACACCAAGGACATCGAGGAGAATGGTAAGAGAGAGATAAAGATTTTTTTTTTGGTTTTTCAAATTTTTTTTTCGATCGAACGACCCTTCGGCCGTTCGACCATATCTTAGCAATATAGTAATCGTATAGTAATTAATTAATTATGGTCGGTATCGTACGAGTGGACGGATTCGGACCACTTCGCGACGATCGACGGACATCAACATTTTTTGTTTTTCTTTTTATTTTTTTAATTCTTTGAGCAAACTGCGTTTATTGCACGAAACGCGTTATCCTCGGGCTGTCTTGACTTTTATACATTTATAATTTGCAACTCAAGGCGACTGATTTATAGATTTTTATCGTCGTGACTGAATTTTCAACAATTTTTCCATTCCAAATTTCTTATTTTTGTTTGAAAAAAATCGACTATCACTTTTTAATTTACTCGAATATTGAAGTCAGAAGTTTTTAAATTGAAAAAAAAATTATTCTTGAGAATATCACGCAAGAAATCGAAAAATCGGTCGCCTTGATTTGCAACGATGCTCAGCACTTTGTCTACATCTGTTCATTTGGGAACTTGCAGAGTCACAAGAAAATATTTTTTTTAATAATTATGAAAAATAATTTTCAATTTTCACAGTGAAAGACTTTTTTCCAATAAAAAATTGTTTATAACATTTTGAAAAATACTTAACAACCATTTCTTAAAACTGTAAATTTTGAAAATATTATAAATGTATGTCTTGCAATGAGAAATATATTCTGTTTGAAATGGGAAGACTAAAAAAAGATATTTATCGCCAAGAGCCCAAAAATTCAAGTCGGAGCATCGATCGAGGAACGTAGAGGGAAAAACGCAAGTGCTATTGAAGTTGAGAAAGACAGACAGAGATAGATATCAAGATCGAAAGATAGAGAAAGAATATTAGACACGTTTCAATCTGATTTCTCATTCGCATCCTATCGAATATCGAATTAATTGGCCTATTTTCCTCATATTTTCACTTAATTTATGGTGAATCCTTCATTAATTTTCTCGAAACATCGACGATAAACGAGTTTAAAAACATTGTATATGCACCTATCTATCTATACACAGTATTGTAGATAATATGTTTGTATATCGTAACCATATGCTAAAAATTGTTAATTACATTGTATTTATATTCACGTATATATTTATTTACTTATTTACGTTGTTGTTGCTGTTATTATTATTATTATTATTAATGTTATTATTATTATTATTATTTCTCCTTAAATTATACAATATATAATATATTTATTTATTATTTATTTATATGCATTCTCATAACTATATCGTTCACGAATTGTGGTAAATAATTATTAATTGTTATAAATTATTCCTTACGCGTATATCACATCTGATCGTTCAGTCAATATAGGAAGACCCTTGCCTCCGCCACGCGCGACCTGCTTACATTGTAAACCCCCTCAAGTGTCCTCTCTCTCTCTCTCTCTCTCTCTCTCTCTCTCGCCTCACACACGTGTCTAATCCAATTCTTCCTAAAAATTCTGTTTTACTTTTTTTCCCCTATTTTCGTTTTCACACAGGGTTAAAGAAAGTTCATGGGCTCTTTTTTTCTCCATAATTCACACCCTGACATCGTTCTTCGCGGTCTCGTGAACTTTTTCCCGAGATTCCTTTAGGACAGACACAAAATTTATCGGTTAATTATGTTTTTTTTTTACTTTTTCGCCTTTTTTAAACTGTTTTTCTCGTTTTTTTTATATCTTCATTTTGTTTGGTAAAAACTTGAAATCACCATCGAATATTAATACGAGTTACACTTAATGTTTAAATATACATATATGTATTTATAGTTCTTAGATTGTAAATATAGGAACATTCATTAAATATGTATTAAATTTTTTTTTCATTCACACGCGTCCAGGGTTATTCGAAAAAATAATTTTCGTTTCCTCTCTCGAGACTCGATATCTCTTATTCCCCTTTTTCGTACGTTTGCTAAAAAATAATAAGTTCAGATACAATCTGACGGAAAGAAAGCTACATATATGGAGAGTCTCGAAGAAAATAAATTTCGAAGGACTTTATCTTAATTTGAAGATGCTAGCAATCGTATCAGAGTCTGAGAGAGGAGAAAACAATTAAATTAATTTGGTAGAAAAATCGTTTTTCCAAATTCCCTCGACGCGACTCGTTATGTACACTTATGTACGTGTTACGATTTATAATTTATGCATACGTACACTTTACTTGGTGTTGTACAGATATAAACTATTTGTAAATCGTTCATTTATTCATTTCTCCTCCTTCTTCATTTTAACCATCATCTTATTTAGTTATTTTTCCTCTTCGAAATTGGTTCGATTATTTTAAAATGCCCTTTTCCATTCCGAAACGTCATGGCTATGATTTTTCTTCCAATTACTGATTTTTAAAAATATTCATTTCATTACACGAAAATCAAAATCATAAACATGATGAAAAAAAAGACTGAAAAATCAAAATTATTGTTCGAGCGTTGAAATTCAATGTTCTTGGTTATTTATCCGAATCTATAGTGAAAAAGAAAATTGCGAACGAAAAAAACCGTGTGAAAGTGTGAAAGAAGACGAAGTTAGTTAGTTACTTTCACCACATATAAATATAATAAAAATAAATAAAGAGTGGAGAAAAAACCATGAATGAAACCAGTAAATCGGAATTCTGAACGCGTCAATTTTCGCCATTTCGTCACAAAAGGCCAACACATGTCGAACGATTCAGATCCGCTCTCGATAATTCTTGCTCTAACAATTGTTTCGTTGCTTTCTTGGCTTCGATAATTATTACAGTGGACACTGAGCGAGAGATGATTTTTCAGAAAAAAAGCTTTCTTTTCGATTCCAATATAATTATTTTCGTTTCGTTTGAAAACGAATTTATTCGCTGATGAGCTTTATTTTGGAAAAATGGCAAGATTAATTAGAGAAAAATAAAGTGGTGGAAGAAGGCGAAAGGGGAGGAGAGGGGAGGGGGGTGAGAATGATGAGAATCGGGAAAACGTGCTCGGAGTTCGAGGATCGCTTTAATGCTTCATTTAAAGCGTAGCACGTGAGTGGAAAGGAGGAAAGCATCTTTTATATACGGTCGCCCGTTTATATACCCGTCGAAAAGAAAGCAAAAAGAAATATTTTGAAAAAAAAATACCTCAACGAAATGTAATTATAAAAAAAGCTCTGTAGTTTTTTTTTCTGAAAATCGTCGTTTCGCCAAGTGTCCTTCGTTGCACGCAATTTCGATCGCGCTCGTAACTTAACTCTCCAATTTCGAGTAATGCTCTCGATAAAAATTATTTTTATCATTACAGACTACTCTCGGACGTAGGACTTTTCTCAAATCTTTCGATTTTCAAAATGTTCGGCCTCTCGAACACGCCTGGCCAGTCTCGTTGCTTGGAGGGAAACTTTAAGTTTTTTTTTCTCGACGCGTATCATCTGACCTTCCCTTGCGCCTTCTGCATAATATTTTTAAAATTATCAATATTAATATTACTATATTTATTAATTTATTGTTAAAAGTGAGAGACGCACGCACTCTTTGTTTGGCACAAAAGACGTAATCGTGTTTTTCGTCGTCTGAAAATTTGAGTTCTTTCTCGTCTCATCGTTATTCTCGGTACATCGTACCGATATAAATATATTATCATATTTCCTTCGTTGGCTGTGCGAGACGGCCGGCCGGACGGCACTCGGCGATCATTCGGACCTTTTTATTCGACTAATTAGCACCTTCCATCAACTTTTTTGTTCACCGGTCGGGATTTGCCAGCGGAAAGCAGAGTTCTCGATATCTTGCACGATCCAAAATAATTCAGTGCGCTGTCTTCATAATCAATTAATTTCATAAAAAGTTATCGATTGACACTTGAGCGTAATATATATATAGTATCAGCTCCAAGCAACACTTTATCCAATTATCTTAAACGAACTGGAAAGCAATTTGGACGAGTTTTCCTTCGTTTCGTTCCATTATTTTATAATAAGGTTTTGAAAAAATAGAAATTTTTTCAACGTATTGTCGATTAATTTACTTTCCGTGGCTCGCCTGTATCCGGTGAAGCAATGGTACGGACACTGAATGGACAAAGTAAAGCCGTTTATAATATACGTATAGGAGCGTTCACATTAAACACTATTTTTATGTATTATAAGTATATATATAATTTATATTTACATTTTATCATTCGTTGGTTAATGTAGGTTCATATTTTGGGTTTGAGTTTCGTTTACGTTCACACGTAATATTTTTATGGACGAAAAGTTTTTCAAGAAACTAATAAATATATCACGCTCATCGGATGCGAAATCTCCGGTGCGTTATTTACGTGAAAAAATCAATTATTAACCGTCAAATTTGATAATTTTTGCATCAACTGTTCATCAGAATTTGAGAGATAAATAAATAATTTGAAAACTCGAAACATTTTTCTTTCGAACAAAAAAAAAAGACAATGAAAAATTATTGCTCAAATCCGTGAAAGAGGATTCGGGATTTAAAGGCACCGGCACGCTTTCCGGAAGTACGCGAACCATCGATTTTTCCCTCATTCGATCTTTTCATTTTTTTTTTCTTCGCGCCCCTCCGTCCAATGTACACACATATTACGTTTGTCTCAAATTTTCGTTTTTTTTTCACGATGAGTCTTGACTTTTTTCGCTTTTACATGCTCTCTTATCGTCCGATTCGAAATTCGTTAGAATCACCATTTTTTTTTCAACGTATCTATACACGTGTCATTTATTACTTTTTTTGCACGTATCTCGTTAAACGTGACTATCTTTTAATGTTTCACGATCATCCAAAAATTTATCGCAAATTCGGGTAAAAGAAATATAGCGACGTTGAGAAAATAATTTTTAAGTCGCTAAAAAAACAACAACAACGATAAATATAATCGAAAAGCAAAAAAAGAAAAATACAAAAAGTGGTATAGCTAATTTGCAAAATTCGTTGATTCAAATTTCAATATAAATATATATATATATACACACACGCGTGTGCAATTAATTAATAAAGTTGTCAATTCGTCGCCTCTCTTATCGACGAGACGAGTCTCAATCTTTGGTATTTCGAGTCCTCTTATCACAAAATTATTCTCACTAAAAGTGTATGTTTTCCCTTCAATATACTATACGTGTATATGCGCGCGTGTACGTTTCTTTTTCTCTCTCGTATAAATAATATATTATTTTATTGTTAAAAACGTCGGCAATAGATTCGTCATAATTATTTTGTTTTATTTAATGTTTGACGTCTGTTCGATCAGTGACTCACCTCTGTCGAAACGACGTGGACTTTATTCGGAAATCTCGAGGCCTCCGTTGCTCGGGAACGATTCGAGAGTCCTCGAAAGAATTTCTTTCAGGTTGCTTTTTTCTTTAATTGACTTGCGATGGATTCGTCCTTTAACGAGCAACGCTGCCGCGACTCTTCGTTTCTCTTCTAGCGCGTAGAAGGAAGCTCGCGCGGGCTTTAAATCTGAACAATTCGGGAATAAACGATGCTTTCGAGTATATATATATATATTCGAAATAACTCGTCTAGTTTTTGTGAAGCGAAAAACAACGGAAATCCTGTGTAACTCTACTGAGCAAGAAAGAAATGGGAGATTTTTGGCTCGTCGTTGAAAGATTGGAGGAATATGTATAAGGAGCAGAGAATAATAGTATAGCAGAGAGGATGTAAAGAGGCTTGTTTAAACGATGATTAAAATAAAAGGTAATTGCGGTACGAATAAGTTGAGAATAAAAAGGTTTTTTGAAAAGTTCAGCGCTGATGGTTGTGATGAATGTGAGTGGTGAGATGTTTGGAGAGATAGTCGGCGCGAGCGAAGCATTTACCGCACATCTGGCAATGGTAGGGTCGTTCCCCGGTGTGGATGCGAAGGTGTCTCGTGAGATCGCTCTTGCCGCCGAAAGCCCGGCCGCAGAAGAGACAGACGAAGGGTCTCTCGCCGGTGTGCTTCCTCACGTGGAGCTTGAGATTCTCCTTCGACCTGACGCACTTACCGCAGAACGGGCAAGCGAACCGGCGCTCTCTTCTGTCCGTTTCCTGATGAGGATTGTGAGGCCGGCCCCGGCTGACCAAATTAATAACCCGTTCCTCGTTCTGCCTCATCGTCTCGTCACTCCTGAGATCGATCTCGGGATTCTCGAGGTTCGTTTCTTCAGTGATGAGGTCGCTGGGCTCTCTCCTTGCCCCGGCGGAAGCGCTTCCAAGGTCGATCGGCCTGAGGAGATCCTGGCTGGCCTCCTGGCCGAGCTCCTGATGGGCCAACAACTCCTGGCTCTCCTGATGATGAAGGCTGTCGGTGTCCTGCTCCGCCCTGCTCGCCGAGGCCTCCGTCGTCAGGAGGTTGTCGCGCGAGCGCTCCTCCGGGTCCTCCTGGCTGCTGTTCCCGGCCTCGGCGTGCGAGGGCTCTCCGGTGCTCGACACCTGGTCGCTTCTCTCGACTCTCGACAGCAGCGACGATATCGACGAGGACGACGACGAGCTCGCGTTGTTGTTGTTGTTGTTGTTCGTCTGATGGTGCTCCGTTCCTCTCTGGAGCCGCTCCAGGGCGTGATTGAGACGGTGCTTCTTGAATGACTTGAGGTATCGGAACTGCATGCCGCAGACGTCGCAGGTGAAGAGCTTGTCCGCGGGCAGCCTCGCTCTGTGGTTCTGCTCGCGGTGTTTTACGTAAGCCGAGCGGTAGCGGTAACGCTGGCCGCACTGCTCGCACGTGAACGGCTTGTCGTCGCTCGTCTGGCCGGCGTGCTGGAGCAGCGCGTGGTGCTCCAGCAACAGGGCGGACGGAAAGGTCGCCAGACAGACACCGCAACGACGCGCCAAACTCGCCAGGCCCGCGAATCCCGCCGCGGCCGCTGCCGCCGCCGCCGCCGCGCTGTGCGCCAACAGGGCGTTAGGCCCGGACGAATTTCCCGCTCGCTCGACCAGCGCTCCCCAGCCTCCGGCCTCCAAACCCAACGCCAGGGACATCTGAGAACAAACAAAACGAATAATTATTCTCATCGGACGTCCCACTTGATCGCGCTTTCATTTTCCTTTCCGCAATCACTATTCTCGCGCCCTTCTCATCTCTGCTATATATTTTCGTAACCAAATTTCAAATTAATCATCAAATTTTTTCGTCAGCTCGAATCTCATCACCGTTCCGCAAAAACTACTCTCACAGAAATCATGAAAGATTTTATCCTAAATAAGTAAACAACTATACTCTAATTATTTTAGCATTAAATATATTTAGGTCAAGATCTAAAATATATCTCTGGTACTTTATGGTAAATATCATTATTTTTCCTATAGTTTACATGTACATATATGATCTTATAAAAAATGTACCATATTAGTTGCTTTTGTACGATAAATATACTTTACTTTTTATTATAGTATAAAAATACAGCAAATATTAGAAAAACAATTACGATGAAAAGCAGTCAACTCTACACCATACAAAAATGATTAAACTACAGCATCGAACTAGTATATAAAAACACAGTCAACTCACCACTAAACGTCCAAGACACAAGACAAAAAAATCTTATTGAATTAAAAATATATTCATCAATGTGAAATACACGATCCTCGCGCAAAACTTACCAATGAGCTTGACGTTTTTCCCATATCGATTTATACCCGCTAAAAAAAAATATTTTCCTAATTTTCTCATCCCGTAGAATACACACTCTCTGGAATAAGATATGGAACAAGGAAATGCCAAATGAGCCTTTCAATGTTAACACAAACAGTTTGCAGTTTTTATTTCACAAATTGGTAATTTACAACTATGATATGCATTCGTTCTTCTAAGAACCGAAAACAAATTAATTTAATGGCAATAAGAATAATAATAATAATAATGATAATAATAATAATAGTAATGACAATATAATAATAGTAATAATAATGAATAAATCGTAACGAAGAAATTCAGTTTTACAGCGATACCGCAGCCTTTTTTCGAGGATTCTTATTTATTTTCTTCTTTTTATCGAAAGATACGATTTTGTTTCTAATTCTGGTTTTTTAATGCTCGCATCTTATTCTTTTTCCTCATTCTATTATTTTATTTTCGTGAAAGAAAGCACGTACATCACGACGAATTCGTGTGGGCTAACGCTTTTTCCCTTTCCTCCTTATTTATTTTTAGGACAAATTAAAAAAAGCCCGCCGTGCGTTCCTTATTGGAATTTTTTATGTTTCAGAATGCTTTACGAGTAAAAGAGAGAAAGAGAGAAGTTTTTTTTTCTTATCGTTAAAAATCGAGTAGATTTTTTTTACTTGTCGATACTTTTCGTTCTCGTTCGCCTCATTGAAATTTTTCCTCTCTGTCTCTCTTCTCTTTCGTTCAGACACTTCTTACTTACGATTCAAACGAAAAATTTATATTACACATGAGACTCGGATCGTAAATAAATATCACGTTTACGCTATCTCTATAGTGGTCGAATTTACAATTTATTTATTTACTTTTTTAATTGAGAACTTCTTCTTTTGTTCTTGGGACGAGATATTATCTCGTTATTTTCGTCTCTTTTATTCTCTTTTACGAAACACCTCTTTCTCTTCGTCGTGATTCTCTCCTCGATTTTCAATAATAAGACAACGCGTGTGAATTTCTGATTATCTACAACGGTACAACAACTACACATGTCTTGTGTTTTTTCTCGTATTATCTGCTCTCTGTCTGTCTCTCTCTCTCTCTCTTACTTTTACTTTTATTTTTCAAAATCATCTGCTCTCTAACTTTTAATTGCGAATGGTGTGTGCAGGAGCGCGATTAATCGTAGCCTTTTCTTAGATAACATTTCTTCTCACAATGCTCTTTTCTCTTTTTCGCTTCAATCAAGAGTGTGTCATTCTTTTAATAAATCCATTTTTGAGTGCGACGATCGATAGTGACTGGTCGAGACGAGTGAAAAAAAAACACGAAACACCGATCAAAATAAGATTCGAGATTGGAAAAAAATGAGGAAGCGAGAAAGAACATTTTTTTCCAGACATCGGTTATGCTCTCGTTAAATCGACAGACGATTTTATCTCTTGTCTCCCGTTTCTCTTTCTCTTAATGCGAGAATCGCCTTTCTTTCTCTCAAGTGGCCGCGAAATTCACACTTCGTCGTCGTATACACGTGCGTCGTCGTCTCGGAAGCGTTTAGCGATATCTAGGATCAACGAGGTCGAAGAGATAGAAATCGTTGGCCGAATCCAAGGACACGAAAAACGCGATAATCTGAGCCACGGAGCGTCCAAAGGTAACGTTTATATATATGTTTTTTTATTTAATTTTTTTGTTTGAAATTTTCCAATTTATGCGCCATTTTTAAATACCTTTCCGTTTGATCTCTCTTGCGATCTCGATTCCTCGAAAAGTCACTCCGATCGATCGCTGCGTACGTTTTTTTGCGATTTTTTTAAAATTCATTTAATCTCTGTTGTGTTTGGTTTTTTTTTCTGTGTTTCGTGTGTCACATTCTCGAGAGGCTTATTCTTTTCTGTACTTATTTACTTCAATAACTATTTTCATGAATGAAAGATGTTAGGAGGAACGGTGTGGCTTTCCTACTGAATTTTCTCACTGTTGTCCGTAGAAAATTATACAAACGCATACTCGGCTTTTTACACGGATAATATAACAATGATAAAATCTGATAACGAGCGATGTTTAAAAGTAGTTGAGAATTATCGCTTCTGTTTAAAAAAGGCTACTGGCCAGATAAATATTTGAGATGGCGAGGACATCAGCTTTCCTTATTTATTTTCCTTTTGTCGCTTCCGCTAATTCTTAATTCACTCTCTCTCTCTCTCTCTCTCTCTCTCTTTCTGTTTCGCGAGAGAAACACATTTCTCCCGGAATACATGTATCCTTCGAACTCAGTAAATGAAGATAAATGAAAATTCGTGAAAACTGTTTGGATATTGGCACAAAACGAAATGATTTTTTGTATCGTGTGTGTGTTTGTGTGTTTCGTCTTAGAGTTTATTTATTATGTTTCTTTTTTTTTTGTTTAATGCGTTTCGTTTGAGTTATTCTTCCTTTAATGATCGCGTGCAGGGCGTTTTTTTTTTTAATTTTCGCGGGAACGCGACACTTTTACGTAATTGTTTTTCGACGAGCGAGACTAGTATGAAAAATATTCCGTTGTTAACACCTTTTAAAAAAGTTATTGCATCTGGGTTTACCTATGTTGTATAGGTACACGTTTTTATCGTAATATTGTACAAATATTGTTGTAAGTCGGTACAAACGTTACTGTAGAAAAACATAACAATTCGTAGGTTTCGTTCTTTCTTATCTCCCATCTCATTCTTCATTTTTATTTATTTATTTATCTTCTTTTTTTCCTTCGTTCTTCCTCAGCATCTCGTTTTTGTCCATTTATTTTTTATCATTTACGGAAAGCCTATTATTGTTTATTCTTCTTTTTTTCTGTCCTTTCTCGTTTCACAATCCGTTAAATATTTATTTTTCCTCCATACTGACTAATCGTGCGAGAGTTCTTTTCTACTGACTGGCGCGAAACAAAATCTCGAGCTTTCTTTTTTCACGCATCATTTTTCTTTGCCTCGTCCCATATACAAATTTCGAGTTTTCTTCTTGTCGCTCAGTATGATTATTCTACGCAAAATAATGAGCGAAATCATCGACTCCGGAGCTTTCAAGAGCCAAACATAAACTTCTTTTCGCTTTATTCATGGGCAAAAAATTGATGAAATGATTTTTTATTTTGAAATTGAAAGAGCATAGTAGAATTACTTGCAGCGGCCTCGATGAATTTCCGAGAAAGAAAAAAGAGAAAGCGAGAAGAACGAGGCGTTTCCTTGTTTAATCTTGGAGCGAACAATGAAAGAGCTTGCCTGGCAAAGTGAAGTCTCGTGTCGAAACCGTATCGAGAGTTACGATTCGTTTCGCGTGTCTCAACGAAAATCCCTCGACTCGTAACCTTCCACTTTTTTTCCTTCCTTTCCAAGAACACCGCGAAGGCACTATTTTTCCAATTCTCGCTAATTTTTTATTCATCCCATAAATGAAATATTTCACTTGCTAACCGCAATAAACTAATCGAAACAATTTTTACATTTTTCAATTCATTGGACTATTATAGATTATCGCAAATGTGAACTACAATTTCAAACAAGTTTCAAACTTGAACCTACATTCCTTTTTTTTTTAATTTCATAATTTTTCATCATGACGTCACGCCTGAATAAATTTTTGAACTAAAAGAGCCTCCGTGTCGAGGAAGAGAAATCGTCGAGCGCAGTGAAAAGAATACGGAAAAAAGTGAACAAGCGTAAAAATATATTTGCTTTTTAAATCTGGAGTTAAAAAGTATGGGGAATGGATGAATTTGTATAACCCGTTGATAAAAGGTAACACGTAAAATTTGTTGTAGCCGGGTAAAGGAATGGTTACAAATTGAGCGAAGAAAAAGAGGAAAGAGGAGAGAGTTGATGGTGGCGATAATAACAGAGAGGGTGCGTAGGATTAAAGGGCGCGCGTCAGGATTTGAAAGAGGCGCGTTGAACCCGGTGACCCGATCTACAAAGTTGATGATAACGCGCGTCGTCGGGGAGTACAACGTGGCTTGGAGGAAGTGGGCTAGTAGTGACGCGGGCACAGGGGTAACCCTTCGCGCCCTCCTCTCGTGCGAACAGCTCGAAACTTGTGCTCGCCCTCTGCTCTTTTTCTCTTTATCTTTCTCCTTCTTTTTCTATCTCCTGCTGCCGCCGCTGCTCTCCGTCTCGATCGCCCTCCTTAAAGGGAAAAATAGTGGGGATGTTCGGAGGCGTGTACACTCGGGGAAAAAGGTGGAACTCGTCGCTTTTAACAGAAATAAGGCGTAGGGCCATCCCGTCCGATGTAGAGACAAATCGAGATAAATTCTGATCCGATCTCTCCCCCGTACTACCATGCAGAATAAAAACTCTATAAAGAATCAACGTGTGAGAACAGAAAAAAAATTATTTCTCGCGTCTGACCTATACTTTCCGTTACTGCTGTCCGAAATAGCAAACGCAAAGTAGAAAGTAACCGTACAAGTCGGACATCTCGAAAAAAATCACCTTCGGATATTTATTAATTTAACATTGAATAAATACTTATTTCTTTGAATGATCAATAAATAATTAGTTTAACAAAATAATGGAAAACATATTTAAACGAACTGTTCATACTCAAAACAAGAGAATTAATTTCGATGTTTCAAGACGTCAACAACAAAACATAATATTAATTTTTTAAATAATTTTCATTAGAAATAAAGATGTTGGAACATGATTATTTTTGGAAACTGAAGCCTAGAATAGTTTGTCTCATTCAGCGGACAAGACATTGGAGGGGACGATAATTTTTAAAATTGGTGAAAAAGCGAGAGACTGAACCACCGTAAATGGAATACTATCGAAGCCAGTCGGATTGAGAGAGAGAGAGAGAGAGAGAGAGAGAGAGAGAGAGAGAAAGATAGAGAGAAAGGCAGTGAATGTAATGGTTATAGGAATCGACCGTTCCAATTAACAAGTTGGCAGCGGAATCGACGATTGAGCAAAAAGGTCTCGTGGTGGAAAAAATGCAAAGGCCAAAAAAAAGAAGAATAAAGTCCAAATGAAAAAAAGTAACAGGGTTCGAAATGAAAATTAATTAAAAACTGACAGAAACATTTTCGCTTCGAATTTTTTATCAGATTTCTTATCCCTGTTACGCGTGTGCACTATTTTTATCTTTTTTGTTGAAGAGAGACGCAAAATCGAGAAAGATTGTGCATGAGAGGAGAAAAAGAGAGAGAGAGAGAGATGGAGAGAAAGCGATAGTGAGGATACGGATAAAATGGTGGGGATAGGCGTGTACAGGGGCGTAGGTGCAATGTGGAGCACAAGTTCTCGCGGGTAAGCGTCCGGTGGGGACGACGGAGTGTCCGGTGAAAGGAGTCGGGGAGCCCTGAGAAAATTTGTGGGGGACTGGCGTGAGTAGGCGTAATAAGTAGGCGCAGGCGAGGGTGACGGGGAAAAGGGCGGCCTAGAGGGGAAGAATGAGATAAAAAAAAGGGAAATGAGAGGAAAAGTGGGGGAGAGGCTGGAGGGATAAACTCGGGGCGTAGGCGTAACCGTCGAATAATATAAAAGGGGCGAAGCCTATAGGCGTGACTCTGGGCGGTAACCAGGTGTCTACACCCGCGTGACCTCAACCCGGAGAGGGGAAACGAGCCGCGTGTCATCGAATTCCTATCGGCTGCTCTCTCGCGACAAACGATATATATATTTCATCGATAATCTTCAAACATTTTTTTTTTCAACAATATGAGAAGAAGGTTCTCTCGTATCTCAATCTTCCACCGAGGCCTTCCACTCATCTAATTTTCCATTATTTACTCTCCTCTCGATTTATCCATCCTCTTCATCCTTCTTCATTAATGTTCGCTCTCTCTTTCTCTCTCTCTCTCTCTCTCTCTCTCTCTCTCGCTCCGTGAAATTTTTCCTCGTCATTCCGTCGAGGATATAGATTCTTCTTGTACCATTTTCTCGTTTTCTCCGATCTCTTCGTCTTTCAACTTTACTCTGGTAAGAATTCGCGCCCGTAAATTTAGATCCAGTCGTTGATCGAATAGTCCGAATCAATGAAAGATAAAGAATTCAAATTCAAGAAAGCAAACGGAGGCTCCGAGGACCGACTCTTGAAAAATATTTTTCGCTCTCGTGGATCGAGACAAAAGATCTTTTACCCCATTTTCAACAAGTTATTCCGCGTAATGAACAAACAAATGTTTCATTGTGCTCGCTGGATTTCGATTTTGAAAAATCTCTTATAATTTCATCGAATTTTGTCGCTTATTATCCTTTTCCCTCATATTCGTACTGAATTTCATTCCGTTAATTTAGTCTCTCTTTACGATTATAAAAAATGTTCCTTCGAAAGAACTTGCCTCACCGATAAAGAAATGTGACGAAAACTTTCCAAACAATATGTCTAATGACCCAAAAGTCCGTAAAATGTACGTGTAAATGAAAAAAAAAAATGAAAAATATTGACCGATCATCCTAACCGAAACCCCTTTTTTCCCCTGTATAACGCTCGAGACTGAAAAATTTCTTATATAAACATCCTTATAACGAGTTTTGTCCGCGATGCAGGGACTTTATTTCGGGGACACAGGCGGAGGAAAATACTCGGTTGGAGGAGAACGGCTCGGGAAATGAGTGCGGTTATTAACGCGATATCTGAAAATCGTACAAAAACGCGCGCGCGGATTACAATATATTACTTAGATATCGGTGAAACAATATAGCGCAATTCGTGCCCAATTGTACAAACCATAAATTATATATATATATTTTTTCTCGTCATATAATATATATATATATGTATATGTATATAGCCTAGCTAATATTTTCAACGTTAATTTGTTTCTCATTGCACTATATCCTGCCTAAAAATTTTCATATAATAATAAGAATATGTTTACGTGTCGCTGATTTTTTTTCCCTCGCTTTCCCTACTTTTTCCTCTTATTCTTCTGTGTCTTCTCTTCTCTCTCTCTCTCTCGCTCCCTCTCTTTCGTCTCGTCTCGTCTCGTGTTTCGTCTTTCCCCGTAGTGTCCACTTTCTCCTCATTTACATATTAATAAATTCTCATTTATTAGCTTAAATGCTCAATATCGGTAATTGGTAATGAGTGAGATAATTGTTTATTTATTTTTTATATCATTATTACTTCCTCCCTCTATCCGCTTTTCTTTTTTTCTTTTCTCTTGCTGCGTTTTAACCCACCTATTCACAATATTCAACTATGTCGTAATGTTTGGTGTATATATATATATATATAATAATTCTATGTTGTAATTAATTATCATTATTTATTTTTATTTTATTTATTTATTTACTTATTTATTCATTTATTTATCATTACTCGTGTCTTTTTCCTCTGATCGCGATTTTTCTTTGAAACACACTCTCTCATTCTCCTCTGCTTTTCTCATTCACTTTCTCACGTGCGTATATACGTGTCTTTGCTTGCGTTCGTGTACGGGGGAGATTTTTTTTCCAAAGTGTTCTTTTTTTCAATATAATATACTCTCTTCTATTCGCAAGAACTCCTTGTTTATCTCTCGATTTCTCGACGTTGTCCCTTCTTTTCCCTAATGTGCGATATATTTATGTATAAATATATACATACATACATACATTTTTATATGTATATGCATATATATTCGTAGAATAATAATTTCCTATCCACATGTTGTTTCGTATTTACAGAGCGTTGTTGTTAATTCTCGCCTTTCTCGTTCTACGCAACATGCTCTCCCTCTCTCTCTCTCTTTCTTTCTTTCTTTCTTTCGCACCTCTTGATCGGTATTTTACACACTCTAGCATTCTCTTCGTTTAAATAATACATATATATTTATATATATGAGTGTGTTTGTGTGTGTGTCTGTGGTTTTTCCATGTGTATATATATTTATATGTATATATTATATCGCGTTTAAGTACTAAAACTATTAAAATACTAGTATAAATATCTCTTGACATATAATATATATTTTCATATATATATATTTTTCTTGTTTTTCTCATTATTTTTATTGTTTGTTTATTTATATATTTATAGTGTAGAATGGCGAACGGAGCTTAGTGAAATGTCAACGGTTCTCTGTCCTCGATCACTCGTTTTTTTTATGGTTTTTACATTAGGTATATTTATTCTTTTTATTTTTGACTCGATGGATACTTCTCATCTTTCTTAATTTCTCGATTCAATAAGATTGTTCACCCTAAGTTTCTTTTTTACTTGCTGTCTTTTTTAAAATTTTTTTTGCGTGTCACGAGTGCGAGAGTTTGCGAAAATTACGAATGGAAAAATTCACAAGACAGCACCGTCGCGCTTTCACCGATCCGCCGTTCTCTCGACTTTTATCCCGCTTTTCTCAGTTTTTTCTTAAGCTTTTTACTTCACTATTTTTTTTCTTATTCATCGTTTTTTTTACCGTCCCGCACGTTTATTGCTATTGGATTCATTGCATAGTACGTTCTCTAGCGTGAACTTATATTTTCTTTTCTTTCTGTTTTCTTTTTCAATTTCTCATTCGCACTCTAATTTTTGTCTAATTTCTTGCATTTTTATTTCCAAATTTACCTTTTTTACGTCACGTTAAAGTATCTTCCTGCTTCTTTGTTTTTTTTTTCGTTTCCGCTCTCTTTCTATCGCTCATTCTCTTTCTTATATATATATTTTTGTTAAGTCTACATTTGTGATAACCATTGTTCCGTCTCTCTCGATTCTCTTCCAATTTTTTTTCCATTTTCTCTCATTTTCTTGACAAATGTCATTAAACGGATGACGCTTGCTCGCCCCGCTCATGACACTTTCCGCATTAACCGCATCTATCGACGAAGTTTTTTAAGATCTCTCGATTTCGTGCGATGCCATCCTTCTCCGCGATGTGAGCAATTTTTCTAGTAATTTAATTCTATCTTTTATTTCGCAGCGAAGTATGGAAACTTTCGAGAAGGGAAACCGAATAATTTCTCGATAATGATAAAAAAAAGAAAAAAAAAATTATCGCGAAAACAAAAATCATTCCTTTCGCACGAAAAAATATTACGTTGCTTCTTGTTACTATTTTCGATAGTTGGAAAAAAATAGTATGAATGATTACAGTTTATCCCTATACATCAGACTTGCACAGTGAAGTATGGAAACTTTCGTAAAGGGTAATCGAAAATTTATTGAAAAATAAGTAAAAAATATAAATTGATATTGTTATTTTTTGTTGTTTATTTTTTGGTATTTTTGCCGGTTATGAAGAGAGAATAGTGCGGTGACGATAGAATCGGTGAAATCAGCTCATTTTGAAGGACGTGCTTTATCGTGGATTGAGGGCTTGATGAATAGAAGAGCCGAGTGTGGGTAGCTTTGACTCGACAAGTGCATCTTCGTATCATCGAGTCGTCCTACTTGCCCGGATGTATTTTAAATCGATATACTCTTGCGGCCACGAGCACCGGGACAGACTCGATACATACACACCCCCACACCGTCACCAATATGCGCATATTATTATCATGACCGTCGAATTACTTTCGTTTTTCTTTTTTTTTCAAAAACTTCATATGAAAAGGCATTTAAATATCTGGGTAATGAAAAAAGGAAATAAAAACAGGACTAACTCAATTCCGTGATTTAAAATATGCGTTTGTATTTTTTATAATAAGAAATAATGAATAATAATGATAATAATAACCAATATAATGATTGTAATTATAATAATAAACTATAATAAAAATAATAGTGTAAATTAAGCTTAATAGTGATACTAGGAATAATAAAGAATTAATAATAATAATAATAAAATATTAATGATAATGTTTTTAATAAAATTAATAGTAATAAGCTATAAGTTTATTATGCAGTGTCCCGTTAGAGATTGAGAAACTGAACGTTTCGCCAACGAGAGTTATACGAGTACTAGTCACTATCATCTGTGATCTAAGATAATTATTATAATTACGATAAAAATAAATCTTTATATCTATTGACAATAATTATAGACGATAATGATAACGTTAATAATAATTATTATAATAAATTTTCAATAATATTCGATAATGTTGGACACTAATAATAATAATAATGAAAATAATTATCATTAACAATATAATAATAAAAGAGAAACAAAGCACCGTCATCACATCGGGATCGCGTCATTAGCAGTTTTTCGTGTCGTTTGTGTATGTGTGGATGTACGTCTCGATTCAAAGATCTTTTTTTTCATCCTGCTTTCTCGCATTCTTGTCCTCATACTTTTTTTTCTTGAATTTTCTGAAATCTATACCGGCATCGAACGCATTCACCCTCAAGGAACTTTAGTCCAAAAATATAATATCTACGATCTTAACCCACGATAATTATTATAAAATAATAATAATAATAATGATATTAATAAAAATAATGTCGATCGAAGTAATGATGACAATGATATTAAGAACGACAATAAACTATTTTATTCACAATGTAGTAAATATATTCGCTACGCCAATGTCTCGCTTCTTGTTCAGGGTTGTTCTCTCTCTCTCGTACTTTCTTCTCACGTTTTCTAAATGTCACACGTTCCTTCACAGAATTATTGTTATTACAAGTGACATTTTTCCGGAAAAATTAAAGTTTATCAATCATTTGTCGAAGCTTGTTTCGAAAAATTTTTCAAAAGAGAAGGACGAATTGAGCGAGAGAGAGGGAGAGAGAGAGAGAGAGAAAAAAAAAACAATCGATTCCATTTTAATAGACTCGACGATATATATAACTGACATAGACGGAAATTGTTTTTTTTACTAATATTTGCATAAATGAGAAAAGATCGTACAAAGTAACAAATTGTTTTGCGTATCGACCAATTATATTTTTCCATCGCGATCACTATTGCTTCATCGCACACTTTTCTTCCTTCTTCGTTTCGCAGAGAAACGCGATCGATCGCACTGCGAGTATCGAGATGCGAGTAAAATTTTAATACTGAACGCGGGAATGATATAATATTAACATTAATATTAAAAATGATAATAATAATAATGTTAGTAACGTTAATAATACATAGAAGTAAATAATGAATGTAATAAAACTATCAATAGCTTAAAAAAAATGAAAAAAGGATGTCGATACGATAATTACACAATGGCGAGAAAGAGTGCAAAACATCGAGATGCATATTAAACGGATTTCCGAGAAGTGGATATTTTTATTTCAACAAGATCAAAAAAAAAATCTGGGGGGAAAAAGGAAGAATACGATCGAAACTTTTTCATGTTTCTTTTTGTTCTATTTGTATTGTGAACTTGGTTGTATTTTTTTCATAATTGCAAACTCGACTTTCTCTTATGTACAATCAGCAGGAACCATGTGACTCGTATAGGAGAAATACTGATTACCGATCTAACAGCGTACAGAATATTTTTTTCGAAAAAAATTGATATGTGTTTGTTTTTTGACGCAGCGAGAATCTTTCCCTCTCTTCTTTTTTTCTTTTTCCCTTCTTTTTTAAATATATTTCCGACGTTCCGTACAAACGAAGCAGCCAAGCTCCAGATAATATTTTTTATTTACAACAATATTTGCGACTATGACTAAATTAATTATTCTCATTCGACATTTTTCTCAACGATTGTTGTCGTTTAAGAAAAATTCGTAACTTGAAAATTTCCGCGACTATGTTGTTGTTTTTTTTTCAAATCGATAAGTCACTTTATACGATTTTTAGCGACAAAACGAAAAATGATCCAAGTTTGTGTTACGTATGTTTATTAATTATCTTAAACCATCAGCAACAAAGAATAAGAGAGAAAGAAAGAAAAGTCATTCTCTCGCTCAGTCTTACGTAGATTTATCATAATAATAGTAATTATTATTAATCTTTTTTAAATAAAGTTTACTTGGAACTTTGCTAATAATCGATTGTACTCTACGTCAAAGGTGCATTTCGTAACCTCTAAAATTACCTACTCTCTTTCTTTCTCCCTTATTCTCTCTCTTTCCCCTTTTTCCTATGCGTTTTTACCTGCAGCTTCGAATTCTTTTTCGAATAAAACACAATTTGCCTGCTCGAGCAAATAAACATTTCATTCATACATTTTTGTGTGTGGGTTTGTGTGTGTTTTTTTTTTCATTTTTATCCTTATCGATTTTATTCTTACCGACAAATTTTTCGATAATTCAGCAGAGAATCGGAAACAAATGTGAGACGAATATGTCAAAAAGAAGTAAAAATATATACAAGCTAAATATTCGAGTACAAAAAGCTTTTTGTCTTTTCGAAATGTACCAAGTCGTGCACGTAACTTTGCTTGTATTATTTCTTGTTGTTTTTTGTTTTATTATTTTTTGTTTTTTAAATGTACTTTGTACACACTCGAGTTGCCTGGGTGGTTTTAACACGAGTTGTCAAATAAGTTAAATTAATTAATACTTCTGGCAATAATGTCCTTCCGAGATCGATCGGAATCGTGCACAGATCGATATACGATTTTATCTTTTTTTTTGGAACTTCACTTTATTTCAATAAAAAAAGTTTTCATTTCGTGGATTAAAAAAACTTTTGTTTGACATTGATTTACGATTCCATGCAATCCCAACTGATCTACGGATTTCAACAAATACATCGATTATAAGAAGATATCGTTATCATTTACAATGAAATTCGGAATAAAGGCAAATAAGAAGAAGGAGAAGACGAAAGAAAGAACATATATGCACGGTGCTGAAATATTTGGCAAATCCGGAATTATTTTTGATCAAAATAAATTAATCGAATGAAATTGAATAAAGTGTTTTCGAAAACAATAAATCTGTTAAATTAATGAAAACGATTTGAAGGAATTGTTATTCAAGATTGGAGGCAATTAATCGAAAAAAAAGAATGTCGCGGCTAATCGAATCGAGGAGAGTGCGTGTCTGCATAATTAAGGAGTATGTGTCATCGATTTAAAAAGAGTGCAAAAGAAAGTATCGAAATAAAAAGAAAAAATAATTCTCAAATGTCTCATGTCGCCATCTCCGAGCAGCTGTTCAAACCTTATACATCAAAAATGTCTAATATGTGTACGTATATGCGCATGTTTTTATGTACATAGGATGTACGAGACATTCCGTCCGAGTTCCGTCAATTTTTTTCCCAATTTTAATCCAAGCCTGCATCACTTATTTTCAAACCATTTTCGCTTCATTTTTATTTTTTGCGCTTACAAAAATGTACTTTTCCGTCTCAACGTGTTGCCAATCAAAAAAAAAACAATTGTTCTTTTTTAAAAACGACAGCGAGATGGAAGTTCTTTGAAGAAGATAATTCAAAGATGAATTTGAGAATGATTTTATTGGAGATTTGAGGAAGAGAAAAAAAATTCGGTCGTTTTTTTCAAGACGGAATGGCCCGTGTTTCATAAGATACAACTTGATTATCGAGTTACGTAAGCATTGGCAATCTCTTCGCTTCAATTTTTCTCTCGCACTTCTTCTGTCGTTACAATAATTATTTACGAAGAAAATGAAACAAAAAAAGAACGGTGCGAGGAACGAGCAGCGGTCATCCGCGATTAACAAAATCTCGAAAACGAAGAAGAAAGTACGGG
Source organism: Cremastinae sp. A BG-2022a (assembly GCA_030522545.1). Taxonomy (NCBI): domain Eukaryota; kingdom Metazoa; phylum Arthropoda; class Insecta; order Hymenoptera; family Ichneumonidae; species Cremastinae sp. A BG-2022a. Next base: position 228,025 of record JAPYYW010000055.1, on the reverse strand, counting down.
TCATTATCGCTCGATTATTGAGGAAAAGAGAGGGAGTATCGGACTCTTTGTACGAAACAAAAAACGAAAAGAGATGGAAAAAGTGTCGTTTTTATCCTGCCCAGACGAGGACGAGAGGATCGAAAGGAGAGATGATGAAAAATCACGGGACAACGGTCCGAAATATTGAAACAAAAATAGTAAATATGATTTCGCTTGTCTCTTGTTCGCACTTTTTTTTCGTTCGCGGCTGAATCGAAATAGCGAGACGTGGGTGCGTGACCTGTCCGATAAAATGACGTTTCATTCGATACTTCACCACCCCTCACTATTTTCGTTCTCCACACGCTAATGGAAATTCACGACTTTTCCATCCTCGATGAGTTTTCCTATCTCTTCTTTCCTCTCTCCCTCCCTCTATCTTTCATTTATAGTTTCATCACAGCTCCAACATTTTTCTAAATTTTTCTTCCTTCTCCTTCCTCGTCCATCCAAATTTAACGTTGATTTTAATCTTGAAATAACATATTTAATACGATAATTCAAAGTTTTACTTGTTTTTAATTTTGTTTAAATTCGCAGAGAAAAATTTGAACAAAATTGACATTTAATTAGAATCTTTTTCCGCTTCGGAAAGATTCTTTTCTTCGTCTCTGTCTTAAATTCTTTAATAATTTTTTTTTCGACTCGCTTGTAATTCATCGAAGTCGAAAGCAAAGAGACGCGTTTCCTCGTCTCGATGCAACGGAGAAAAAGAGAGAGAGAGAGAGAGGCTCGGAATGAATATTTCAACGATCGATCGATTCCACGGTCTCGTTGTCGTCGTCGTCGTCGACGTCGTCGCTGCCGCCGTCAGAGAGCTCTCACGCGAGAGAGACAAGAAAAAAAAGAACAAAGGGACGAAAGTGTAAAAGAAGGGAAAAGCGCAAAGACGTCAATTCGCCGTTCTTGGCCTCGAGAGCACGCTCGAGAAAACCCAAACTCGAAAAACTCGACTAATCGGAGTACTTTTAAGACTTACTTTTAAAAAATACTGAATTTTAATCACAAATTAATCATTTATAAGGATAAATTGGTGGTAAGATTTTTTTCAACGATACACTTTAGTAATTCAAATTTCGTCTTGCTAATAAGAAGTTTCTATGAATATATAAAATCTAATATGTGTATAAAAAAGTTAACGTATATCAAATTAAAATAAATTTCTTTTCGTTTCAAAAATTCCTTTCATCCATCCTCGAATAAAAATTCAAAAAATAAAAAAATATCACGAAAAAAGAAATACGAGAGAATAAAAAGAAAATGATAATATAAAAAACGAATTTCGAAACGCAACGAGTTCTCTCTCTCTCTCTCTCTCTCTCTCTCTCTCTCTTCCTTCTCTTTTTCGATAAAAAATTGTTTTTCCACTCGAAGAGAAATTTCGATATCCAAAATCTCTCAAGTTTTGTCTATCTCTCCCTCGCTTCTTCTTTTCGATTGAATGTTTGTATTAATTTAGCATCGATGACCCTGCACGTTACACGCCCGACGTACAGTCGTGCTTAATAATTTTTTCCTTTCCCTCGAGAACAAAAGAAACGAAAAGCACGAAGAGATCTTGTCAAATAAATTGCAAAAATTGGAAAAAAAATAGGGGCAAGGGGAAGTAGGAATTGAATTATTGCACTTGGTCAATGGCTAGTCCATCCTCAAATAAACATATTGTATCTATAAATCTATAAATATATGTAAATATATATAATATTTATATATAAATATATATGTAATTCGACTTGATTACTAGTAACTTGTACACGAAGTCTCTCTTCGACCCCGTTAACCCCTCGATAATATTTTTTCTCTTCGCTTCACCGATGAAGAAAAATTGGAAAATTTCCATACTCCGGGTGCTCGAGTGATTTTTCAAAACGTAACAAAACTTATCTCGATTGTTTCGAAAAAATTCGAAATAGTCGCAACAAAGATCGAATCAGCCAGTGTAAGATATCTGCAACCGATTATTCTTTTCATTTCCTATCATTGTTGGAAAAAGAAAGATCAGTCGAAGCGTTAAAAACATTTTTACAATCAAACTCTTTCTATACCAAATGGTCACTATGACATTTTTTTTAATCACTAGTTTTCTATCGTTTTTTTTCTTTAAATCGATTTAATTTAGTTGCCCATGCAATCTTTTTCCCCTCTCGAAATAAAATCGCGTTTTTTTCCGGGATCGTTTAGTTTTTTACCTCAAAAAACTTGTCGACGTAATTTTTCAGATTTTCGAAAAATTTTTCTCCTGTCCCTCACCATTTTTCCTACTCTCTCTCTCTCTCTCTCTCTCTCTCACTTTTTCAACTGTATAAAATATTCTCAATCGTATCAACAACAGTCAATCGTACATCCCGATACAACGGTTTGTTTTCTTTTTCTCCTCTCTCCCTTCCTTTCTCTCTCGCTCTCTCTCTCTCATCTCATCTTTTAGTACATTATTACAATAGTTATAGTTATCGTAATCAATATAGTATTCACAGCATTTTATCAAAATCTCTTGAAAAGCACCAACCGTGGCGGCTTCGAATTTCTTCTCTGCCCTCTTGCCCAGCTCTTTCCCTCTCGATACGTTTTTTTCCCCCTCGATTTTTTCCATACAGTGCACGTCACTCTCGAGATATTCCCATATTTTATATATTCTACACAGGGCTCTCGAAACTATCTCGTTGGAGATTTCATCGTTTGAACGAAAAAAAAAACAAACGATTACTTTTTTTGTTTTTAATAGAACGAGGTTGTTTCTTTTTCATATTTTCAGTGACAAACGGTATTTGTTTTTACGTTATCTGTTTCCGCATAAAGTTCGAACGATGTCGTCTAGAACGAGATCCAAAGTGTGTCTCAATCTGAATTGTATTTTTCCCTCTTCTGGCAATATCGCATGGTACACAATATATTGAGCCATATTCGCACTCGAACCACTTTTTGGGCCTTTTCTCGCCTCTTATTTTTTTCCCTATCGTAGCACTCTCGTTCAATAATTTACCGGTATATATAAGTATGTATATGTATCTAACAGCTAAAGGTGTGTCCGTGTACGTGTGTTTGTCTGTTTATTCGTGTATCGCGTCCGTGTTGCTCGTCTTGTCGTACCTATTCTGTGTCCGTGTGTGTGTGTGTGTTTTTTCATCTTAAAGCACTGATTAAACGAGGGAGCTCGTCTTTAACGTGTTCCTCCCTCTGAGCACGCTTACACACAAGCCAATCCACTAACCAAAATCACAGGACTAACTATAAATACCTTCCGATCCCTCTCAAAATGTCAATATCTCCCTTCGAGCGCCCGATGATCGAAAAAAAAAAAAAATTAACCAATGAATGAACAACAATAATAGCAATAATAATAATAGTAATAATAAAATAAAAGAAATTCGTCGAAAAGCTTTTTGAGGGTTAAAAAAGGTGAAATGTACAAAAGAGAATGTGTATAAGAACGAAAGGTAATTTTGGTGTGCCGATCGGGTATTTTATATATAGTATATGTGTGTGGTATATAGAGATAATAAAAAAAAAGAAAAAAAAGAAAAAATAGATAATGGGTCTGGGTGCGTGATAAAATTATGCAAAGTATATTCAGTGATGAGGAGGCGGGGGCTGAGGCGCTTCTTCCTCGGTCTGGTCAACGGGGCTCGGTGATAGAAATTTTCTAACGTATTTCGGATAATGGGTCTTTTCGTGGGCCTTTAGTATGGTCGAACGGGAGAAATTTTTGCCGCACAGGGTGCACCTGAAGGGTCGCTCGCCGGTGTGGACCCGACAGTGATCCTTCATGTGGTGCCTGAGCTTGAAAGCTTTGCCGCAAAACTCGCACTTGAAGGGACGATCGCCCGTGTGGGCGGGCAAATGGGCGATCAAGGCGCCAACGTCCGGGTACGATTTACCGCAAAATTTACAGAGAACAACGCCGGAGGTTGGGTCCGAATGGGCCGCGAGCTCGAGGTCCATCGGCTCGACCTGGCCGACGCTCGGGTAATGGCCCTCTTGCTGCAGATGGATTCCAGCATCGAAATGCGCCTGCAGCTGGAGATGCGCCGCCTGTTCGCGGTACTTCAAAGACTCGAGGCTGTGCGACAGGATGTGACGTGTCAGCTTGCTCTGATGTAGGAACGAGGCACCGCAGTACATGCACGCAAACACCCGCTCATCCACACCCATCATCAACTCCTGCAACCAAACAAACAAGAACGATCAACTTCTTGCTCGAGCGCCCGATATGATAGCCAAAATAAATTTATAAACAAATTAATTTATTTACTTTAATTTTCACTCTCTCTCTCTCTCTCTTTCTCTCTTTCTTCATGATCAATCGATAGACAAATAAATAAATGGTCTTAATTAAATTAAATTTCTCTCTCTCTCTCTCTCTTTCTCTTACAAAGCTATATGTATATACGTCTTTGGCCTTCTTTGCTTCCTCTCTCTCTCTCTCCGTTTTTCTCAATTCTCGCTTTTTTTCATTTACCAGAGCAATCTTTCTTTATATCTCTTTTACGATTATTTTATTTTCGAAAAATTACAATTATTACTACAGCTCCTCGATTTGCAATATTTATTTTACAAGCTTCTTTCTTTTGTTTTAAACACAATTCGTATTCCGGAGCGAGATGAGCGAGAAAAACGGATCGTCGATCCACGACAGCGTGAAAGTAAAAAAAAAAATTCATCCTAATGATCAATAACAACAAAAGTCTCTACGGTTAAAAAAGCTTTCGCGCCACCTCGTGTGTGTGCGGATCTTATTCAACGACGCATATATTTATCTCTTTCACTCTCAATCGAATATCATCAATAATCAAGTATGTATCTCCAAATTTAATTTATCTTTGTTTTCAATTTCGTGCACAAATCTCTAACACTAACTATTTATATCACAAAAATTAAAAAAAAATCTCTCTTCGCTTTTTCTTCTCTTTTGAAAGAAAAAAATGCCTCGATTCCAAATTTTTTTTTTCGAAAAGATACTTTTTCCTCTCTCGCTTACTTTATCTCTTTTTTTTTCATTTTTGGAAGAACGAAATTCGAAAGAATACCGAAAGAAGATACAAATAATAAACGAATAAGAAAAAAAAATCATCATGTATCATCGTCATTTTAATTATCTCGTTAATCAGATGATAATAATAATAATAACAATAACCGTCATCATTGTGACAGAAAAACGGCAGCACAAGAAGTTGACGCTCATTTTTGTTTGGCGTACCCCCTCCCCCCACCCCCTCTAGTACGAAAAAAAAAACTATGTGACATGTGTATATATGTGTGTGGGTATCCATGTGTTGAGTATAATAATAACAATAATAACAATAACAAATCGTAAAACAATAATAACAGTAACAAATCGTAAAACAATAGTTATAATAATAAGAAGAATAATAATAATAAGAATAATAATAATAAGTAAATAATTAATAGATAACAGTAATGATGAATAAATGTCAAAAGCGAATAAAAATTAGCAGTTGGTTTCCATTTCTCTCGTAAATTGTTTTCACGCCCCCCCCCCGGTACTCGAGGACTCGGGGAAAAAAGTGGCTGTAACTCGCATGGGACAGTTTTTTTCGATTGCTCATTGTCTGCGTATTGTTTTTTTTTTCTATTTTTGAGAAATAAGGGAGTAAAGTATAGATTCGACAAAAATTGACACAGTTTGGCAGGGATAACGTTGAGGCTATGATGAAATTGGGAGGGAGATTGATAAATTAAAATGAAATGAAATTTTTTAATTAAAAAAAAATTAATAAAAGGGTGTTCTGATTAATGAAAAAAAAAACATTGAAGAGTGCGTGTGATTTGTTTTTCGTGGTAGTGGCGAGTGCGTTTGCGATGTATATTTTCACGAATTGACGTGGATTTTTAATTGCGAAGTGTTTGTGTGCGTGTCCGAGTCTGCTTCGTCGTCGCGTTCTCTCGCGGTTTTTCCAAGTGTGATGCACGCGTGCGCGTTTCTTTTTCTCCTCCGTCCTCTCAATTCCTCAGCGCGATTTCCTTCCTCATTCTCCTTCTCCTCCACCACCTCCTCCTCCTCCACCTCCTTCTCATCCTCTTCACCGCGCTTTAGTTTTTTTGTTTTCGTTTTAGTCTCGTTTTTGCGAAATTTACACCCACGTCTCGCACGAGCAAGTTTCCTGTCCGTTTATTGCGTTGTGAACGTTGTAATATATGTATATACATGGAAAATTACGGACGCATTGCAACGGAGAAGCGAGATTTCAAAAATACGTTTTATTCCACAATGTGATATAGAAATTAAATATGCAACGCATGAATCATATTTTCGCGTTCATTTGTTGATGAATTTTGAATTTTTATTTTTATTTTTAAAAAGTCAAGTCAAAAATCTATTTCTATTATTTTGTAAGATTCAATGGACTTTGCTCATCATTCGTATTAATTTTTTCGATTCGTATTTAGAGATAAAAAGATAACTAGAAAGAACAAGAAATGGGCTGATTCATTTTTCGTCTCGTTTCTCTGGTCATTTTGCGCACGCAATAAATATGTAGTTATATGTAAAGAACAAAAAAAAGACAACCATGGCCAAAAACGAAGGTCAACTTCTCGACAGTAAGGCTAGCACAAGACAGGCTTTGGCGGAGAATTTTCAGGACGAGTGGATACCAGGAAGGATATTTCTGTATAAAAATGATTTGAAAAACCTTTTGAACTCGGATCAACGATTTAAACATTTTGTTTCCACAATTCGTTCATTGCGAATAAAAATTTTGTCTCGATTAACAAATTTTGAATTATAAGAAAAAAATGAAAAAAAATTAATAATCATTACCAAAGACTCTACTTGATTTTAAACATTCGACATTTTAAAATATTCTCCATCGAGGAAAACTAATAAATTTTTATATATCTTCAGATTGTAGATGTTTTACGAAATTTAAACAAATGTCGAAAATAATCAACTTTTATTGGAATTTTCGTTGTGGCCGACGTACGTTATGCAATAGTACGGACTTGAGACGGGAGAGGACCTCATGTTTGAGAGAAAAAGAGAGAGAGAGAGAAAGAGAGCGCGAGAGCGAGCAAAAAACGAAAAGCCAGACGGAGCGAGAGAGAAAAATATCGTAACAAACATAACAATTAGTATGTATGTACAAAATATGTTATTATATTTAAAAATATCAAGATAGATATATTGAATATACTACATATCGAAAAATATTGAGATATTTATACGTAAATGTACACGCAGACACATCAAATTCAGAAAGAGACAAAGAGCGAAAAATTCTCTCGTAAAATCGCATTGCAACTTCTTTTATCGATAAAAATAATGAAAATAAACGAATTGGTTAAAAATAATTTTAATCCTTCAAAAAAATGTAAAGAAATAAGTTGTAAAAAATTTTTAGCACCGTGGCTAAAAAAATATTTCAATAATAAAAATAAACGTTGTTGAAAGAAATGTTTAAAATCAGAATCACTTTTACGAAGAAAAAAAAATACACACGGATTCGCGTAACGAATCATCGATTCGTTTAAAAAAATGGAAAAAGGTTAAAAAAAATCAAGTTGATGATAATAATACGAAATTGAAACAGCAAAGCACTCTGGGCGCATGCAACAAGCCCACATGCACTTGTTCTTCGATCGATATCGAATTTTAAATTTCGTATCTTTTTTTTTTCCTTTCAGCGAAACAATTTGTCCCTCGAGCGATGATTTTGTTGCATTTACGATGATTTTTTTTTTTTTGCAAAAAGCTCGAACGCCCACAAATATATTAATTTATCATTTAGACTCGATAATAAAAAACATGTATATAAATATATATTATTTAATACATGTAATATATAAAGAGATAATAGGATAACAAGAATAAGTGTAATAATGAAGTATCGAAAGTATTCATACCGAAAATAGACTCACCGGATCTGGTGGGAGTCTGTAGTCCGTCGATATTTCGCTGCTCGCGCAGCGATCCTCGCTCGGTCTTTCCCAATCCACTTCCTTCTTCAACGACTTTTGTGTCATGAAAAAAAAGCACGAATAACGCTCATAAATAACGGAAAGAGAGGAAAAAATACATCAATATGTGTATGAGAAAAAAAAATTATATATATCGTCACACTCCATAAAGAATAATCTCGAAAATGAAATATAAAAGAGAAAATCCGAAGGATGATCGTGGTGCTAAATTTTGACAACTTGTTGCATGAAATATATCCTTTGAACTCGTAAATGAATGCTTCTTCAAACAAATTTATTAAAAATATTTTCAAGGTTGTTGGTCAAATAACGTTAAATATTTTTTCACGATTTTTTTTAAGTGTGCTATTTATTGTAATTAGATAATGTTAAAATAAAAGGATTTTTAGGTAATAAGAATTATCACACTCATCTATAAATTTATATATCTTGAATTCTAGATGGTGAATGTTCTTAAAAGTTTTCCTTAGTGTTCAACAAAATTTGTAAGTTTGCTTTTCATTATTTTTATACGTACATAGCAAATACAGGTCATCTTGGATGACTTTAAATTTTTGAGAATGTTGTTCTTGAAAAAATTTCTTACAACAACTTTTCTTAATAAACTTTGTAGTTCAAAAACAACATGAGATAAATTTTTTTCTTTCACTGTACCAATAGAACTATACATGTAAAACTTCATTAATTTTCGCCAGCTGTACCAAAACCTTAAGGTAGAAGTCGCGTGACAGTCTATTCAAAAGTTTGGCTGTACGTGTTAAGTAAATGTAAAATTGAATCACTTGAAATTTTTCGAGACAGAATTTCTTGAAAATTTGTACAAATTTTTTTGATAATTATATCAACATGTATGCAAAATTTAAAGAGATTTTACCAAGTGGTAATAATGCGACGATTTTGAACAGAAAGGTGTTGAGTCCGTATAGCGAAAAATCAAAAGTTTGACAACGTTTTTTTTTTATACGAAGTCGTGTTTGAGAGCAAACATTTATTAAGAAAAGTGTGGGATCTGCGGCATGACCTTAAGGAGGTTCACGCGTTTACCATATGTAAAAATTATTTCTCAACTTTTTTTGCTAAAATTTTGCGTACTCTGGGTTTAATACGATACCGAAATAGTGGTCGAATTTGGTCGCAAATGGAATTTTTTCGTGACTTCTCATAAGACTCCGTGTTAAAAGTTATTACAAATGAATATCTCGACATCTGTACGACAAATCTTTCTTAAATTTTAAAAGTCTTTTAATATGCCATCAAGGAACGTTAATATTAATTTTCGTCAGATAAACTTGAAAATAATTTCACTTGATGATTTTTGTCTCAACTTTGACAGGTAAAACGCGCGGACGAAGAAACGCGTGAACGTCCTTAAGCTCTGCGGTGTGGAGGTGTGAATAAAATAAAAGGAAAAGAAGGACTTACAAGAGGAACTTGTTGAACCGGAGGTAGTCCGGATGGTCCGGCGAGCGGTTCGGTACTGTGCGGGGACGGAAGTCTGCTCTGGGGTAGATTGAGCGGTAAAAGTCCAGGACCGGCGACGGTGAGCGAAGCTGCGGCGGCAGATGAGGAGGAGGAGGAAGCGGCGGCAGCGGCGTTATTGTTAGTAAGGCTCATGTCGCTTGGTCCGCTGTGAACGGAAATGGGGCTGAGGGAGCCTCTCGTCTCTTCCAAGCTGAGGGCCTCCTCGGAGTCCCGCCTGGTCCGATGATCGAGGGCGAGTGGACCGGGACAGGGGCTCGGAGGGCCGACGGCCGACGGCGAATTCGGACAGTCGGTCATGTCGACCGCCTCGACCGAGTCTTCTTCGCTCGCTCCCCCGGTTACGGCGCACGTTTCCGAGTTTGTCGAGTTATTATTGTTGCTCGAGCTCATGGTCGTCGATGCCGAGGTCGTCGTCGTCGTCGTTCCCGTCGTCGTCGCCGTCGTCGATGCCGATGCCGCCGCCGCCGTCGTCGTCGTCGTTGTCGTCGTCGACGCCGTCGTCGTCGTCATCGAAGAAGAAGAAGAAGAAGAAGAAAAAGAAGAAGAAGAAGAATTCGTCGTTGTCACCGCGATCGCCGCCGTCGTCGTCGTCGTCGCCGTCGTCGTTGTCGTCGTCGCCGCCGGCGGCCCCGCCGAGCCCGTTGTCATCAGAGATATCGGACAGTCGGATTTATTATCTCTAATCTGGGCCTCGGAATTGTGCCGAGCGTGGCCACCCTCGTCCCCTCCCCTCGTCGAGAGCCCCGCCGAGTTTATGTTCGTCATGTCCGCGAGTCCTTTGACCTTGAGGCTCTCCGCGGTCTTCAGGAGGGCCGATAACTGGCAGTACTCGACATTAACCTCACCCTTGTACATGAAGTCGACGAGGGTTCGTAGCTCCGTGAACCTGACGTCCTTTAGTATGACGATCGGGTGCCGGTTCGGGTGGTCGAGGAACAACGCTTGGAAGTAGCTGGAGCACGCGGAGAGGACGACCTTGTGAGCCCTTATCGATGGTCCCTCCGTGCACGCCAGCGTCACGTCGACCAACGATTCCGACTCCAGTAGCTGACTGAACACACCCAGCAAGTTGCTCTGATGATTGTTCCACCTCAGGCAGTAATGCTCACTTCCCATGTCTGAACTGCCCCGGCAAACCCTGCTGCAAATTTTTCCTTTTTTTTTTCTTTTCCCTTTTCTTCCTTCCTTCCTCTCTCTCTCTCTCTACATTATATCTCATGTACACTTTTACATTCTTTCCACCACACTCCTTATTATTATCATTTATTCATCCACATGTATACCAAACTCTTATTTTCATTTTATCACACTTTTATATTTTCAGGAATTTATTATTATATTTTAACCGTCGCGCATCATATTTTTTATTTCTATTTTTTTTGTTGTATATTTTATGTCTTTAAATATTTATTTTTTTATTTTTTCGTATTACACGCACTGCTCGATCCTGGTTATTGGAATTAAAAAAAATTATAATTTATCGTTATCTTGACTTGTTGACGTATTTTATATTCCGCATGAAAGACTTTACGAGACGTTGCTTATTTTTTTCCCGACGTGCCTGTTCCTCTCGATCGCGATCGACCAACGACACACGTGGAGATGAGAAGAAAGAAATGAGTGAACGTTATGAATTCATAGACACGTGCTCCGGGAAGAAGAATGGCAGTCGTGTCACTCGACGACGCGAAATAATCTTTTATTGCCTCTTTTCAGTTTCGACGAGAGAGCTATTTATTTCCGAGCGAATGGATTCTCACTCGAACCCGCCCGGTCTCAACGCTGTGCCCGAGTCTACGAGTAATTGCCCCGCGATACGGACTTGCGTCTCTCTGTATTCCTATTTTGCTTGTTTTTTTTTACGCACGCGCCAAGCAGCCAGAGAAACATCGCGTTGACTCTCGCACGAACCAGCGAAAATAAAACTATTTTTTTAATTCAATTTTTCATCGAAAACGCAATAATTCTCCATTATTTTTCAATATTATTATTTTTTCTACAAAAAAATGATGTATAAAATTCATAACGCTTATTTTTGCGACGATTCGATCTCATTTTTCCCATACTCGAATGTTTGAAAACATGGCGATGGAGAAAGGAGAGCGAGAGACATTTTCGTACTTGCGAATTTTCAATATTTTCACTATTTTTCGAGGTTAGCTTACCTCTGGTGTTTCTTGAAAAAATAGAGCCCAGAAAACCGGGCGTTTTATTCATTCGATGCTGCGCGAGAAAAGTGTTTTTACTCGGAAGTTATGTGAATTTCCATCCAGTATTTTCGATGCGTACGCGCGAAGGTCGGGCGCGTTATTGTAGTCACATTCTTTATGGCAAGCTTATCGAACGTAAATCTCGCCAAACGCGAGAGAGCCAGGTCACGAAAGTCGGGGAGTCAACCGCCGCGCCCCCTTCTCTCTAGCCCGTATCTCGAGGTGATTTCCGTTTATTTCGATCTTCAGACGCACGAGATTCCACACTCGGACTTGTTTAATAAAATTGTGTACGTTCGGAAAGAAATTCGCGACGAAACTCATTCCGGCTTTTCAATAGATAATCTTTATTGCCTCATTGATGGAATTAGCATCACCCATTCAAAAATGTTTATTTCTCAGGAAAGTATCGAGCTCTGGCCATCCCTGCATTCCGGTAATTCATTATCCCAACGAAATTTCACGAGGAGTTACTTTTTTGACCACTGCGCAGTAGCGTCGCCTCACCGGGCGAGTCAAATTCTACCCAAATTCTTCGCAACGTTAAAATTCGCGTACCCGAAATTTGGCAAAATTCTTCAAATTGAGCAACAGCCTGCTAAAATAATTTCATCTTCTTTACAGAATCATAGAAAATTTCTACATTGTGAGAGTGTTTCAATTGTTATTAGTATTTGTTTTGACGAGCGCAGTGATGAATAGTATAGGTGAAACGAGTCAAATAAATTTCCTTCATGCAATAAAAAGTAAGCGTTGTTTTATAAAATTATTGAAAGCCGAGTTATAAAGTGACGTGAAACTGGTAGAAGGTCGTAAAATAATCGGAACCCCGTTTGTTTTCGCTCCATCTCTCTCGTTGCGGAAAGTGGCGGTTACGGTGGGCCGAGAGACAACAAATCGGGTGTGAGCCCTCTCCCGCCCGCCCGGCGTAGTTACAGCGGCGTCAGTCGTTCGCGCCTCGCGCCCGTACAGACGCGAGTGAGTGTGTGCTATTGTTTAGTGCGTGCTCGTTCCGTTTAACACACTTTCTCACCCGTCTACAAAGCTTCAGTAATTTTCTATCGGTCTTGTACATCGCGTTAGGCTTTAATTTGCATCTGCCGTGTCGAATAATTCGTGTTTTTCGTCAATTTTCGCGATTTGTCTCAAACGTCGGTTTCGCGATTCATTGGCCGTCATTGTTCTCGCAACGACGCCGCTCACCTAAAATCGGAGCAGGGCCTACTTTTTCAAATGAATTTTTCTCATTCGATGCTTGCTGGTTCTTAAAAATTTGCCATTCGCGATATATACGTGTGAAAAGAGAGCAGAGAATCGTTTTCGAATGCCGGGGAGTTTAACGGGCGCGACAAAGATGCGCACAGGCGCGTGCGCTGTACAAGAGCGAGCGTTCTCCCGCGTAACGCGCACGAAACAAAGGACGCGCTCCGAATGAATTTTCCAACAGTTTCGTATATTAAAAATCGAGAAATAGCTTTTGTTTGATACATATACGCATAAATTTTCGTGTTTATTGGATAAATACCGTAAATTCTCAAGTATTTTGTATTCATTCGAGACAATTTTAGCGTTTTTAGCTTTTGTGTTGCGAGAGCAAGCGAGATGATAATATCGCGGCCAATAAGTTTCGTTTCAACAAGCAGTGTGTGTGTGTGTGTTTCAAAGTGTTCCGAAGTGTGTCGTGTGTTCGTGATGTGTTTCAAGGTGCTCTGGAAGTGAAATAAAATTTTGGCGGGAGTCGCAGCGTCCTGAGAGGAGACTCGAGCGAAAGGAGACGCCGGCGCGAGACAAGGTAACCCGCATTGATGAGTTTTTCTTCTTGTCTTTCTTATCAGAGCCGAGAGCGGCCATTAAACAATAATCGAGAAGAAAATAGGTCTCGAACGCCCATTTATAAATACGTTGGATTTTATTTACATTCTGGGATTTCCCACGAGTGCAAACTTTTATTGACCTAGCGAAATATACCTTTTTTTAAAGTATTTTTTTTTAAGTAAATTTTGAACGTACTGTTGAAAAAAGTGCGTGTCGAGCGTGTAGAAGACTAGTTTTTGAGATTCTGGTCGAATTAGTACAAGTTTTGTGAAAATTTTTTGGAAGCAGTCGTAAAGGAGGAAATAAAGAGAGAGCAAATAACGGAAAAATGTGCAATCGGATCGTCCTCGCGCGTCAGTCGCGACATCCCGCGACTCGCGCCGAAAACATCTCGGGCGCGTTCCACTTATCGTCCAAAACGTTCACAAAGAGCCAAAACCAATGTAATAAAATTGGGAAAAAGGCTTTGTGGGCGATAGGTGGAATTCGTAGTCCTCTCGTACTTTTTCTGTCCCGGAAGCTCTCGTATGCAACACCGACAACGATTATCTTCTTTGTTTTTTTTTACTATTTAATTATATTATATCCGTCCTATTTTTTCTCACATTGCAAATTTAAAACTCGGCTTTTTCCATATTTTCTTTTTTATTACAAATGATGGAACAACTTCCGAGAATCCCATTAAAACATTTATTATTTTGAAAATTTTTAATGTAAAATTTTTAGCATTTCGTTCTTATTTACATTCCATTCCTTCGATAGTCTCTCATTTAAAAAAATAGATCGATCGAAAAAATAGATTTCAACTAAATTTAAAGATTTTCACAAGACAAAGCAAGAATCAAGTTAATATAACTCTACTATTATATAAATTACAAACTTGAAAGTTTAAAAATCTGCACCAGGTCATTTTATATCTCTCTTTGGTCGTTAAATCCTCAAGTTTATCTATACCATCATTTTTTTCATAAATTCCTTAAAAAAATTCGTTAATACAAAAATGATCAAACGAAGGCGAGGAATAAAATTATAAGAAACCATGCGTTGATGGCGAATGGGAATAAAGGAGGATGAAAATTCGAATCATTGAGAAAAATAAAACAAGAGCTAGAGAAAGATAGAGAGAGAGAGAGAGAGAGAGCAAAATAAAAGAAAAGCACGGGAGAAGTTTCGTGTTTATTTTCAAAAAAAAAAAAAAATTGCACGCGTATGCACGATGAATACACACATAAATATATATATGTCTACGCTTGTACGCTTTTGTATACGATGCGGTTCGCGTAGCGGCGTTGGCGAATTGCATTGCGTCGCGACGCAGATTACGTAAGTCGCGGGCTCCCTCTGCCTCTTTCTCTCTCTCTCTCTCTCGCTCCCTCTGTTCCACCTCATCCCCACCACTGCGGGCGCTCAGCCGTACGGATTGTCGCGCGTACACGTGCATATACGCGAGACACCCGCCGGCTTACTTCCCAAACTACGCGTATCTCGTATGATTCATCGTTTTTTTTGCCTCCTAGTACGCATTTTTTTTTAATGGATAAAAACATTTTTCCACTCTCTCACGCTCTCTCTCTCTTTACCAAACCCTTGACCTTTCTCTTTCTTTTGCTTTTTCCTTTATTTATCTATATGCGGAAAAATGTTTAAAAACTATAATTGAGCAGAAAAAATTAATGAAGAGTGTGTCTCATATATTTTGAAAGATCGAAAGCGAGCCTTTTATTCTCCTTTTTTTACTCTTCTTTACAAAATGGGACTGTCACGCTTGGGATGTGATAGAGACCGTCCAAAATTCATTGAAGTCTTTAAAAATCACCCTTAATAAAGTTGACTTTTTCAAGTGAAAGGTATCGCAAATTGAAATTTTCATGGGGGTGACTGACCAAATTTCTTGAAATTTTTTTTTTCGTTTTTAAGCGCCTATCTGATAGGAAATTTCCTGTAGATAACGAAAATGATAATTATTTGGGGCGAAATCCAAGAATTCATATTGAAAAATTCAAAAAACTGATTGAAAAATCAGTTTTTTCAATTTTTCAATATGAATTCTTTAATTTCGCCCCGAATAAGTAGCATTTTCGTTATCTACAGGAAATTTCCGATCGAATAAGCTCTTAAAATCGAGAAAAAAAAATACAAAAATTTTTGACAATTTTTTAAGGTATTTTTTTTTTTCATTTTTTCAAATTAATCAAATATTAATAAAATTATCTTTCAATGATTTCCATCCTTCTTGAATACTATATTCATTGTCACGTGAGAGTTCGTTATCGAGAAAATTTTACAAAATTAATCGAGAAACGCCGAATTAGTAACGACGAGAGAATTATTCTCGTGCGCGCGAGTGAAAAATATCCCTCGGCTGTATGGGCGCAGGTTGAACAAATAAAAATCAAAAGTCGGCATAGAAATTGAGGTAAAAAATAGCTTCCGTGCTTTTCTTCGCCGTTGATTGGACGAAGGACAGATAAATGGATAGAAAGCGGCGATACTAAATAATCAGCTGGGCAATTAAAATATTAATTGAGAAGCTTGCCTAGCGATTCACGTATATAGGAACAAGAGGAAAGACGGGGGCTCACGTGCTCTTTCCCCACTGTATAAGCACATACATATATATAAATGTATGCACAACTAGCCTCATTTAATTCCATTTCCTTTTTTCAACCTTGTTTCCTTTTATTTTTTTCTTCCGATATCTCGTACCTGTACGATCGTCCCTGAATATAAAAAAAGAAAAATTGAACGTTAAAAAACGGTAATAGAAAAATTTGTCTTGGCTCCAATTCGATAATCACTGAATATCCGTGTAAGGAATAAATGAAAGCTTGCGGGAGAGAATAAAAATAGGAAAAAAAATAATAATAATAACGAGACCGGAGGAAAAAAGTAATTTTTGGCTTTGTTATATCGAGTTGTATAACGCGAATACTTTGGCGAACGTGGATCGGGAAGAAGAGGCGGCGGACGGTGGGGCAAGACGAAGGGAAAAGGCCTCTCAATTAAACGGAAATAAAGTGTATAGAGTTTGCGGTATGTCGACTCGATATCGGGTGTAATTTATTCAACGCGGACAATCCACCATTCAATATGTCTTTGTATGGTAGAATCCGTACCACTGACTCATTCCTCAAGATCCTACCAGACAGTTTAAAGGCCTTTCTTGCCGTGCAGGTGATTCTTCTTTAATCGCTTCCCCATTTTTTCCTAGTCATCTTTTCAAACTTGTAGTTATATTTCATTTATGTTTATTTTTAATTGCCTTCAATCATGTCTTATTTAATTCCTTGAATTTAGAGGTTATTTACTTTTTTATTAATAAAATATGTATGAAATTTAAAAAAATTGAATTACACTTCAATTTCATAAAAGTTATTTTGGAATAAAGAAACACAAATTTGTTTACATATAGCTTATTAAATATTATTAGAATTTTATTGTTGAAAAATTAATCAAAATGATTCAATTGGTTTTCATTTTATTCAATTTGTATTTTTCATTAGTAAAGTTCATAGGAAATTTGAACAAATTAAATTAAACTTAAATTTTTTTAATTACTTAAAAATAAAAGGAAATACAAATTCGCGTATTTGTTGATAAATAAATCAAAGTTTTTCAAATTGTTTAAAATTATTTAAAAATGCACGAAAATGCGAATCTAATCTCTATGCCCGATAAAAGTTTAGACTATTTGTTGCAATTATGGAAATTTTCTGTTTTTCGTACACATGTAATTGATTTGGGAAAAGGTAGAGTTAGTTTTTTTCCCTTTATCTTTGAGGTCAAAAACGAGAAAAGGTGTAACGGTTGAAGAAAGCTAGCGGCCATTTCGATAATTTAGATCGTAAAACCGTATTGACAAAACAATAAAAATAATTGTAGAGGGTAGAAATGTTGCTTTACGAGATATATCGTACATGTGTACGTGTAACTGCAAGGGCCTCGCAATTAGCTCGCGAGCCTCCCGTGCTCTCGAGAATCGTACAAATCACGAGTTTACGCAAAAAAATACACACACAAGCACGCTCGCACGCACATAGGCGTATTAAAAAAAAAAGACGGAAAATAAAAAAATGCGTGCGAGCGTTACAGCAATAATTTTCCAAACTGCTCCTATTTTTGCATATTTAAATATTTCATCTTAATTACGGTATTAAAAAAAACTTCTCGTTTTATCTTGTTCCCATTCGTAATCTCTCTCCCGAGCCAAAAAGTAAATTAGTCTCGCAAAGTTTCATTTCCTTTTTCTTTCTTGTCGCTTAGGAATATAAAATGTTTATTTTCGCACTCGTTCCTTTCCTATTGGCTAAATTGCTCAAAATACAAGGATAAACCGTACGAAAAAAAATCAACATAGAGAGTGATTTGTTGGACTTGAAAATGAAAAATCATAAAATACGATATAATAATGCAAATATAAAGAAAAAAATGGGGAAAAAAGTGATTTGTGGAATAACGAAGCGTGGAAGGTCTCGCAGCAAATGTTTAGGAAGAGAAATATGCATGCGTGTGTGTACTATATATGTATATGTGAGTCTTCGTATATATATATACGTGTATTCACAGAGCAGGAATGAAGAAGAAAGACGGTGCGGTGCGCCGGGGTCTATCTTTCTCGTTTCTCCGGGCAGGCCGCGAGCTCGACGAAACTCGCAGCAGTCGTTAAAGTTACGGTCGCGGTTACGCGGTTCTGTCAAGCGTATAAGGCATCTGTACACGTTGCCTATACGAAGGAACATTATGTACTATACCGCTCGATATATACAAGTATATTTGTTGAGTGTATGGGCAAAAACGTGTACTGCATACGCCAAAATGCGTATAGGGTGCGTATATATGTTTGTGCATTTATATTTTATTCCGATTAAACTATGTATTTATATATCGGATTCGTATAATTGAGAATCATGAGGTAAATGATAAGATTGGAGAAGGTATACTATGTACTTTTCGTTCTTTCATTCATCGGCGTAATACCGTCGTCGCCGCGTAATCGCTTTCTCGATTTGCATCGAGACTCTCGAGCGTCAACCTTGCTCTGGCTAGGCTCGAATCGTTAATTGCGAATGTTTGTGCGAACGCGAGACTCGTCCAAAAATGATTATTAATTCCGATCGCGGAGACACTTTTTAAACTTTCAGGAGGATGAAAAAAGATGCCGAAATCAAAGTATAGTTTCTCTATATAAAACTTGAAAAAAGTGATTTATAATACACAATCTTCACGCAAACCTTGAATAATTATTGAAAGAATGAAAATATCAAAATCACAATAGAGACTGTTTTGCATAACAGTTAATTGTTCCTTTATTGAGCTACAAAATTCAGAACGAAATCGAAAAATTTCCAATAATGTTATATATATGAGAAATAAAAAATAGCTACAGGAACTACTAAATTTAAGGGCAAGAATTTGAACATTCATTTTATTGGAGCAGTCTAATGTGTTTTTAAAATTATTTTGGACTTGGACATTATTTTTATCTCAACGGGAAATTTCATTACGAGTTCGGTTTCGGGACACCCTGTGTAGGGACGTAAATCGGAGGGAAAATCCGGGGGTTATCGGGACGCGGGGGCGTAGACTCCACGAGGACTCCTAAAACTACGCGCGAGTGATGCATCCACGAGCATACCGCCATTAAACGTAGCCCAGTCGATGAGAAAAGCGAGTCGAGACGAGCAAACGAGCGAGCGAGACGCCAAGAGGAATTCCCCGCAGTACAGCATGTGATCTCTCGCGCAGAGTCTACCGAACGTTCGTATAAGGTGTAGGTCGCGTGTTTACGGAATCTCCCGCGCGTATACGCAACGTGCTCTCTCCCCTCTCCAATCTCGCGAATATGTATTTTACTCATCTCTATCTCTCTCATTTATATGTATGTCTGGCAGTCATCGTCGCTATAACCACCATGATCTCTGTCAATAATACACGTGTACAGCCAACAAATTCATACTCTCTATGAAATATATACCCTTTTATTGCTAAACCTCGTGTTGGTCGATGATCATTATAGTTTTTATAGACCTTTCATTTTTTCAAAATATTACCTGACAAATGTAGAAACTTCAAAGCCTTCGATTTTATTTTTAATTAATAAAAAGTGACGTTCGTTATTTGATATTGAAGAGAATGTGAAATTTAAAGTAATTTTATTATTTGATTCTCTTTTTTTCCATTATTTAATTGTATTTTAATTCTATATTTAAAAAGACATGAAGCCTCTAATCAATTTATGGGAATAGCGCATTAACAAAAAAATTTAACGTGTGCTGCTTTGGGAATAATGACCTTGATGCAAAAATCATTCATTTCGTCTTGCAAAAATTTTCAAGAATTACATATTATGAAGTCGATATTGTCGAGGACACGAAAAGATATCGCCTCTTGAAATTTTGAGATTCACCTATTTTCGATTCTCGAAAAATCAGGCTACAGGTCCTCGAACACGCTAAATTTTCTCAGCTCATGTGAAAAAAAACGTGCAACACAATTTTCTATTATTTATATCAAATATACCTAGACAGATACACCTGAATAGTTCGAGGATCGTAAACATTAAAAAAAAGAGAGAGAAAATTCGTCGAGCGTAACGAGGAAAAAAAAAATTTCAAATTTTCGTTAATCCCTTGGTCATTAGCGTTTCCATGGTGATCGGTCGAGGTCGAGGGAAAAACCGAACACGGTCTTAATCGGTTTTATGACGAAATTTAGAATCAGTAAGCCGGTGTAAAGTGTCGGGGTAAGACGTGTCGGGTCTTCCCAGATAATTCGTTACCGAAAAACATTCCGTGTAAATTCGACAAGTTCAATTGAGTGTCAATTCCAGTGTAATATTAGTGTTAGTGTTTCAAATTTATAGTATCGTTTCAAAGTACTTTCAAAAAAATGTCGGTGCAGTTGTGTATCTTAAACAAGAGATAAAGTCTCTAATCAATTAATCGGAAAAGAGTGCATTATGCAAAGTTGTATGAAGTATGCGCCTATATAAGAACAGCAAAATATCAATTCAGACATGTCAAAAAAAGCGGTCGCGTTGTCGCTCGTGAATAAAAAAAAGGAATTAAGTGAATATATGTTATTTTTACAAAAGTTACTTGGAATATCTAAAAAATCTTCTTTATATAAGTTCCAGTATCGTTTTAATAGTATTATTCAAATGATAATATCAATCATTGTTGAAAGTTTGTTATTTCTTGATGGTCTCGGTGGCAGGCGTGATTCTTTCATCCGAGTTCCGGAATCAACAGTTCAGTATCGATGGAGAAAACAAGGGAAAGAAAGCGAAGAACGGAAGTAACGGAAAGGTTGGTTGCTAGTAGAAAAGGCCGGGACTTGCCAGACACTTTCTTCATTGACCGTTTTTTTTTCTCATTTTTTCTCGCCTCTCGTCTGACCTTTTTTGCAGACTTCATATCGCGTCGGACAAACGACCGAGAAAAATGGTTAAAAAATTTCAGTCAGAGGAAAAAAAGGGTGAATTTTTCGCGTTGAAAAAAAAGAGGGTAGAATAGAGAGTGGAAAACACGTATGTAGAAGCTCTCGGGCTCGTTGCATCGCTTTTGCTCGGTGTACAAAAAATTGCGGCCGGCAGGGCCAACGGGCTCCGATGGAACACGGGACACGCGCCGCGAGGATTAAAATTTACGCAACCCTTCTCTCTCCTCCCTCGTTATTAACCGAGCGAGCACTTACAACACCCTCATTTCATTTTTTTTATTCCTTTTTTATAACACTTATTTCATTATTATTCAGTCAATATATTTGCCACTCATTTATGTCTATACGTATATATTCTTTCGATTATTATTGCAAATTAATTTTTCAACAGTTATAAATCGATAAGCTCAACATTTTTATAATTTTTTAAATAAAAATTCTGTATGGATATACGATTAAACGTATATTAAATGTTTATCGAAAAAATTCTATTGAAAATTCGTAATAATTCGTTGCTTGGATTACGAGGTGATTGTTTTTCGTTCGTTATTGCGCATGGATCGAAAAATGAGAAAATTAAGGTTGCTGAATCTTCCACGAGCGATAAAAAGTTTCGTTCGGAAAAGTTTAGCTACTCGGGTTCGAGCTTTCAGCATCAATCACTCGACTAATTAAGAAACGTCACACGGGGACGCAGCGGAGCTCTCGCGTGGCCGAACACTGATGGAAACGTTTCGCGTGCTCGTCCAACGACGAGTTACGAGAGAGAAAGACGGGCGAAGAAGAACGATCGCTCCCCCATTATCCGTATTTATTTACAAATACCTTTATTGTTATCGAAACATTTTAATTAGCATAAATTGTTTCCATATTTTACTCAACTTCAATTTATTTTTCAATTTTAATATTTTTATTCGTCAAAGAAACAAAAAATTCATCTACAGATTCGTAAATTATAATTTATCAGTATTCGGCACTGGGCGATATTTAAAATCATGCGGTTGTATAATTGCGGAATTTTATATACTTGGAAGTTTATGGAAAATCGGTGATACTCGGCTATTCTTCCTTCCCCCCTTAACACTTTTTTCATGTCCGTCGCTAATAAACGGGATATTAAAAACTTTTGGTTTGAAAAATTTAAATTGAAACGCTTGCCGGTTTACGCGCGGTCAACTGGCGAAGCGTTTTAAATGATAAGAGAGCCTACAAAAAACAGGTTTGGAAAAAACAAAAGAGAAAGAAAAATTTTACGAAAAATGAGGTACGGAAAAACGATAATTAATCGGTGAACAATTTCTCGCGTGAAGTGACACGTGCGTTTCCGGATGAATATATATGAAAACGTGTGAATTGTTTCATCAAATTTCCATTTCGAAGTGCGATCTCTTTCCTCCTCGTTTGTTCCTGTACTTTTTATTCGCAACGAAAATTGTGCCATTTTATACGATACAACGATTCGTTATACTCTCAACGATGCCAATTTTTTTCTCTCTCTCTATATTATTCACAAAAAAATCCATCCATGCAAATTCACAAGCATGAAAATTTGAAAGTTTTCGTTAGAATTTCGATAGCTTGAAAACAGGCGAAAAATTTTATTTGCCAAATTATTTGTCTAATTTTGAAAATTCGTGATATATAATTATCGTTGCAAAAAGTGACGAAAATCGAAGAATTAGAATTATGTTTCACGCGTGAACATTTTTGCGCGATCTCGAGTGCACTTTTACCGTCTCGGCCGTGCTTTATTATCGACGAGAATAAAATAAGGATCGCAGATAAAGTTTGCTCGTGCGTGTTTCGTGTAGATTTGTTAAATTCGTGCGAGTGTGCGTACGTGTCTTCGAATGTGCGTGGACGCGAGTTTGAATGAGAGAGAGAGAGAGACAGAGAGAAAGAGAGAAAAAGAGATACGTACTTTTTCTCTGTCTCTCTCTCTCTCTCTCTTCGCGACCTTCGACAAACGTCAAACGTCTGTATCGTGTCGCGCACAGTGGTAGACAGGGCCGTATCGCTCAGCGACGCGACTTTCGAGAGAACAACCACGATTTATGCTTCGTTCTCTTCTTCTCATTCTCTTCATCTCTCATTTTTTTACAATCCTTCTCTCTCTGTGATCTATCTTCTGTCAATTTCACATCTTTGTAATTATTGTAATTATTTTGATAATTTTGAGAATACTCGTAAAAACTTATCAAATGCCAACTTTACGATTTTTATGTTTTAAACTAAAAATTAATCATTTTCTTTTTTTATATTCTATGAGTAAAAAGTATGAAAGAGAAGTTGTTTTTACTCTTGCTCGTGTACATGGAAAATTTGGTTTACTGTTTATTTTATTTCAGTGTACGAAAAATCAGCGAGAGTATCGTGGCACTCTGTTATCCATGTTACATGCTCTCTGTTTTCATTTAATTGCTCATCGCATGTAGAGTTCAAAAAGTGTAAAATGAAAAGCAGAGTATACGAAGCAGAAACCGTATTTGCTATAATGACTCGAATCACATTTTCTCTCGTGCTCGTCGACTCGGAGCTTTCCTCGAATAATTACTGACAAATATTGAGCACGGAATTGTCACTCGATTGTCTCAGGGTTGAGGAAGAATTATACAGTTTTCATGCGCCTTTTCGCTCAAATCGTACATAAAAATTTAATTATACTGCATAGTAATGAGTTTAAAGAGAAAAAAAATGTGTCTCGCTAAAAATTATTATTAAAATTATTTCATTCTGTTTTTTTTTCAATGCAAAAATAATGAAAATGTTTATTTTTAAAATCGAATATCGTGCATAAAAATATTTAGTTGAAAATCTGCTTGTGTTGCGAGTTTAAATAAAAAATTCTCGCAACGAATCATAACAGAGATATTCCTCGTTGTTTTTATAAATGAAAAAAATGAATATGTTTATTCTCGTTCATTTTTGAATATTCGCTCACCAAACCTCGTCCTCTCGCTCACTTTCTCTCTCTCTCTCTCTCTCGAGTTTTCTCCTCGTTCCCGCTGCTCTGTGCGCGCTGGAGCACACGCGCCTCCCGAAGAGAGATAGGGGCCAGAGCGAGAGAGAAAATTCGCCGAAAAGGGAGAAAAAAGCATTTGGCGCGCGTACGCGCGCGCTTATGCGAAAATGATTTCGCCGCCGGGCCACCACTTGACGCTCGCTATATACGAGAGCACCGACCACTTTCTCTATCTCTCTCGCTTGCTCCTTTTAATTTTCCTCTTCTTTTTCGGTTCGTTTCTCGCCTTTTATTTTCTATCCTTCTTCTTTCTCCATCGGTTTCCTCCTTTCTCTCTCTCTCTCTCTCTCTCTCTCTATTTCTCCCTCTTTCTCTGTTCGTCATCTCGCTCGTTCTCCCTCCAAAGCTCAACGCGCACGTGAGATATTTTCGGATCCGCCGCCGGGCTCCTATACGGAACACGCACTCGTCTCGCGTCATTAGAAACACTTTTATTTTACTCTCGCCTTTGTTTATTTGTTTGCAACTTCGGCCCTCTTCCCGCCCGTTCTTTTTTTTTCGTACATACTGATATTTATTTTTGCCACCGATTTTTCTAATAATTCGCAATTTCTATGAATTTTTTTCATTTTATTCATTCTCATTCCTTATATGTGTATATTTTTTTTACTATATTTACTATATATGCGTATACTTATCGAATACATATTATATTTTTGCTCGAGTGTTTTGGTTTTTGTTGAATAAAAGAGATACAGTGTGCGAAAATTGTTAAAATTTTCGGAAAATTTCAAATTCTCCCTCTCTCTCTCTCTTTTTCTTTCATTCACTCATTCATCGCGTGCGTTCGTGTCTGTCAGGGAAAACGAGGATAATCTGTCGGTGCGGAAAATGCGCCAAGAAAACGTTGCATTCGCAGCGAATTTATTGCGATCTGGTGCAAAAATGCACGACGAGAAAATTTACAACGTGACGTTGTTTTTCACTCATCGCGAGGCTCGAGGGAAGGAGAGAAAGCAACGTATGTACAGACGAATAGTGTATAGAAGAAAAGATGAAGAGCGAATGCGAGGAAAGTATGCGGAAAAATGGAAAAGGAAACGCTGCTGCGGACCATTAAGAAATATTTATTAAGATCGAAATAAATTTGCAAAATACGCTTCATTTGTTCAAAATTCTCATTTTTTCCATTTGCTCTCTCTCTCTCTCTCTCTCTCTCTCTCTCTCTCTCTCTTTCTCTTATCTTGTATTCGTGCAAGTAGAAAAAGTATAAAAAAATATATACACATGCGCTGATCGCCCGGTCATGTACGTCCGGGCCATTAAGAAATATTTATTAAGATCGAAATAAATTCGCGAAATACGCTTCATTTGTTCAAAATTCTCATTTTTTCCATTTGCTCTCTCTCTCTCTCTCTCTCTCTTTCTCTTATCTTGTATTCGTGCAAGTAGAAAAAGTATAAAAAAGTATACATGCGCCGATCGCCCGGTCGTGTACGTCCTTTCGTGTATTTTAACCGAGTTTTGCCAACTTCCGGCTTTTCGGAGCACACGCGCTCTCCCGCGAATAGCACGCGAGTGCCAGCGCATTTCGCGGCCGCGAGGCGGACGGGCGGGCGAGCGCATCGACGCCGAGGAGTCGAGGAAGGGGCCAAAACGCGACGACGAGGATATGCTCCGAACGGAGGAGCAGTTTAAAATTCCAAAAGCAGGGAATCCCATCAGAAAATTTTGGCGCGGGTACAACAGAAAAAATTATTGCGAAAAATTCTTTTTTTTTCTTTTTGTATACGTCATATGGGTTTATTCACTTTTTTCCCCCTTTTTTTCTCTGCTGCTCTGCTTTTTCTATATTTTTATGCTTTGTATTCATATCATGCTCTATTTTTCCTCGCTATATCCTTCTTTTTCTTTCTCTCACGCTTATTTTTCTCTCTATTTTCTTGTCGTCAAAATTATTCTTCTTTTTCTCACGTTCGCCTCGCGCGCGCGATTTTTGGCTCGTGATTTCATCGACCGCCCCGAAAGCCCGTTTCGAAAATATACGAGATGAAAACGGAAAATTCAATCTCCGGCGTTTTTGCTTTTTCGATTTTCGCTCCTTCTTCAGGGCGGTAAAAATACAATCTTTTTCTTTTGAGTCTCTGACACTCGTCGGATCACCGGCAACGGATTTTTCTTCATTTTTTTTTCTCGCGCACACGTCAACCGGTTATCGACGGAAAATTTATTGTTTTCTCTGTCTCTTCTGGTCATTCATTTCAATATCTCCCTTCCGGAAAGCGAAAAAACATGGCAAGATAGATTCGATTCTATTTCCGAGACGAAATATAGCTGTCAATTATATCTACATAATTTATGCTAATTATAAACTAAATAAATTATTTTGTTAATTGTACTCATTTAAACAATGAAATGATGGATGACGTAAATTTTATAGACTATAGTTAGCATTTTCGTTGAATGGAGAAATCGCGTCGAACGCGCGAACAAAAAATCAGGCACTCGGTCCGCCGGTAAGAGACGATAAAATTTTTTATTAAATTTCATTAAAACTCGCTTATTTTTTGAAGCTCCTTTCAGACGATTTTGTAAAAACGATTTTACGACTATTCGTCACGATTTGAACTGTTAATATTTAGATTTTTCATATTTGCTCAGTTTTAGCTTTTTTTTTAAATTAAGAGCGATTTTTGTATTAAACACAATCAGGTCATCTCGCACTTGCGGAAAACGTGAAAAAAACAAAAGTTCATCGATATTTCAGTGTTGTATTGTTATTTGTTCTTCGAATGCACTCGAGAAACAGGGTAACCGAAAAACACGTGCTCCGTCATTCTCACAGACGCCACAGCCTCGTATCGTCGCTTCGCGAGCGACCAAATTGATTTTTCCGATTTTTCATTCCTCCTGTTCACAACGGTGACAAATCCCCACCTCGAATTTGTGAATTAATGAATTTTCGTCCCGAATTATTCAGCCGTGCGAGAGAGTTGGCAAGAGAAAAAGAGAGAGATTTGTCTTTTTTTCCCTCAAACACGAAAAAGCGGAAGGAATATAAAAACGTGAAACGTATGAAGCAAGAAAAATGCCATCAACGAGAAACTTGGGAAACTCGTCACCAATAATTTTTCGTACTCGACAATTTTTTAAAGCATTTGATTGAAAAAAATCATTTTATTATATAATAATAAATTATGGTAAACTTTTTTAAAGATGGAAAGTAAGAAAAATGGAGGAAAAATAAGACAAGTGAGTGATTGAGAAGGAGAATAAATATTTTATATAAGGGAAGCGAGAAGTAAGAGGGAAAATTGAGAGAAAAAATAAGGAAGTAGGGTTGTGAGGATTCATATATATTAATGTGATTTTGGAGACGAAAAGTACGCGAATATGGAAGCGGGATGTGTAGGAAAGCGTCGAGAGAAAACGTCGGCGCGAAGGTTCATCCGCTCGTCTTTCTCTCTCTTTGCACCCAGACATGCACACATACACATTCACACACGTCTATATAGGCAACACGTCGAGACAGTTTTCACGTGTCCCGATGCGTGACGCGTGTGCCACACTCTCGCGAACTGTCAAAAACCGTCACTGAATATTATCAGCGAAATTTACGAAAAAAAAGGAAGAAGAATAAAAAACGCCAAGCAAACGAGAATAAATGTTGGTCGAGGAGCGACGAGGCCTCGAGACTGTATATTTTTCCTCCTCGAAAAGATCGGAAAAAATCACGTTTCTGACGAGCAAGATCCAAGAAATTTTTCCTCTTCTCATTTTTGCTTCTTCTCTCTGCGATGCACTTTTCAAACGCACCTCCATCGATTACTTTTCCGCGCACCCATCAATTTTTTTTCTCCTCTTTTCTTGTCTTCTCATTTATTTATTTATTTTTTTATTTTTTTTTCATCCTTGGAAATTATTTGACGGAGATCACCGATTATTTTTAATGCTTGAGACGCATGTGTGTTTGAGGGATTGATTCTTCATTTAGAATATATTTTCACAGACTCGTTGAGAATGCTCGATTCTCGTTCATCTTCGCGAAGATCCCGCTGGCACTTGTGTTTTAACATTTTTCGTGATTGAAAAATGTGGAGCCTCGGCTTGGCGACGCTTCAATTTTTTTGAAATGCGTTTTAAGGTCGTTGATTTAAGTGGTTTTTGTTTTTTTTTTAATTGGTTTTACTCGAATGGTGCGACTTACGCGTTAGCTCGCGACGATGCGTTGCTTTTTTAGTTTCGCGACGCGGATCTTACTCCGTTCGGTTATTCATCGTTTGTTTATCTTTAGCTCGAATGTTTGTTTTAAATATTGGGAAAAAAAAACGGGAATTCGGGAGGAGCGCGCACTTGAGGGGGTCGCGATGTTGCGCGAGGGTAATAAGGAAGTGGCCACGTTTTAAAATTAGACACCCGCATATCAATATTTACCTTGCTACATGTAAAATGAATAGAGAGAGCCTGCCTGAATCGGAACGAAGGAAGGCTCAACCGGCCCACTGTGACGTCGCCGGCCTACTGTCAGCTCAGCGCTCGCTCGGCCCCGCGGTCAACTAACCTACCGTATATACGCCGCGCGATATTACGAACCCAACCATCGATCTCTCAACTTCATATTAAAATTGCCAAATGTTGACCGAAAATACGAAATAATGAAGATTCGTCGATCCCCGAAGTTTTTATGATCGATCGAGCATCGATCGCGGCCTTTTTTCACGATTTTTCAGCTTATTTTGAAGGGGCGCCAGAGTCGGTCGCTTGACTAGCGCGGTAGTCAGGTGTGAAGCGCTCACGCATACTCGCGTCGGTGCTGCTCCGCTCTCGCTCGCTCGCCCTCGCTCCGTCTCTCTCTCGCCGCCGCGAGCAGCCCCTCCGCTCCGCTCCACCCCCGAACGCTTCACCATTCGGCCCCACTTGGGAGCATCGCGTGCGCCGTAGCTCTGATGCCGCCGCCGCCGCCGCCACCGCCGCCGCCGTCGCCGTTGCTGCTCTTGCTGCGATCTTTCGTCCGGAGGTGGGGGACGGACGCGGATCGTCGTCCTGGTGGGGCGAACCTTCCTTCCACCGCCAATTCGACGACTCTCGTTTTTCGGATTCAACATTTATTTCGTATAGATTAAGGTTGTTCTATAGTTTTATCGTTTATTTAGGATTTTTTTGAAAATTGGTATAATCGTTCTTTTATGTGTTACGCGCATGCGTATCTAATTTTGAGAGATTTTGGGACGTAGATATTGAGATATTTATATTTTGTTTAAAATCCCAATTTTCAGTGCTCTCCCGCATAAGAGCCCGTGTTAAATATTGCGATTTTCAATTCTATACATATCTTGAAATCTAGATGGTGAAACTTCTTTAAATTTAGCATAGTTCTTTTTTGTACTTCAAAGAAGTTTTCTTTCATTAAAAAAAAAATCCTGAGATTATGATTTTTTTAATTTTTATACATACGGAACAAGTACAGTTCACCTTGGATGACCTTCAATTATGAGTATGTTGTTCTTGAAACAATTTGCAACAACTTTTCTTAATTGACTTAAGTTCAAATACCACATGGTATGGAGATAAATTGAGATAAAAACTTTTGCTTTGACTATATCTATAGAACTACCTTAACTCAAACGCCAAAATTTGATTGAAAATTTGAAAATTAATATCATAATGGCATTAAGTGTCATATACTCGATGAAAATTTCTGAATAATTGTGGAATTGTTTCTTTATTCCACTGCGAATTCGCCAAAGGCGCTCTCTCGTTCTTTGGATTCAACGTTTTAGAATTTGAATGCCAAAATTATATTGAAAACTTGCAAACGAAACTTATTAATTATCAAAAAACTCAATGAAAATTTCTGCTTATAATTGTACAATTTCGTTCTTCTACTACAAATTTCGCGGAAGCACTTTTTTGTTTTTCAAATTCAATATATAGTTTAAACTCGAAAGCCAACATTGAAAAAGTGAAAACGACACTGTCAAAAGTGTCAAAAGACTCGATGATAATTTTTGAATAATATCAAATTCATGTTTAAAAAATCCTGCATAGCTTTAACTCGGTTGCCAAAATTACATTAAAAATTTAAAAGCTAGTGAAAACGAAACTTATCAAGCTTGTGTTTAAAAAATTCCAATTACAAAAAATAAAACACTATACTATGTTGTTGAACGTTATTGAGCAAATTCGTGAATTTTGACTCTCATATTTATTCTACCGTTCGAAAAAATTACGATGGTAATGAAAAATTAATTGCTTTCGATCACGAGCTGCATTATACACTTTTTACCAAAACTTTTCAAGTCAATTCAGAAGCTAATTACAAAGATAATAAATAATCAAATCATAAAGTGCCTATGTCACATTTATTTTTCTATTTTTTAATATTATCAAAAAAGTATATAAAGTATGTAAGTATAGTATAAAGTAAAAAAAAACAAGGATCATTAGCTTCCATTCATGTACGCACGTACAATGTTTTTATCGTGACGATAAAATTACAATTGCTAATTATTTCAACTTTCATTCATGCTCATATACATTCTCGTTTTTTTACATGAAAATTTTTTATTTGCAAAAAAGTCTTTTAAACGGCCCCAACAAAGTATATCTGCCTATCTATTGATCAATCTATTTATCTGCATGCATATCTGTCTCTCTCTGACTTGTTAATCTCTCGGTGTCTCGTACGCTCTCGCGGATCCACGCGCAGGATTAAAATTACTAGCCGGGCGAGCTCTGTGTGACGGACGAAGCGGAGGGGCCGACGGAGTCGCGCGGCGGTGACACACGGGAATCGCAAATGAATTTAGAATTTGAATGCGTGCACATCGAACAAAAATAAACAATAAAAGCCGCGCAAAAATAAGAGCGCCATATTATGGCTTTATGCGAGCCTCTTATTCCCGTTTTTTTTCTTTTATTCACCGCACTCGGCCGCACACTGCGCTCGCTGAGATAATGGTCTCATATGAAGTGCATTATGTGTACATACACGTCCAGACGTCTATACCACGCGCGTCTCTTAATTTTTGAAACGCGATTCGCTAGACGATATTTCTCGCTCGGCATGCTCGTTTTGCGCAAAGATAAAAAAAAAAAATAATAAAAATACGTGACCTCTTTCATCCAAAAAATGGCAATTCTGAAAAAAATAAGCGAAGCGTTGTGCGGATAGGAGAAGAAAAAAAGAGCACAAAAGCGGCGCGGCGCATTCGTCGTGCGTGTCGCACGCGCGCCAGCCGAGTAGATCCGCGATGACTCAAGCCCTGGCATTAAAGTTCGCGAACGCGCGTATTATGCATCGTACACGTTCTCATCCGAGCGGTTACGCGAGTCGCGTGTGTCTATGCTCCGGCCTCGCCAGGGCGCGACTCGCTAGGAAACGAGCCCCGCGCTCCCGGGACTTGCGCCCTTTTCACTGCCAGGACCGAAAATATACTCGCTCTGCTCCGCGACGTCCGCGGACGGGGGGTTTGCGGGCGTTTTTGCGCGTGTGCGTCGCTCGCCCGGTCTCTACGCGACTTTGGAGAGCGTTCGAGAAAAAAAAAACGAATAAACGAACGAAGCAGCCTAGGCTCTTAGATGTGTACCGACCAGGTGGCGCGCGCGCGCGCCGAACCCCGACACACACCGATGATATTCCCGCTCTCACACACTTCTCTGATCATCGATATATAATCGACGTTCTATCTCTCTCTCTCTCTCTCTCTCTCTCTCTCTCTCTCTTCCTTCCTCTATTTTTCATCATTCTCTTTCTTACGTACGCACACTGTTCTTGATTTATCCCTATCTTTCTTCGCTTTTTCAATTTCTTAGCTCTCACGTCGGCTATTTCTATTCCACACGTATTTTACCATTTTTCGATCCAATTTTTTGCTCTCTCATTCTTATTGTACTATATATATATAATAGAGTTTATTTGTATATATAAATTTCTAAGCTATTATTATTACTTTGTGTATCATTTTGTCTATGGATAACCACGGCATAAACAGTAAATCAAATATTTCATATCTCTCATATTTATCACGCAATGTAAGAATGTATAATAAGAATATTGTAGAAAATGAATATTGTATATATGGTTCAATTGTACTCAGTATATACACATTCTGCTATTTATTTGATTTATTAATTCAGTATAAAAATAAAATGATAAAATTTAGAAAGGGAGACAGTGTAGTTCCATATATATGAAATATACATCAGAAAATTTAAAAGTACATAAATTTTTTTTTCTTTTCTCGTAAGACGCATACATATATATCGCACGTGCATTATAACCGCGCGCACGGCGTATGTCGATAGATTCAACTCGATCCATTGACGACAATTGACTTATCACTCTTGATGATTTAAGCATCGATTTTATACATTTAGACCAAAATTCAGAGCACTGCGCTTTTATACCAATTGCGATTGTCAATTATGACCGCGCCGATGACTTTTGGTATATTAACAAGTTGTGCTATTATTGTATATATATAGTTATTGTTTTATCATTTATTTTTGTCGTGCAACGTGACATATTGATAAATATCAATGTAACGTCAATTAAAACACGCTCCTCTCTTTTACTCTGTCACCTCCTCATCTTTAGCTGTAGGTATGAGGAGACTCTCGGCCACATTCATCACACTTACAAGTGTCCCCGTATATAATTTAGCTCATACGTCAGTGTACAAGTTTTTAAATCTATAGCGAAGCACGCGCACGTGCCAACAGCTCTCGACTCATCCCTGTGCGAAATACCTTTCTACGAGACTTTCCATACCAATAGATTCCCTCTCATATTTTAATCTTATTTTCATATACTACATTCGTGGATATTTATATATTTTATTGAAATCCTCACGATTGTAGATTTATGAATAATTCTCGCTTAATTTTGATCTCGAGAAAAAAATAATGAAGACTCGAGTAAAGAGTTTTCGATATTTGCAAAAATTATATAATAAAAATCAGGATAATCTTGTGATCAATTAAAAAATGTGAAGCGTAATCAAATTAAATTCTATTTTATCGTTTTATAAAATAATTTTTCTTTTGAAATTTTGCCGTTTATTTATAGTGAAACGGATCGATCGAAAATTGAACCAATCGAATAAGTAAAAATATAAATATAGTGAAAAAAAACAAGAGAATATTGGAGATACGCAAGAACAACCGAAGTTATCTGCTTCTGACGTTTCGTGACAGATACGCTCGTGTCTGGGAGCGCGCGCGATGGGCTCTTTCGTTATTATCCCCAGGTCTATACGATAGATTCTTAGGTAACGCGAATTGCGACCGAGGCTTCCCTCTGCCTCTCTCTCGCGAAAATCTCGTTTCGAATTCTGTCTCACTCAATCCCGTTCTCTGCCGCTAGGCAACGCTTCTCTCCCGCTCTCGCTCGTTTCTCGCGCAAAATACGTACGTCAACTGGGAAATCCCCGTCGTCGATGCGTACACGTGCTGCACGCACACATCGCCCATTTTATACGTTCTCACGCCTGTCTCTCTCTCTCTCTCTCTATCTACACGTACACGTAAGCGTAGTAAATATAGACGCAAGTATGCGTGCCCCGATGAGATTGACTTTTTAGAGTTTCCCGTTTGGCATATCAGGAGCGCGACCAAATCATTATTTTTGCGCACATCATCTAAATTTATAATTTCAGTCATTCTGCAAACGAAAATAACGAATAACATATCCTTTGATAAACTCAATAAATACTTGATATTGTGTGAAAATTGCAAATTTGATGAAAAATGAAGAAAATAATTTGGAATTTTTGTTGAAGAAGTATAATGAAGTATAGATTTGTGGTTTTCTTGGCGCAAGGGAAAAAAGAAAACGTTTGAGGTCCACGTAGCGAGGGCGAGGAAGGAAGGAAGGAAGTCGGGCTCGCATCGCGACGAGTCCGCGGTTTGCCAATAATCGAATCGCGTGTCGTATCGCGCTGGCGCTATCGGAATCGCGCCGCAGTCGCCGCTGCAACGCGTCGTTCTTAGATAACGCATCGCTTCCTACATTAAATGTTTCTCTGTGTGCGAATCGACACTCGCGCGCACGCACTCGCCTTTATATGTGTGTATATATATAGACGAGGGAGGGAGAGAGAGAGAGGGAAAAAAACATATGCGGAAAAAAGCACTCGCGCGTGGACGGAAAAACGTGCACTTGCTCGCTAGATTTATTTAGTGCTAAAAAAAAAGAGGAAAATATGTGCGATGTATGGCAGACACGAGAGGGGCACACGCTCCGTGGGAAACATGCAGCTCTCCTATAGTCCATAATAATTCTCGAATATATATATATATATTTCGATTTTCTGCCTCGATTTTGCGTCGTATCCGTTTGATTGCCAGTTCCGAAAATTGAGTGTGAGATAGAATCAAATTGATGTCAACGGTTGTTGGTAATTATTCGGAATTGCCGCTTCTCTGGGAATATGAAGAAAAAAAGGATTTCCTTCGATTTTTATTTTATTTTTTCAATCGCACAAATACATTGAGCATTTTTATTGTATACGAAAAAGAAAAAAAATTTTTTTTCGCCAAATTGGAACAGTCCTTCGTACCTTTTTTAATCATTTCGCTGAAATTATATTTTGAGCGAGTGAAAATAAAAATGAAATAAAAACACTAATAATCAATATATCAATAAAATATATTCGGATATGATACGCTTTCGATTAGAATTTAGCGATTACGCTGGCGATCTCTTTGAAGTATTTCCGAGAAATTTAAATTTCAAATAGAGCGCGAATCTTTTCGTTTTCCCGCACTTGGCCGCTAAATCTCTCCTTCGAGGGGATCCCCGCCAAAGTGTTTCTCTTCACGATAATGCTCGTAATGACGACATTACGGTAATAGAATGCGTATCTCTTTTCTCACGTGCGCGCAAATTCGCGGCCGTACGTGTGCGCAAATTTATCGCGCTCGAAAGTGTGCGGTCGGTCGCTGAAAATTGCCATCTCAGAAATGGAAATGTGTTTCGACGTATATATATTTTTATACGCACGTATCGAAATCTATTTGTTCCTTCGGCGAACTAAATCGAACGTACAAAAATACATTTCAATCACTATCGGAGTAAAAATGTTAGAATTTCAATCGATATTTGTACATTTATTATTTATTTTTTGAATTCAGATATTATATATTTTCAGGTATACATATATACGCGTGTAAAAAACGTAAAAATTTTTGCGTTGGGGAAAAATATTGTTAATATCTTTGCGTTGAAACAGAGCACGCGGTAATTTCGGCCCGTTACGATTCAATTTCATTTTCTCCGTTTTAACGCGCGCGCGGGCGCGCTTTCGGCCAGATCCGCCGGTGAGCCCCCCGGAATCGGAGTGGAAGAAGCGCGGAGGCGTCCGATGGCGGCTCTCGCCGCCGCCGACACCGCGCCTCCCCCCTTCCCAGACAAATACACACGCATATGCATACGCGAAATAACGCGTATACCGACGAAGGAACGAACCGCGTGCCGTTGTGGCCTTTGAAATTGCGTTTACGTGCGTTATTAGGTAACCCCAAGGTATTATAGTTTTGTATATATGAAAACCGACAGAGAAAACGCACGCTCTATTGATAATCCTCGAACGATGCGTGTTACCGATTCTCGACTATTTCTCTATTTTTTTTTCTTTCTCTCGTATATAAACAAACAAGCTTTTTTTTAATATTTTTTTTATAATTTATATTTTTTCGTATTTTTTATTTTATATTTTATAATTTTTCATTATTGCATTTTATTTTTTTTAATTTTTTTATTTTCATATAAATTGTTTATATAATAAAACAACATATTTAGTTTTTAAGTTACTATTCTATTCACTGTACACTTTTATACTGAATGTACAATAATTTATTTTTTCGTGTTGTTTTTCGTTTCTATTTTCGTTACTGTCACAGTGAATATTTGATAGAAAAAGTTTTCGTATTGTGTAATTATCAAATTTTTTACTATCGCTAATACATGCATTGATAGTTGAATTCAAATTTAATTCAATTCTTCATATTTTTTCATTTTGTTGGTGTTTATCGAGTGCCTTCATTTGATAAACTTCCCAGCTGGTCCTGTGACAAAAAAATTAACTTCATGATTTTTTTAATGTATCGAATTTCATCCAGACAGACAATCGATATTTTCTTTTATTTTTATTTTATCACTTCGCTTTGTTTTTTCCTTGTTTAATTTGGTGGTAGACCGACGAGAGAGAATCTTTCGATAAAATATGCAATTGCAATGTGCAGTCTTTTTTTGTCCGACACAAAGACCTTTTTTGATACCGCGAAACGGAACAGAATGAAAGAAAAAGAAGAAGAGGCAAAAGGTCGCGTCAAATAAGGCTCAATATTCACACCAAATAATCTCTACGATTCTGACGCAATCAATTACTTTTTTCCAGCAATAAAATTACGCCACTTTTTTAATTTATCTATTATCAAATATATCTCAGCATATTTATTTATACGTTGTTTTTTTTACAACGTCTCAAATATGTTCGTTTATTTTTATCTTATTACGTCGTGGAAAATAAAAATTAATTTATTTGATTTTCTCTCCGTCTCGTTCCACCGTCTCACTACTTTATTCGATTTCTCTCAAGTCCCCGTGTACGAATACTCCGTAATCCCATTGATCTCGTATCTAAACTCTAAGCCCGATACAATTTATCGTTGAATTATATCGGCCGGTTAACGGTGCATTCACGACTTGAGTTTTATTGCCGCTTTTCTTTCTTTCCTTTTCCTCTCTGTTTCTCTCTCACGATAATTTATTTTCTTCTCATTGGCATTGAATTTTTTTTCATTCGTCACTGTGCCTAAAAGCACGTGGACTAATTTGCTCTGAGAATTATCAATATATTTTTGGAAGGACGAAAATTTGATAAACGTTCGATAATTTGACGATAAATGTTCAGTTTTATTGTGCGTGTGAAT
The DNA here is from genome assembly GCA_030522545.1 of Cremastinae sp. A BG-2022a. Classification (NCBI taxonomy): domain Eukaryota; kingdom Metazoa; phylum Arthropoda; class Insecta; order Hymenoptera; family Ichneumonidae; species Cremastinae sp. A BG-2022a. Next base: position 191,224 of record JAPYYW010000055.1, on the reverse strand, counting down.
GTTTTTTTTGTTTTTTTTTTTTTTTTATAAAAATGATCTGGAACGAGCCTTCAAAATGGGTCCTTGGCGTTATCAAAGCGCGATCTTTCTTAGTTAGCTCTACTGCGAGAGTGCTAATTAGGATGCGAGCCTGAAACTCGAAGCAGAGCCTTTAACATCGAGTCGGAATCGTCCTGAGCGCAGCTCCCTTTCCCCTTTCTCTTATTATACCCTTTCCTTTAGCCATATACGAGCTCGTGTCTCGGAATATCCTTTTCTCACAATATTTTACCTCCGCACGAGACCTTTCGTTCCCGATCCCTCTCCGATCTCTATACAAATTTCTTCCCACGTTTACCGGATAAATAAAACAAATCAATAATCGCGCATACAAGCATTCTTACAATTAAATCTTTATTCATTTTAAACGTTGCTTATTGATTTATTGAGATTTTTTGACGAAATTTGTTTCTTGCAAAACGCGAAATTACTTTTCCATTGATCATAAAGTTAAATGATAGAAAATCCATCTAGTAGAAAAAGCATATATAGTGTATTCTGTAATTGTGCATTTATTTGATGCATTGTTTTTGGATGTTTTGGAGACTGCTGTTTATGAGATAATTTCTGAATATACATAGGATGTAATTCAGCAAATGAACATTCAGCGTTAAAGGCAGCGTAGATTTTCTCACGTGTACCTGTCGGTGGAAGCGCGAACGCGTGAATATACGCGCGCGTATATGTACGTTTATGGCGTAGAAAAGCTTTAGCTATGTGTTCCTTCGCCCGACTTCAAGTTCACTAGACGCCGCTCTCTCTCTCTCTCTCTTTCTCTCTTTATTTTCTCTTTCTCCCCAATTCATTTTCCCAATGCTTCTGCATTTCCTTTGAACCCTCGTTTGTGCGTAAAATTTTTCTATTTTAACGGTCTTTCGATTCCTTATAACGGTTCATTATAACGAGCTCTCCGCATCTCCCTCTCTCTCTCTCTTTTCAGTTCTCTCTTCCTATACCATTCATCCTGATCCTGTCTGATCAATCCCTGGCATTTTCCACTTGGCAGTCGAATTTATTCCCTTTGCACGATCAAATTGATTCTCGGATGCACAAAGCTACCGCGGTTGCCCGAATTAACAACGATTTCCCGAAGGATTCATTTGTCCCCTCGAGTATTTTTTCTGTACACTCTTCGTCTCTTTCATTCTCATTTTTGTGCAATCAGATCATGTTCTGTGCATTCTTCTATATTGATTAATTCATTGTTTATTAAAAATACCCAAGTAATTTGCTTCGCAAAATGAATGTGTTGAGCTTGCGACCTCATTTTTCTATCCAAAAATTATTTTTTCTTCGTTAACTCTAAATCTGTATCTTGAATATTTTACTTAATTCACAAAGGGTTATTACGTTATACATCTCAACTCTGATGTTTGGAATTTTCTAAATAATTTTGTAATATTCAGTTTTAATGAAATTCCACACAGTGAACTCTGTAATTGTAACTTTAATGAAATTTTAAACAGTGGACTATGTAATAATTACTTTAAAATTAACGAGTTTCTGGAAGATCGAAAATATAGCTTCACTTTTATCAATTATTCTAAAAAAAAACTTGCAACTACATAATTTTTTATATTTTTATATACAGTTTTTGTCACTTTCTTACTGTTTCGACGAATGAATGGATTAAATATATAAGAACCGTAAAAAACGTTTTTTAATCATATAATGAAAATTATTACGAATGAATGGAAATTTTTAAAAATCGTCTGTATATCTTGCGTGATGAAAAAATGGGAGGCAGGGTGAATATATGTACGCGTTTGGCGTGAATAGGAAAGACGGGAGGGGGGAGGGGGGTGTGAAAAAAAGAAGTATAGTTACGAAGATAGCGAGATGAGGAGAGCGCGCGCGGCGCGTAGTTGTACGTGTGTGTGTGTATATGGCGCATGCACGGCGGGACTAGGGTAAGAAAAAAAGCGGTGGAGGAGGTTTGGGGCCGAGGGATCGGATTTGTAACGAGAGGACAGGAGGATCAGAGGAGCGTGTCAGCGTCGCATAATCCGGAACGCGCGCGCTGGGTGGAGGAATCGTGAGAGAGAGAGAGAGAAAGAGAGAGGGAGAGAGAATGAGGGAGGAGGAAGGAGGAGGGAGGGAGGGAGAGGGAGAGACGCGGTTGAGGCGAGGGCACGATATATATACGATGAGATGTGGAAGGAGGACACCGCGCGCGGCGGCGAGGGGGTGGAAGGGTTGGCTCGGGGCCGCTTCGGAGGGGTGCGCTGAGGAAAGGGGAGAAAAGGTTTGAGACGCGGGCGTGCGAAAGTGTGCAGCGTTGAGAATTCGTAGCTCTCCATCGTGGGCGACGGAGGGCTACCGCGGATCAATCGTGGCCCCTGCTTCCTCCTCCGCCTCTTCTCCACCCCTTCGCTTCTCTTTTTCCATCCCTCCAATCTCTCTCTCTCTCTCTCTATCTCTCGCACTTTCGCGTCTCTTTACCTCTCCTCTGGCAACCCCTTTGTCCTCTCCTTGTGCCGAGCGACCCGTCTCTCGACACCGTTCCTCCCCTTTACGACCCGGCTCTTTCTCTCTCTCTCTCTCTTTTTCTCTATATATGTGCACGTCGCGCTCACTCTCCATCGTCTTCCGCGTGTGCCTCATTTTCTCTCGCTCTAGCCTCTCCTCCCGAGCGAACGTCTATCTTCGAGCACTGTCTCTTCCTCGTCGCGCTTCGACGGCGAGCCAGCCACCCCTCTCGACCGAAACCTCCCGACCGCACTGCCAACCACTTCCATCCCCAATTTCTCTCTCTCTCTTTCTCTTGTTCGTTTTCTCGTCACTGCGGACGCGTACACGCAGACTCAAAGAGTCCGTTGATTCCGCGACGAGAAATCCAACTATATGTGTGTTTCATCATCCCCCCGCCCCGCTCATGTGTACCCTCTATTTTATCCTTATTTGTTATCCTCCTGCTTTCCTTCTTTCGTTTTTTGTACACGCTCTCCGCGCGTACACACATTTTTTTCTCCATTATACTCATTCTCGAAACATTTCTTTAAAAGGGTATGTTTACTTTTCTTTTTTCTTTGAACATGTACATCGAATATATATAAAACACGCGTACGAGGAATATCTCTTGAATTTGTTGGTTCGATGTGAGAAAAGTTGGGTGAAAAATAAGACACCTTTTTTCAAACTTGGCGACCCCTTTGCTTTTTTATCTTTGTCTTCTTCATCGCTGACCTTGCAAGTTTCTCTCGCCCTAACTCACTGATGCATTATAACCCAGAGAAACCTCCTCCTTGACCCCATACGTGTGTGTTCCCCGTATACGTGTGCAAGTACGCTTGATAGAAAAGCTCGAGCCAATCTCTCTTCCTCTCTCTCCCGAGCCATTGTTGTCGAGACACGCGAGTCCCACTCGAACACACGCTTCTTCGTGCTGAAAAACGAATATCTCTCTCTCTCTCTCTCTCACCCTCCCTTATTCCCCGCCTTTTCTTTTCGTTCTTAACCCCTTATTCGCTCGAATTCCCTCGCACACATTTTTTTCCACTTTTAGGTCGATCGAGCCGCCGCTCTTCCGGACGTGTCGATTGAAAACTCTGACAGTAGGTTAGCGATGCCTTCAAACAACAAATTTCGCACTTCTGTCAACCTCGAAACTATACAGTGTGCTCTACAATAATGATTTACATATACTGCGAATATATCAATCGACACCTTCTATATATTCAACAAAATAGAGGGAAAAAAACGCCTAATAAGCTTCTATTTCGATTCAACTTTTCTTTATTTTATCTTAACATTTTTAAAAATTATTTTTTTTTCCAACCAAACACGTGGTCGTTAAAAATTGAGAAAAACTCAAAGCAGACGATGGAAAATATTTAGAATACTTTTTCATTATATACGTACTCGAGCAGTTTTCTTTTTCTCCTCGTTTTCTAATATCTTTATTTTTCCCTTGTTCGTTTTTGGAAGATTCCTCGGTCTTGCCGCGGCATCTGTCCCTTTAGTTTTTTTACGTTTCATATCCTCGCAGTGCGAGAAGCGGCCAAGATGCCAATAAGGAGCCCCCATGGCGACTAGAGCGTCAAGCTGGTGGTTAGTTTATGGGTATAGCGGATTCTACGTAGACACAACACGATATAACCTCACCCGACCTCACGGGCTGGCTTGCTTGGCTCTCCTTTTCTAACCTCGGCTCTCGCCTAGCCTCGTCGTAGCCTAGAGCCTCGTTCCCTCTCTCTTCTCCTCTCTTCTCTCGCTCTCTATCCCTTCCCACACACTATTTCTATATTTTCTTGCACGCTCGTTTATATGTGTCTCTCTATCTGTGTGTGTGCGCCCCTGTGTGAGTATACTTGCGTCTGTACGAGTGTTTGCGTGTATTCGTGCCTGAGAGAGGAGTGCACTACTCGCACGGTTGCACGGACGTCTGCCTGGTATTGATCCTCGGCTCAGCTACTGGCTACCTTCACCCACTAATAATTCTTGTCAGCCTCCAAAAGACTCGCTGCCGGCCGACTCTACCTCCTCCTCCTCCTCCTTTTCTCTCCTCGTCTTCTCCGCAATCCCCTTCCATCTCACCTTCCTTATTATTCCGTCTTTCTCTCTCTCTCTCTGCTTCTTCCTCCATGTATATACGTACACTCATCTTCGATCTTCCCTCCACTTTACCCGCCAAACTCGGTCCTCCCCCTCCTCCTCCTCCTTCCTCCCTCTCATTTACGGATCCCAGATCATTTTTGCAACTGATAACGTATCCCGATGCTTATATTCTATCTTAATGATTTTTTTATCTTTATATTATATATGGTTCGATGGAAGAATTTTGTGATGAAAAAGTATATTGGTCGTTCATCGACGTTTCTTTCATATCGCATTTTTTTATACTCGTCGGGAAATTTTTGAATATTTTTTGAAGCTTTTGATCGACTGCGATCCTGATTACGAAAGATCGGCAACAGGAAGTAAAAATCGACGAAATCTCTCTTCCTCCTCCTTCACACAATAATATATTTTTTAAAGAAATAACTGAAAGCAATTAATCGTAAAAGTAAAATCATTTATTCGTTTTACAGGAGTCACGATATTCACAATAATTTCCAAAAATCTGTAAAAAGCGATTGTTAAACTTATTTTCTGAAGAATAAGAAAGAACAATTATTAGTATAAATTATAAAGAAACAATTCGATAAATTTTGAAATTTCGGACACGTATATGTTGGGCGATCTTAGCGATGTGCGGCACGCATTATTGACGAACCAAGTCGTATAGCGTCCATTCAGCGGGACATAAAATACAAATTAATAATTAATTCCTGAGAACGGAAGGGATATTTGAGGGTCGACGGGACAAGAGAGGGAAGCTGAGGGGAAGAAGGAATAAGAAGAACGAGAGAGAGAGAGAGAGAGAGACGAAGAATAAAGAGTCGATCTATGTATACACATAAAATATATAGGTATGTATATGTATACATGCTCGTGTCTTCTTGCATATTCCGTGAACTCGCTATCTTACTCCTGGACGAGTTTTTACGAAGCCCGAGAGGCATCGAGAGCCATACTGCATTATACGAGAAAATATTCTCGCTCTTTCTCTCCCTCATTCTTTCTCGGTTTAGCGATGAGGGGCCCGAGTGGAAATAGTAAAAGTACACGCGCGCTCGTGTATTTTTCCGGGTGTTGGTGAGCTACGGGGGAGGAGGAGGTGAGACGGAGACTCGCGGAGAGGGTGTGTGTTGGTGCGCAGACGACGGCATCCCTTAACGACGCGTCACGACGCGCCCGAGGACGCCGTTCTAGCTCGGCTCTATATCACGACGTTGCAAAATGTATGCCTGCCGGTGATAAACGGAGCCAAGCCTTACCTATCCTAACTCCCTAGTTCTCGCTTCTCTTGCTCCAACCCTCTCTCTCTCTCTTTTTATTCTCATCTCGCTTCCTTTTTGCTTTTTTCTTCATTTCTTTCGCTCTCTCTCTCTCTCTCTCATCTAGATCATTCTCTCTCCTGCTTCCCCGGGCTCTGCTCTCAACCATTTTAGCACGCACTCCTCCCCCCCCCCCTCCCCCACCCCTTCCTCGAGCTACGAACTCTTTACCCTCTTTCCAACACATTTTACATCCGACTCTTCCGCTCTCCCCCTCGCGCTCCCTTTTTCTAACCGTCTTCGCCCAATGCCCCCAAATTCGTCCCCCAGACACGTACACACTCTTGAAATATTTCCGCTTTTGACCCGCTCGCGTTCACTCTCTCCTCTCTCTCTCTCTCCCTCCCTCGCCCATTCGCTTCTTTTCTCACCGTACGTCACCTTTACCGGCGCTTTTTGGTTTTCATTCCCGCAACGGCCAGCACACATTTTTTCCTTGTCCCAATTTTATCTTTAAAAGAAAATCTCTGTGTAACATACATACACTCTTCGTTCTCTGTTTTCTTATCTTGCTTTTTTTTTAATTTCTTTGTAATTTGTCTCTATTTCATATTTTTACTGGTGGAAATATAAGTTCTATACTTTGTAAATTATTCATGTTTGCGATTTGTGCTATTTAAAAAATTTGATTGCTTCGATCCCCGTTATTATTTTTTTTTGATGCAGCGTTTTATAATCTGCACTTTTTTATCGTCATTTATTTATACTTTTTCTTTATTCAGCGAGCTGTGATAACACTTATTGCATCTATTTTCTTCTTTCTGCACGGGACAAAAGTCGAGTCGGGCAAAGAAAACGCGACCGATGAAGAGAGAAAGAGAGAATAGTTGGTGAAAGAAAACACAGAACAAACAGGTAGCTCTTTACCCGAAACGAATAGCTCGACGTGTATAAAACCGCCGCGGTCTTGTTCCTCGTGTCCTCGTCCCTTTTCGCTGCATCGCATGTGATACGAGACTGCATCTCGCGCAATTTTTTACAATTTTTTCTTTTTTAATTACCGCAATCACAATTTCATCTTTTTGACCTATTCGAATAATCATTATTCATATGGGTTTCTTTATATTTTTACCAATTTTACAATATTTATTCGTAACTCCAATATTTTCATAATACTTTTTTATTTTTCTTTTACACACGTTTTATTTAAATTTACTTTTAATATATATTTTATTTTTTTACTTATGTCTAGGGAGGCGAATAAATTTTTCGTAAGTTTATTCAGTGTAGGATCATGAGTACAGGATAAAAATTAAATAAATAAGATGAAGGAAATGATTGGGAAGGGGGAATCGAATTTCATTAGGATTTCAAGATCGCGAGGACGACGTCGGCACAACGAACGAACGCGCCGCGCGGCAGAAGGGTGAAGAAGAAGCGGTTCATCGTCACGCTGTCTGCCATCCGGGCTCTCGCCATTCTCGATCCTTACTTTTGTATCGTCCGCCGACTCAACAGTAGCCTAGCCAAGAGAAAAAGGTATAGAGAGATAAGACGAGAAAAACGTTGATTCCTTATTCCGCTCATCTTTCCTTCGCATCGGGTCTCTCCTTTAAATTCAAGCCGAGCCTCCGATCGCCAATTAAACATTTATTCTTCGAGACCTCATGAATCTTTCGGCGCTCTCTTACTTTTTCATCGTTTTTTTTTTCAATTTATAACACAACAAGAATTATATTTACGTTATTTTCTTCTTTATTTGAATAATTTTTTATGTAATATTTAAAATCATTGCAGAAAAAAATTGTGATAAATGAACTGAAAAATGTTGGCTCAGTTTTTTGTTTAAAAAAATCTTTTTAATAATAATTCAAAAATAAAAATTCGTGCAGATGAAAACAAATGTCGAATTAAGGGGAAAAATGTTGACCGAGCAGTATGCACTGGCGCGAGAGGCAAATTTTGGTATTCATCTCAATTCTTTCGGTACGAAGTTAACGCGCGTGACGAAAATGATGGTTATTTGAGTATGTCAAATTAGTAAGTGAATTATCGAAGGGCACAGGCGCACCGTGTGTATACGTATCGAATAAATTTGCAAGCTCGTTCAGCGTTATAAAAAGGCATAAAGAGTGCGGAGAGAAAGAGAAAAGTGGATCGCTCGCTCGATTCCAGTAATCACGGGACATTTTGATCGCGGTGCCCCAGAAAATCTCCCACGACGTTTTCGCCATGGGGAAAAAACACACCCTCGAGCAAAACAATCGAGCAGCATAAAACAATATAATATGAAATTAAATAACATTAAATGAAGATTTTTTTGAATAATGAAATACGCACGAAATGAAAAATAAAATAAAAGAGACGAAGCATCAGATGAAAATGAAACAACATGAAGAAAAAAAAACGATAGTTGAGGAAAATTGACGTGAATGGTAAAAAGTCGAGAAAAGTTGGGAAAAGTATTTAGGAGAGATCGCAGTGGAAGGAGAGGGAGAATCGTCTAGAATTATGCACGAGAGAGCAGAGGCATACTTACGGTGCGTGGCCGATCCGTCCTGCAATTTCCTTAACTTTGCGGAACCGCGAACCGGTTCGTGGCATCAGCAGAAGAGAAAAAGCGCGGGAGAGAGAGAAAGAGAGAGAGAGAGAGCGAGAGCGATGAATAAGGATCGAGGGAGGGAGGAAAGGATTCATCGCATCACATCGTAGCAAAAATATAAGGAACGCGCACACGAAAACCTTTTCGCTAATGCCTTGCTCGTCTTTTTTCCCCCTCCTTTTTTTCATTTATTTTGTGTTTTGCTTCTTTTAACTTTTATCTTCTCGCAGCGCACGCTGATGCGCGAAAAACGCGAGCGACGAAAGAGCGAGGAGCAGAAGCGCTTTTTCGCAATCGATTCGTTTCGGAATCTTCTTCTCTCTCTCTCTCTCTCTCTCTCCAGCCCTCTTCATCTCTCCCCCCCGATATTCGAGCCCGCGCGGTTTAATGACGTAGAAAAAATACCCGTCTCACGATACACTTTCTGCGTGAATTTTTTTTACCCCCCTGCTCCGTCTCGCGCGCTCTTTCCCCGCTCCCCGACGATCGGTTTCATCGAGAAAACAAAAAATATCTTTTTCACCGAAATTCCGTCGAAGCAGGCGAACAAAAAGATTGGCAATCGAGCTCTCAATTTTTCGGCCCGTTTCGATTTTTTTTCTTCTTTCTCCTGCTCTTCTTTTCTCTCGTTCCTTATTTTCGCCGATGAGCGCGAGGTATAGCTGGCTCTCTTTTATTCGGACCAAAGTTCGAATTTTTTTTCAAGCTTAACTTCAAACGGTTAAATATTTTTTAACAACGTTTGTTTCACGATGACCCAGATTCCGTTTTCGAAAATCGTAAAATTTTTCGAAACTGAGGCTTTTCGGGGTATCGCACGAGGAAACGATCGAGAACGCTGGCGAAGAAATGTCGGCAGAGTTCGTGACTTTGCTGCACGCACTGCAAAAATTATTGTTATTAGTTGTATAGCGCCCGAAGGCTATTTCTCTCCTCCTAAATTTACTCATTTTCTCGTTACTTCGCACTAGGAAGAAAAAAAAACATTTTCCCATAGTTCGTCGTCCACGACGATTATTTTTTAATCATTCGAATTTTTTCTTATTGTCCTGGGATGCTTTTGTAGCATAATTTTCATTAAAAAAAAGAAGAGAAAGAAAGGGAGGGTGGGGGTGAAGAAAAGAGAATAATAAAAAGGTATAAAAAAGTATCCTAGAAGTCTCTCTCACGCATATATATATATATATAGGATCCGAGAGAAAAGCATATCTCGCTCTTTCACTTTTATTTTTACATGTATGCTTTATAACTGGCGACTCTTGAGCAAACGTGCTGCGTCCCTCTTATTTTTCTTCCTCTCTCCGTCTTTTTCTCTTCATCTCTCTCTCTCTCTCTCTCGACGCGCTGTACACGATATCGTCTCTTTTACCTTGGCGTCCGCTCGCACGATGCTTTTTTGTCTGCCTGAGTTTATAATAATTACGATCGTCTAGGCACGCAGCCACAAAACTCTTCTTCTTCTTCTTCGCTCCTCCGCCGCGTCTTCCTCGTCTCGCTTTTCTTTTTCTTCTATTCCGCCACAAGGATCGGGAGAGAAAGAGAGACGGACGAACTTACATGTTGAGAGGACGATGAGAAGTCTCTCGCTACCAACTAAATCTTCCTCTCGAAAAGCTATACACGCACGAATAAATCGTTTCAAGAAAAGAATTGAATTCGCGTTGAAGAGTCTCTGCCGCTTCGTAGAAGATTCCTCCTAGAATAGTGTGTATACGAATGTTTGAATCATTGGTATACAAGTATACTTCACTATTTTTATATTTGTTATTATAAAAATATGAAAATTATGTTTAAAATATACATAATAGAATTAAATTTAAAATCAGTTTATTATTTCTTCAAAATAAAATAATCCTTGTTGTTTATAAAAGACAATAAATAAATTCTCTATGAAAATATAAACAATGTGAGCGGGATGATGGAAAATTAAAGGTTATCCTGGCTTCCCGTGATAATAAAGCTTGACAAAAATTGTCTGCGAGACGTAATATTTTAAAAATCTTTCTCTCTCTCTTCATTTTATCGATGCGGACCTTTCGGGAAAACACTGCTCGAAACCTTAATAAGATTTATGTGTGTCAGAGAGGGGCTCGTTACGTTCTCGAATCGCCGACATTGTAGCATTATCGACGAGCAGAAGCGCCGCCGCCAGAAAAGCACGAGCCCGGCAGGGGACGAGCGAGCGAGAAACGCTTTCGAATTGCACCGGAGAGCAGAGAGTGCCGGAAAACCCATCTGAGCCATAATCCAATGTTCCTAGATGTTTTATTCCTACTTATTAGAGTCCCATAAAATTTTGCGCGATATTCTATGCCTCGCTATCCTCCTCTCTCCCTTGACGCTTCCTCCGCTGAATTCTATACGCGGATTTGCGCACGAGGCAAAAACGTCTTTCATCTCTTTCGCTTCTTTTACCTGTTTCAAGAAAAATAAAAATCCTTCTCAAACACCTGCTATCTTTTGATTCTATTCAAATTTTCCATTTCCTAGAATATATTTCATGCTTTTTTTCATTTTTCTTTTCGTATAAAAGTTTATTTAATTATTCAGACTATATATTATTCTCAGAAAATATAGTCTTGAGAAAAATAATAGTAATTACGAATTAATCTTTTGCTACGCCTGCCGGACAGCATTTCATCACTTTTTTCATTCCTTCGTCTCGAGAGTGAAATCATTTATTGTATAACGTTTTATCAAAGATCGCGGTGGTCCGTTTAATTTCCAACGGATACTTTTATTGCGTGTAATTTTTTTTCGCGTTTCTTGGAAATTCGCATTTTCTGTAATCGTACCTGGAATTTTATTTTTTTGATATAAAACTTTTTATGGAAAAGTGATATATTATTTTCGTGGAAAAATATTAAAAGGAAATGTGTTCCTTTTCGATTTAGGTTCTTCTAAAATAAGTACATGGTTCATATTTACGACACACATATATTGATGTGATTATCTAGAGGGAATAAAACGTGCGAATTAAAAAAAGAAAAATACAAAATAAAGTTCTTTATTTCCACGTGTTTTTAAAAAGTACATTTTCAAATTTCTAGATCGTATAAATGTCTTTTACCATTCTCGATTTTTTCAAATATTATTTTGTACATCTTTTATCGTGTTGAGAAATTTTGAATATTTATCAGGCGTCTTTTGTTCGACGACATAGAATTATCTGGAGGAAAAACGAGTCATATTTTATATTTTTCTTGAAGTTGTCCATGTTAGAAAAAATAAAAGGAAGAGAGAGCACGTACTTCGGTCACTATCGTGCGTGCATGCACGTGTGTCTCGTTTTTTTTTCGCAAAAATGCAAGATAACGAGTTGGCACACGGTGTCGCGCGAAGAGTCTCCTTGCAGAGTTCTCCGCGTGCGATTGTCACGTTTTTTTATTTTCATCACCTTTTTTCTTTTTAACTCTCGCATTAGAAAATCTCATTTACACCTCCAACATGAATTTTCTTGTTTTCTCTCTTAGATCTGAGAATCTCGTATATATTATAGCTTCAAATTTATTATTCACATTAATCGACTATACAATCAGCAAAAAAATTTTTTCTTCTTACAAATTACTTTTTTTTGCTTTAAGCAGAGAATCACTTTTTGGTGACAATTTACTTTTCCTTTTTGCAACTCAAAAAAGTATATTTATAAAAATGAAATTGACGAAGTATTTTGTTGTATAAATCTTCAATTTTTCAAATAATATGTAGATAATATTTTAGTATATTTGTTTAAAACCAAGTTATTCATTTACAAAAATTGTCAAGTTCAGATCAAAAAAAGAGAAACGTTTTATTTTTGCATTTGTGTTTGTATATTTTTCACAGTGTTTTCTCAAGGTTTAAAAATTTGTTTAGCATAAAAATATATGTCCAAAATTTGAAGAAGAAAAGACACGAGAATTCTTACGACCCGACTCGTAAAGTTGCGCTGGGTTTTTTTTTCTGTGTACAGTGCTCGATGCACGCAGATACGTGTTCGCGTCTGTGCGAGTTTTCTCGTGGCTCCTCGTTAATGAAATTAATTGCTCGTGATCACGAGCGCGTATAAAGAAATCCTGCGTATCAAGGAAACGATGCGAATTTACGAGAACTCATCCTTTCGTTTCTCATCATCGTCCTTATTTCTCGTAACATATCCTACATATATAAACATTATTTTCAAACTTTTATGCACGAGAATTCGTTTTATTCCGTATACATTAATCGTTAACAATTTCAAAATAAACATGTCAAAAAATTTTGTTATAACATTTAAAAAAATCATCGAATATAAATAATTATGTGGTTGAAAAAATATATAATGACTGTTCTATATGTATATTATTTATTATCAAGGCATATAAGCGTTATTATATTATAAAAAAATAATAATTAAAATGGAAAAGTCAATGGAGAAGGAATGGAAAAAAGTGCATGAAGTGCGTGTACTCGTTTCTGGGATCGTCTGGAATATTTTTCTCTTCGGTGATTGAGGATAGAGAGGCTAGAGGAGTGAGGAGCCGAGGGAAGAGAGTGAGCGAGAGAGAGGAACAACGTGTACAAAGTGGTTGTTAAATCAACGGATAATTATATCGTCGATCGTTCGTGGAAGAATATTATACGAATGCGATACTTTTCGTTTTTCTCGAGGCTCGTTTCGCAGATCCAGCAGCGGTGGTCTTCGGGCGTCAATTTTGCGTGGTAACGTTCACGCATCGCGAATTCCCTCTCTCTCTCTCCCTCGATTTAAGAGCGGGCCCTTTTGCCCTCTCGATGCGAAGAAAATATCGGGCGAGTGTACAGGGATGCGGAGGATCCGACGCGCGGGGTAAGGCGAATACGAAAGAGAGAGAGAGAGAGATAAATTTAAAGGAAGAAAAAGAGAAAAGATGTATATACGCGCAGCAATGAGAGAGGGACCGGGAGGATGAAAAGAGAAGGGAAATCCAAGAGGTACGTGTATGTGTGTGTGTCGAAAGAGAAGTGCGGGGGGAGAATAAGGTATATACGCGAGAGAGGAGAGAGCCAGAGGAGAAAAGAAGAGCGTTGCGAAGCGGATAAACGCGTTCCCACGAAGATCTCGAGGCCCCGGCGGTGCTGCGGCGGGCTCGTTAGCTCTCTCGGAAGCGTTTCAGCCTCGATCTTTCGCGCCTTGGCTACTTCTTTCATACTAGTTAGCCCCGCGTCTCGCGTCTCAACGACGACGGCCGCGAGAAGAAACCGTGTCAGTCGGAAAAGACACGAGAGTTACGAGAGAGAGAGAGAGAGAGAGAGAGAGAGAGAGAGTCCCAAATGAACCACCAAAAATATATATACGCTTTTCAAACATTTTACATATACCCAACTCAATCATTTTCTTGTTAGATATACACTCTCTACTACTATATATACACCAAACAACGTATTTTACGTATCCAAATTAATCATTACATTTTACCATTGTTTAAACATTTTTCTGCAAGTAAACGTGATTATTTTATTCTTGCTTTTTTTTCCTTTATACATTCAAATTGCATAATCACGAAGTTCGATTGAAGGTTGAATGATATACATATAGTGTATATACTACGTGAAATAAAAGGCAAATAACTTTGATTATTTCGAAAATTGTCAACTATCGTGGAACTGATCCGTGATTTAATTTGCGCATACAACACGATTATTTTTCATTAGTCCCCGATACGCGGTTGTATGGAAAAGTCCATCGACCTTCTCAATATACGCGCATGATATCAGAGGAGAAAAAAAACGGTAGAAAGAGAGAGGAAGAGAGAGAGAGAGAGACAGAAATGCACATTGCGGGTGTAACATTGTTGCATAGATTTTTCCCTCTTTCCACTCTTCGTCGTTTTTTTTTCTTTTTTTTACATTCTCCCTCCTCCCAGTCCCCCGAGTCCACGTTCTCGTATCACGTGTATTTTTTCTTCCTTCCCCTTCCTCTCCTCTTTTCGCTCTCTCGTTCCTTTTTTTCAATTTTTTTTCTTCTATTTCGTCGATCGCGGACGAGCTTTTGATTCACGGCTCGATGGGGCTTGGTTAGCTCGTTTAATACACACACGATAAAACAACGAGATTGAACGTGTACATTCACGTGTTAGCGCATCGTGCAGGGAAAGGGTCGTCCGGAGAGAAAAGGAAATCAAGTCAGCTTTTATTTATACATACATATATATTCTTTTTTCCACATACGCGCGAATATATGTGTGTATAAAGAGAAAGATTAACGCTATCATCGATACTTTTTTTGTTTCGTTTTCAACGTCGAGTTTCAATCAGTTAGCGAAGAATTTTCTTTTCCATTGGAAAATAATCAGTTTATGCATACAAACTCTGTACCAGCTAGTGTTTAATTGATTACACGAAATTATTGTATCGTTGGAACGATTTTATATTTCGAATAAATATAAATAAATTTTCAGAAATGTCAAGTATCTGTTGCTAAATTCTGAAAAGTGAATGTGTGATGCTCTTCTGAACTTTTTTTTCTATTATTTATTCTATTATAATTGGCGTGTGTTTCGTGAATAAATAATATGAAAAAGACGTAGGAGGAGTTTTGGGACAGGATGGTGCATGATGATTATATATTTATAGCCCGACGGTGATGCAGGTCGTGCCGTCATTTTGACGCAACTCGATAGTTCGCGAATTGCGTATCTGCATTCATAATAAAAGCGATGGGGAAAATTGGCACGGTCTCGTTATACGGACAAGCGAATATAATATCGATCGTCGGGAGTCTCTCTGGCCGTTGATTCGCGAGGAGCGAGAAAGGGCTCGACGGAAAGAGAGAGAGAGAGAGAGAGGGACACAGGAATGGAGTAGAAGGAGGAGAAGAACGATAGACAGAGAGAGGATCGATGTAAACGCCGGGTTAGCTTCTGTGGTTTTAATACGAAGAGAGAATAAGCAAGGAGGAAAAAGGAGAGCGAGAGGAAAAAGGGGCAAGAGAGAAGCAGGCGAAAGAACGAAAGAGCTGGGATTGAGAGAGAGAGATGGAGCGAATGATAAAAAGAGAGAGAGAGAGAAAATATATATAGAGGAAGGGTTAGGGGCGGCTTTTGTACCCCTTCGTGTTTCCGTATACGCGAAGGAGAGAGCCCCGGTGAAAATCTGTGTATGCATTCTCACAACGATGCGTCTCTCGCTCCTTGCGTGGTATAAAATTAAAAGCGCTTACCGCGCGAGTTCTCTCGTGCTTGCATTTACTCTTTCTCTCTCTCTCTCTTTCTCTCTCCCTCTTTTTCGTATTTTTACTCTTACCTGGCGTTTTCGAGGTGATTTCGCCGTCGCGGTTTGCACGCAGCCAAAGAGGCCAAAAAGCCAGCAATAATCTCCCGACGCGATAGGCAAACGCTCTGCACCAGGCCTCCGAGCAACTTTCCTCCCGTTACCGTTCGTGTATACGTCACGTCAGACCAACCGGTATCAATTCTCTTCCTTCGCCCCCAATTTTTTTTTATCAGTCGACTCGCTAATATCGACCTTCCACTCTCTTTACATTTTTTCCCCGTTTTCTTTACCGTGCGCAATAATATATACACCATGTCGTCTCTCTCTTTTCACCATTTTATTCCAATTCTTATATTTATTCTCTCTCATATGGCTTTTTCATCAATGAATATATTATTATACTAAAATACACTTTGAACTAAAAGTTAAAATTTCATCTGTGAATTCAAACTATGAGTAAATGAAGGCAAAAATATTTATATAATATATTTGGTTATATATATTGATTTTTGGAACTGACAAATTAGCAAAAAATTATGAATTAAAACATGTGTTTCAAATTGATTTTATTTCAGGCAAACAATGTCAAAATTGGACAAAATTTCGGTGAAACATTTTTTTAACCGTTCAGTGAATCTTTTATTTTATGAGAGAGACATATTCGGAACGCGTGTAATGTACAGATTTCTCGTCATATTGGAAAAAATACATTCTTGAGAAAGATTATTCTCGAATGGTAATTTGAAAATAGGAAAATGTTTTTCAGAAAAATATTTAAAGCCGTTCGCAATGCGATATTTCTTGTCTCAAAGCTCTTTCCCTCTCCCGTGTGGCCATGCACTGTTCTTTTTCTTCCTTCTTACACTCAGGCACAATTCAACCACGATTCTGTCCACGTGCTGGTGCGATTTTTGCTCCCCGTACGTGCTCGCACGCGAGAAACCTTCCGCACAATATCCACGAGCGCATTCTTCGAGCTTTTGCAATCTTTCTCGTTAAATTTTATCGCTCGCCGCTCCGATCCCGCTCGCCCTCGCGCACGTTCTTACCCGATCCTCGTGTCCCGAATCAATTAAGATATATTAATCATTAACGGACCAAAAAAATCACTACTCTCCTATACTTTATTATACTTATTTTCAGCGTTATACAGTTTTTGCTCTCCATTCATATTTATCTTCATAATTACCACATAAATTCAATACCAACATCAATAAGAAAAAAAAATCGATTTTTTGCATTTTAATTTTATCTGCATAGAATAATAATAAAAGTAAGTTCGCTATAAATAGACGTAAACTTACGAGGGCTCAAGGATCACAAACGGCGTGTCTGAGAGTTGAAACAAAAAAAAATAGTGCAGAAGAAAAAGCTCGGTTTTTCTACGTCGCCGTCCGTCCAATCGTAAGCGTCGCAGCAATTAAGCGTGATGACAGCTCTCGGACGGGGAAGCTCTGTCCTTCTGAGCGAAACACATTCTTCGCGAGGGTGTAAAGAAGCACGAGCAAAAACTGATAGAAAAAAAAAGAGAGAAAGCAGAAAACAGCGGAAGAACAAAATCTAAACAGGAGTAAAAAAAACAGAGGGTGAGCTCGCTGATGGCGAGGGGGATCGCGGGGGTGAAGAATTTTGTCGCGCCCGTGTGGGACACTTCGCCACAGGTGTCCTGCTGGGATTTGCTGTTCTGTCGTTTTAATTGAAAAAGATTCTTTTTTTGCTTTTGCCCATATATATAGTATATGTATAGTATACCCGTCGGCATATGAACGGTTTTCAGTCACTCCGAAAAATTTCGAATCTTAATTTTTCGAAAATTGAACTTTGAAATTATTTATATTATATTTTTATGAGCAACAACCCGGCTGCTTTTTCCTTTTTGACATGTTTGAATTAATATTTTGCTGTTCTTCTAGAGGCACGCGTACTCCATATAGCGATGAGTTGATTAGAGGCTTCATGTCATTTTTAATATAGGAATTGTTGTTAATTTTACAAAAGAAAGTTTTCAGTGACTCGGAAAAATTTAGAATTTGAATTATTCGAAAATTGATTTTCGTTTTATGTATATTATATTATTACGAGCAACAACGCGGCCGCTTTTTCATTTTTGATATGTTTGAATGAATATTTTGCTGTTCGTCTAGACACATACTCCATACAACTATGAATTGATTAGAGGCTTCATGTCGTTTTCAATATACAGGAATTGTTGTTAATTTTAAAAAAGAAAAAAAAAAGAGAAATTTCTCCGAAAGTCGTCCCACTGGCGTTCGCCATTCGATCCGCACGAATGTTCGCAATAACTTCCAAAAGCTATCGTGTGTAGGACAAAAAATATATGGAGGGAAATGCGACACGTAATGCGTGCCGGTTATGTACGACGAAAACCGCGAACTTACCCACGGACGTGTAATTATGCGGTTATATTTGTGTCAATGGCTTTTTTTACAATCTGCAGTGATCGATCTGTCCGCGCTGTATACGACAGATGAAAATCTGCGCACGCTTCCTTCTTTCGAACGCTCGCCATTTTTCGAAAATCCCTTTTTTTCATTTCTCAGCCAATATGTTTCTGTTTTTTATTTTTTTTTTGATCAATTAAAAAAAATATTCGTGTACGTTTCTCAAATCTCGTTGGAAATATTCGAAAAAAAAGAAATGATTGAAAAAAAATGATCGTTTGCTCGTGGCTCGTTGCTACCTGGCCTGTTACATCGTTACGCAAGCGACTGTTATATATACGTGCACAAATGTAGATAAGTCAGGGGGTATGTGTGTGTGTGTATGCGTGATTGCTAATTGCCAGATCCAACGCGCGGAATCGCGATACGTATCGCTCGACCGGAAGCGCATGGCGAGTTCTCCGCTCGCCTCCTCCCTCTCTTCTCTCTTTTCTCTCTTTCTGATTCTCATTTATATACGTATATATCTATACATATACTTACACATTTATATATATTTCGATACAAATAATCGACTGTGTACCTCCAGAGGACATCTTTCAAGAATCTCAGCTTTTCTCATTCTTTTTTCCAATTAGAAACAAAACATTTTTCCATCGTTACGATGAGCTATTTATTTACTTCTCCTTTGTTTATATGCTTTACAATATTTTAGAAGCATTGTTTTTTTTTGCCAATTATTTTTACTAGTTTTTTTTTACGTTATTTGTTGTTTGTTTGTGTGACGAATCAGCAGAAAATTTGACTCGCGTCGATCCGACCGCGAATTGTGATGCCGCAGGTCAATCTCGCGCGAAAAATCCGAACGCTGAACAAATTAATTGCTCGAATACACACATCGCGCAGCCGGCGATTTTTTACAAGAGGGAAACAAAGCCAAGGTAAAAAAAGAAACAACGACAGCAGGGGATTCCCTTGGGTGGGCTCGCTATTTTCGATTTTCGAATAGCGTACACATGAAAAAATGAAAAAAAAAAAACTAGATAGCGATAATGGTCGCCAGAACTGTCACCAGATCGAAATACCTCTGCGTTCTACGAGAAAAGAATAAAAAATTGGCACCGTGTCACTTGATGCTTGTCTGATTTTTGCTGCCTCGACTCTTAACATAAATATATTTTAATTGCAGAGGTAATTTAAAAAAAATTTTTTTTACAAAATTATAATATTTATTATAAAATAAATCGGTAGATCGTAGAAAAATCACTTTTCGAAAGCTGACAATTGTAAATAATTGTCAGTCTTTATTATTTTAAAAAGCCTCATCGTGGCTATTCTCAGGCCATCTTCTCTGAGATAAAAATCTTTTTCTTTTTCCTCACTTCGCTCTCTGTTATCTGTGTCTCTCTGCTGACGTCCCAATATGTTCTAGCTCTGCGTCCTCTGCTCGTCTTCCCTTATTTCTCCATCTTTGCGAGTTTGCGAGTGCGTGACAGCGAAACGCCAATTTCAAGTTTCGAAAGAGCTTCGCACGCATATTCGTGCACGCACTAATTTTTAACGCACGCACGAGAGACATTGTTTTTTTCTATAATTTCTTTTTGCACAAAAAGTTTTTTTTTTATTTCTCAAATTCGTGCTGAGATCCAATTAGTTATCCACCTTATAGACAAATATATTTTGATTTAAATATACACATATTCATTCGAAGAATTCATATCGAAAAACTCAAAAAACTGATCGAAAAGTCAGTTTTTTCAATTTTCCAATATAAATTCTTGGTTTTCACCCTAAATAAGTAGCATTTTCGTTATCTAGGGGAAATTTCCGATCGAATAGGCTCTTAAAATCGAGAAAAAAAATTCAAAAATTGTTGACAATTTTTTAAGGTACACCCCTTTCCATTTTTTCAAAAATCTTCAAGAGGTGATAACTTTTTGAAAAATTTATGAATTAATATGATTCCAACGCCATTCGCTTCGTTTTGCAAAAAACTTTAAGAATCATCCCTAATAAAGTTGATTTGGTCAAGAGAAAGAAAAGATATGGCGAATTGAAATTTTCATGGGTCCCTGAGACCCAGTGTGACTGACCAAATTTTTTGAAATTTTTTAAGTTCGATTTTAAGAGCCTATTCGATCGGAAATGTTCCGTAGATAACGAAAATGATAATTATTCGGGGCGAAATTCAAGAATTCATATAAAAAATTGAAGAAACTGATTGAAAAGTCAGTTTTTTCAATTTTTCAATATGGATTCTTGAATTTCGCGTTTGTCTCATAAATCCTTAATTAAAAAGAATTGAGTCGATCGTATTAATATAAGCAATATTAATGACAAATATTATACAATTAATTATACAAATTGTAACGATCCATACTTCGCTTGGTTGTTAAAGATTCAGTAGATTTGATTAAATTATATTATTAATCGACGCTATATATACAATACATGTATATATAGGTAAAGATACTATATGGATGTTGGCAAATAGCTCAGGTACATTGGAATTCGCTAATAGGCGAATACTGGGGGAATAAAATTTCAGAGGGTTCTCTCGAACCTGTTAAACGCGCGAGAGCAGTGTGTGCATGGGCATAAGTTTGTATCCCCCGTCGAAGGTGGGACGGCTCGCGAAGACGCAGGTGGCTGGGGCTCTTCGTCTTTGGTGCGAAAGGGGCTCGAACAAGATCAGACGTACGTGTCGGATATTTACGATACTTGCAGGCGAACGATGTCGAAAACGATATAATGTCTGTGTATATACGCGCGTACCTACTTGCGTCCTTGTACAGTGCATTTCAAAAGTTTTCCCTCATTTTACGCAATTAAGCAAACACTCGAGTGACCAATATAATTCACAGAACAAAATAAAATTAAAAAATGTCTTAAAAAATGGAAAATAAATGCCTATTTCGATAAAAAAAAATTATATTTCAGCGCGAAATCAACTGAATTTATACACACAATTGTTTGCTTTCTGGCGATTCCTTGTACTCTTTTATTTCTATTTAATTTCGAGGATCGTCTTGTCTGCTTTCTGTACACGAATGTACAAACATCTTGGCGTTTTTTCGTGCATTCGCCGATGCGAAATTGTGTATATACGTGGGCAGGGCTGCTCTGTTGCTCTCGTTGTATCTGCACTCCCGCGCGATATAAAATTTCTTCTTTCTCGCCTTCGAGAGCACAAGACGGGCGACGCATCGGGAGAGAGGTGCTCGGACTTGCACGACCCTCGCTCTCGCTATTTTACGACCCCGACGAAAGAAGATCACTCTTTCCCTCTTTATTTCGTCTCTCCTTTATTACACCATGAGTGAGAATACGCGCGACGACGAGATCAAAGTCAGGCAGCAAAAAATTGAGGGGAAAAAATGCATCAAGTCTCAGTACTCTTTTATCATTATTATTTTACTATTAATGAATCTAAGTCTTGGCTACATGTATGTCCGGGAGATAGTAATAAACTAGAAAGTTGATCCAGAAGAAAATTTTACTGGTCACGAATGAAAATTTTAGGTTCAAAAACACAAAAGATATTTTTAATTACTTTTTCAATCAATATGTGTATATTTTTTTAAATTTTATGATTGATTCTTTTTTTTTCTTTATGCGTTTCGTTAATACACGAAAAATAATTGGCTTTTATCCTGTTACGACATTCGCGTTTGTATTATTTAAAAAAATGTATATCGCAGATTCGTGTAGAAATTTGCAAGAGTCACGCGGGAGGGAGTGCGACGAGGATGAGCGAGGGAGTGAGAGAAGGAAGGGAGAAAAAGGAAGAAGGACGGAAGGAAGAAGAAAGGAGGAAGAAATGTTACGCGGTCGTCACGGTGTTTGCCAGGCAAGATATTCCGGCTCGCACCTTCGCTCTTTCTTCTTCCACGCCGACTCTCTCTCTCTCTCTTTCCCTTTTTCTCTCGCTGCAGCTATATATATACCCGGGGAGCGTTTATTCCTCGTAGCGAGGAAAAACCCATGTTATTAAGCCGCGGCAAAAGTTTGCTCGACGTTCTTCAATTTTTCCAGCGCTGGCCACACCGCGCCTCCCCCTCGGCGCACGTCCGCGGCGTTCCCCCGGGGTACTTGACACTCGACGGACAAAGGGGCTCACCGCAGACGTCCTCTCTCCCGTCGAATTCACCACTCTCGAGTCCTTCTTCCCGTCGCCAGACAAAATCTCCTACCGTAAATTCTTTCTCTCTCTCTCTCTCTCTCTCTCTCTCTCGCTTCATCCTCTTTCCTACTCGTATATATATACGTACCCAAAGTCTATATATATATATGCACAGGAGATCATGACTTTTGAGAGAAAAATAAGGGAGAATAAGACGAGAAAGAGGGACGGCGCGCTTGATGGATATTGCCAGATTAGTTCATTACTCGGCACGCTGAAGAGAGCAACCCTGCAACTTCGTCGTCGTTGTCGTGTCCTCCGTTTTTGCTATATATATATATATACGGCGCGGAAACGGATTTGTTGCGAGATCAGCGTTCATTTTTTATTTTCTTTTTTTCTTTCGAGGATGAATGTCCCAAGAAGCAAACTTTATTTTATATACGCGTATTATTTAATTAATTTCATAAATGTCATTGTAATTGCATACGGTAATAATTTTTTAATATAAAACCTCTAATATACAATTAAAAAAAAAGTTTGCTTTTTATTCTTATGGATATATTTATAGTTTGGCGTATACTATATGTATTTAAATATGTGGCTTGTTCAATGGTTGCCCGTTTTCTTGCGTACGAGGCCATAATAACACGAGCATCGGCTCGTCTCTAGCGTTATTCCCTTCTGCTTTTATTCCTCCTTCTCTCGGGCGCGATATTCTCTCCGGCTCGATATGCCGCTCTCGCGGAACATCTCCCGGACTCTCAGCTGCTCTCCGGCGTGTCTTGCTCGTCCTCGCGCACACTCGCCCGCGAAGCCGGGAAAAAGGGATAGAAAGTAGCTAAGATTCTTCGGCGAGGCCTTTTTTGCCCCCTTGACTCCCGGTGTATATTGGAGTTTCTCGCTCGGTTGGCTCTACGTCGCGATCGCTCTCCCGGCGTCCTTATTCTCTTCCTCAAAATCGCGTTAAAACCTCCGGGTGGTCCGGTCTCCGGCTTCTTCCCCGTGTGAATCAGTGCAACATTTTTTTTTCTTCGATTCTCTCTCTCTCTCTCTCTCTCTCTCTCTCTCTCTTTCTTTGTCTTTTTACTCTGATTCACTTCCGTGGGAGTTTACCGGGGTTTCTTTTCTTATTCTCCTTTCTCTATACCTTTTTTCGTCATCCCTCGACGGAGCCACCTCTATTAACGATTTTCTTAATACGCGTACATTACGCTCTCGACTCTTTCGCCTCAGTACCAGCAAGAAAACCCTTTAACGTCGAGCCTCGAACCACTTTCCCTCAATCGCCCCGCTATTTATCCAACAATTATATTTCGAGGAAAAACGCATTCAATTTTGCCTGGAAAAAGTGAAAAATTTTAGTAATTCATTTAATAAAAAGTTAAACAACTTTAAAGAATGCAAGTATCTTAAAAAAATTGAAGATCAATGGTATACAATTTTGTTGTAAAACAGAAAAGATTTATTTCACGTTTGTGTCAGTTTTTTGAAATATCACATATATGCGAAGAACGAAAAATCGGGTCCAAATGATTTATTTATCGGAATGTGTAACAGTTACGATATTTCGCGATTATAAAATTCTTTAATGGATCAATTAACGGAATGATTTGCGTTCGCGAATCGTCGGCTCGCTTCGAAATCGCTTCTCGTCCGGAGAAAGAACGATAAACAAGAAAAATCGTTAAGAGCAATCACAGATCGTTAAACCGGCGTTAAATCAACTTGATTTCAATTCATAAAGGAATTTACCATTCCGAGTGTGTTTCAGGCAAATTTAAAACGATGAACGCTCTCGAAAAAAAATCTTCTCTCAGTTTAACGTTTTACGACGGACGATTTGCATGCATTTTTTTTGGAGCAGAACGAAGAATCAGGAAATGGCGATTGAAAAATCCCGACCTTTGTCCTCGCTTTGAAAAAGTTGAAAAAAATTTCAAGTTCGCGATCCGAATGATCGCGAAAAACCATCAGAGCTATCGCGTCGGGAAAGTGAGCCAGGAGAGATAAAAAAAATTTACAAGCATCGTGTACCGAACGATTACGGCTAATTACGTGTAATTATATCGCCAGGGCGAGGAGAAAAAAGGCGATCGTATAGCCTCAATCATAATTATTCCCTGGAAAAATCGTCTGGAGCGCGCCGCGAGATGCGTTTCGCTTGAAAATTTAATGTCCAGTCCCGAGGTTAAATCTTGTGCCTAGATTCTCGTGAATCCTTCTGAGATATTGTCCTGTCGAGAATCGTGCGAACCAATATTGAATCAATGAAAAATTTTATTTCACCGTAAAAAAACAATTTTTGATGAGTGAAATCGTAAAAATTTGGTTCAAGGCAAAACGGCAAGATGAGCCGCGAAATATATTGAACAGGCGAATAGAACTTTTTCAATGCAGGCAAAAAATATGAGAAAAGATGAGGGAAGAAATAATAAGGGGGAAATTGGTAAAGAGAGCTCGTGGAGAAATCGAAAAAATCCGCTATATTCTACGGTGTTCTTTTTTATTTTTGTACTTTTTATCATTATTATTATAATTTTTTTTTCACGTTTCCATTTCGTCTTTTAATCGATCGTCTGATGAGGGAGAGAATTCGGTGGCGATGAGCCGGCGGTGCCTCGTCGAAAAACGATGCGCCGGCGGAGTTCTCTCTCTCTCTCTCTCTCTCTCATTTTCTCCAGTGCGGTGGTGCGGTATCCGGGAAAAGCGTAACGCGGTTATCTGGCCCGCAACGTTCGATGTGCTTACCAATATTCCCACGGAAAGAGGGTGCTTTCCAGCCAGAAAACGAGAGAACCACCCCTGCTCCGCCGCGCTGACTAGTCGCCTATAAATATACACTCGAGCCTTTCATCCTCGATCTATATAAATATGTAGTATATATTTTCAGGGGGAGTGAGAGGTATAAGGAAAGGGGGAAAGGGAGAGACGAAAAGGCTCGTTTTTCGCCAAAGTGCTTATCATTATTGATTCGTCTCCCTGCGCGCTCATTCTCTGCTCCTTTTTTTCGTTTCTCTTCATCTCTCTTTCTCTCTCTTCTCGTCTATCCTTCTCCAATTTCTCATCTCTTCATCTTCTTCTTTTATTATTTTTCCGTCTTTCACTTTTTTCTCGTTTTCTCCCGGCGGCTGCCGCCGCCGCCGCCGCCGATACGCAAATGAGGACGTGTATATATCGGACTCTATCGCTCCACGCGCGCACCTTATTCACCGTGTCTCCCCGCGATCTCGTAATGACGAGCCCTCTCTTCTACATTTCAATTTCTCGGTTATTTAGTCTACGTGATAACGATAAATAATCTCTAGAGGTCGACGAGATCGTCAGCTATATATTTACCCATCACATTTTATTAAAATCGTATTAAGAAATGTTCCAATATATAGTTTTGGACAAGACTCAATAATGGGACGACACTTTTTTTTATTACTTCGAATATTTGAAATAATTTTTATTCCTAATAATAAAGTAAACGTTTTTCTCGCTTTATCTGTATTTAAAAAATATTCAAACTAAAAAATTTGCTTCAAATTCACATCTAAACGATAGTCTGCATGATATTATAGCGATCAAAAACTCATTTTAATTTTAAACAATATCCCTAGTAAATAAATACCTGAACGTTTGAATATGTACAGGATATGTCCCAATAGTTACACAGAAAATGGACTCTGTCTCTACATAGGGTTAAGCGTGTTTGTTCCAATAAAATAACGTTATGAAAAATCAATTTTTTTTGTATAATTCATACGATTTTATAGAGAAAAAATAATACAAATATTAGAAATAATATAGCGAAAATTGTCCAACTACTGGAAAATTTTACCTTAAATATATAAAACATCTTAATTTTACAAATTTATCACGAAAAGCTCATTTTTTAATCACGTACAGTATCTTCGGTTCATCGTTAAAATTAAGACATAATTCATATGGGTTTTAGATCGCTAAAATATCAGGCAATAATCTACATATGAATTTAAACCAAGCTCTCAATTCTAATATTTTGAATGTAAAAATAAAAAGTGAAAAAATAATTCTTTGCTGTTCGTCTATAAGCAAATGTTTACCTTTCATAATTTTGAAAGAAATATATTTTTCTTTATATATAGCAGATAATGAAAAGTTTGAAGATTAGGACGTTGCATATTGCTTGTCCGTGTCGTCGATGAGGAAAGAGGATAAGGGAGCAGAATAAGGGAGGACGAGTCGGAAGTATACGTATATATGTATAGTGTAAGCTCTCGGTCCATTAATTTTCGTTATGGGATTGCTCGGTAAATGGGGCTCCAGCGGTGAGAGCCATTCGAGATTCTCCCTGTATATATGCGCCTCTAAATGCAATGCACACGTACGAATAAACACGTGCACAAACAAATAAATAAATGTACGTGCACATTCGGGAGAGGAAAGTGGTCTAGCGTCGTTTACGATTCGACGCTAGCCTCGCGACGCTATATAACATTTCTCTCTCTCTCTCTCTCTCTCCCTCTCTCGCTTTATGTATTTCCCTCGAAAACAGCCCCGTCGGGCCTCTCCCCGTACCCCTTTTTGTTTCACGGGCTTTTCTCCGATTTTCCTCTTTGGCGACTCTCTCTCTCTCTCTCTCGCCGGTGCTCGCCCGAAATCCTCGACCGAGACTCGGCCAAAGAGGGACACTACTCTCGCCGAGAGTTTACGCCGCGTTTTAACGCGTGATTTACGGCCCGGTGAGTGCCAACCTGTGTCCGAGCTTCCCGGGATCACCCGAAAATTCTCAATGTCTCCTACTTTCATTCCCGAGAATCCCGCGACTAACCTCTTTTTTTTTGTTTCACCGCCATCAAATCTCGATTTCGCACTTTTTCCATATATGAAAATCCGGGCTAAGGGAAAAGCAGAGAAAAGCGTAAATACATCGCGTCTCATTTTCACGATCGCGTCTAATATATCGCCGTTTTTTTTGTTCGTATACTTAAACTGCTTGGCAGAGACTAAAAAAGAAACGATTCATGAATTCAGGATTGATGTATGCAGCGCGCTGTGTATAAGCTTTCTCGTGCGCTAAAACGTCGAGTGTGCGTTCGCCGAGCGTGTGTCGGTGAAACATTCGGAAGAGTTATGATATCGCTTTATGGCATAATAACAAGTTTATTAACGAGAGATACGATGCGAGAGATCACGCCCTCGAACTCACCGGACATGACCAGGCTACGAGGTACAACACTTTTCTCATTTCTCTCTCTCTCTCTCTCTTCGTGTCTCCTTCCATCTCCCTCGCACTTTCTTTTTTTTTTATCAATTTCAGTTCAATAATGGTATATATAGGCTCCTCGTCTCCCCATCCTTTTGGCAAAGGAGCGCAGAAAGGTGTAACGAGATAGAGGAGCCGCCTCGCAGCAATAATACAAGACGATATGTTACAGGGCTCGTTCGACATGAGCGAAACGAGCCGCCGCCACACCACTCTCTCTCTCTCTCTCTCTCTCTCTTTCTCTCTTTCTCTTTCGTCCTCTCTCTGAATTCTCTCGGATCTTCTGTGACTTATCTCTTCTTCGTATTTATCTCATTCCCTTCAGCTCTCTCTCTTTTACTTATTCCGATGGAATTGGTATTTTTATAATGATATTTTTTATTCCAAATACTTCCTAGGACTCAATGTTTGGTTTCTTCTCTTCCATTCTCCGTTTATACAATTTTTTATCTAATACATGTATATGTATTTTTTTTATTTTTCAACTAGAAATTGTTTTTCTACTTACAGAATGTTATTCAAAAAATGTTTCGTTTCATTTATTTTTCCCTAATTTCAGAAGAGATTATTTCTTTTCCTTTAAAAGAGTATTTAATTTTCTTTGATGAAGTTTGTATCGTTAGAATGTATTTAACGAAATATTTTTTCTTTTATTCGTGACTTTTTTATTGGCGTTTAGAGTATGAATACTTATACACAAGAACTCTATAGACAAGCATTTTTTTAAATTAGCACAACTCCTTCGAAGAGGTGAGTTTCGATCCAGAACTTTCTTTGTATATTCCGTCATTAAATAATATTACTGTAAACAAGAATTTAATAAAATTACATGCAATAGAAAAACCTCTTCATTCAACGATGCAAACTTCAACATAATAATTTTCTTATTGCTATAGTTTAGAGGAAAAAAATTATTCTATGAACGTAAAAATGTTGTCTTCTAAACGCTCGTTTCCAAGTTTCTGATTTTTCGTGGACGCTGCGGTGTGAAAATTGCGTGGGAACCGGTAATCCGCTTCGCTTTTGCGCAAATAACCCGCGCACAGACACGGAAACGCAAAAACGTGTATATACGAGGATGAAGATAGAGAGAGAAAGGGAATATAGAAGATCGTGAGAGAGAGAGAGAGAGAAACGAAGAAAAAAATAACACTATTTATATAAATAAAGTGTACGTACGTGGCATGTTGTTTATATTTTTCATGAACGAACGTGTATGTGTTCGTATTTATATACGTGCGCGAAGGATATAAACCGACGTGGCAAGGGTTAACCGATCTTTTTAACGCATTCTTAGGAGGTAAACGCCAGTGTAAAGACCACGCTATAAGTCCGCGTGTATAAACCTCGGTGAGAGCTATTTATAAGAAAAGACACAAAAAATGAGGAAAAAAAAAACAAATTAAAAAAAAAAGAAATAAGCGAGCTCGCGAGCCTATACGCGAAGGGAGATTATTCTATGAGATCGCGCACGTCACGCTGTGACGTTGGCGAAAAGAGTTGCAGGGAAAAAATTCGCATTTCTGGCCGGAAATATAATGCACAATGGGCTGCGAAATAAATGGAGTCGTTTATCGCGTTATTTATTTATGGAAAACATTCCCGCACACGCCGGATCGCTATTGTTATTTCTCTCTCTCTCCTTATTCTTGGTCTTCTCTTATAGCCGACGCTTCTAATTTTTTTGTACCTGACTTCGATCTATCGACTCAACATTTTTTTAATTTTTGTCACCCTTGTTTTCCAATTAGCAGACGATTACATATGCATTTAAAGTCTGACAAGATATTCTCGTTTTGTACGAGTAACAAATGTTTTTTTTTTAATAATTTCTTTAAATCTTCGAATGGTTTGTTTTAATGAAGATGTATAGAAATCACTTTTTTTTCGTTACTCGCATTATATGACGCTGAAATACGAAAGTAGAGTTTAATTTACAATATGAAAATGATGAGAACATAAAAATGCGTACGTTTGGGTCAACGCAGCGGATTCGTGAGGAACTAAAAATTTAATACAGCAGAAACGAGGAAGCGAGGTGCGAACGAAAAACACGCAGGTGCTATGGAAAACGTGATCTAGACGTATTCCCGAGGCAATCACGAACGAACGAAGATCGGCAGGAAAGTAAAAAAGAGCGTGAAAGAAGCGGATTTGGCCGCGCAAAGTTCTCTGCACAGCAGTTCGCGCGCGCGTTACTTTTACCTCATTTTTCCTTTTTTTTTTCTTTAAATTTCTCTCCCACTCTGCCCTCGCTTTCGAACACACACAGACTCGCTCTCTTTTGCGGTTGCTTTGTTTTTTTGTTTATTTTAAACATATACACCTGTGCGCGTATTTTGCATTTTGGTATGTACAAACGCGCGTCCATGTCCGTGCATGCCGAAGCGGCGCGTTCGAAAGTTCAACCAGGCGATTCTAATGACGTGGGAAATGTGAGGCTAGTCCGTGTGTTACGTCGAGAGCAGAGAGCCCGCGCGGCCCGGTGCAAAGATCGGGCTCCTGCTGAACATCGCCGGCTCTCCGAGATCCACGCAGCGCCGATCCTTTGCCAAGTTTTTCTCCATCTCTCCGACAACCCTTTCCCTCCCCTCGCCGATTTCTTCTTCTCCTCCCTCCCTCCCTCTCTCCCTCCCCCGCGCCGCCACCCGTCGGAGCACAGCCTTTTTTCCTCGCTCTCATCTCTCCCCGCCAGCACCGAGTTACCGAGTTATTTCGCTTTCCGCTTATGACCCGCGATGTTGCGCTCCGCCACTTAATATCGTTCCAGCCGGCTGAAAAAAAAACAGAGAAAAACGCCGCAGATTGGTACGCGCCGATCGAACATCTTCGAGCACACGTCTTCTTATTCACTCTTCTTCTTCTTCTTCATCTTCTTATTCCTCTTCATCTCTTTTTTCGTTCGCTTTGACTCTGAAAAGTATCTCATATTTTTGATTTTTGAATTTAACATTTTTTTTGCTCTAAAAAATTATTTTAAAATAGCCTCTAAAAATTAATTTTCATTTAATATTTAATATTTTATTTTTAATTTAATATTTAATATTTAATATTATCATTTAATATTAATTTAATTTAATTTAATTTATTCAATTGCAATTTTAATTAAATAATGTAATTAATTTTAATTTTTTTTAATAGTTGTAATATTAATTAAAATAAATTTAAAATCTAAAGAATAATCTTTGATTTTTTTTCCATTTTTTAGACAAAATTGTTCGCGTCGATTTTAATAATTATACGTACTATAAGAGATGTCCGTAAAAGAGTTTGCGCGTGAGATAGCCGCGGTGCGAGAGGAGAGAAAAAAGGGGGAAGAGACGCGAGAATAAGAAAGCGAGGTGGGAAGCGGCGGGCTCAAGGTGCTCGTAAGTTTACGTTGGTGCAGGTCGGGAAGGGTCGTACGGAATTCGGTCACCATTTTAATATCGATCCGCCCAGCGCAGGGAGAGAGAATAATAAGGGGCCAAGAGCGAGAGAGATGGAACAAGGCTTGACGCATTCACGCCTCGATTTTTATTCGAACAAATTTTTCATATAAGAGAATATTATCAAAAAATGTATTTCTTCAACGATTTTTTTTTAACCGAGTGACAAAATTATTCGTTGCACTATAATTATTACTAGACTATAATAATAATTTTTTTTATATCGGAAAGCGTAATTGTAAATTGATTTTTTTATAAATAGAAAAATGAAAAAAAAGTGAACAATTATTGGAAAAACTTTGCGGTAGAAATAATTTGGGAGAACATTGAAATGGGAAGTTTGACGAAAACAGAAACAAAATTTCGCGGTGGTAAACGTGTAAACTACAGTTGCGGCGAAAGTTAGACCGTTTTTAATCGAGCCAAAATTACTTTATTCTTGCTCGAATAATTCCCTCGGCATTTACGTTGATCGTTGGACAGGGGTAAGGTAAAAAATATAATAATGATAATAATAATAATAAGCCGATGCGTTTGCGTGTTCCGAGAGGGTGAGGAAAAGAGACTGAATATAAAAAAAAGGACGGAACGGGCCAGAGGGCGGGGAAAACAGAGATTTAATTCTCTTGCCGGCGCTCGCACACGGAGTCCTCGGTTTAATCCGTCGTATAATTCGAGTCCAAGCGGCCAGAAGTGAGAAAAAAATGCCACTCGCCGTACAGAAGGAAAACACGGGAGGGATCGGGAAAAGGGAGAGAGAGACGGAGTTAAAAAAAAAAGAGGAAAATGTGGACGGAGGGAAAAGCGAGAGTCGCAAAGTTTGTGCATTAACGAAGGACGACAACGAACTAGACTCGCTGTGTCGCTATGTAACTACACGAGTTGGACGAGGGGTTAGAAGGTTCAGGGAAAAACGAGAAGTGAACTGCCGCCGAGGAAAGTGTGCACTTTTGCTAAACTCGCAATACTCTGACAGAAAAAAACAGCAAAACTTTTTTTTCGTCTCGTGTGTACGCAGAAAAGTATCTCGGAAAACTCACCGACAAAAGTTTCCCGATCCGGAGATCACAATTTCTAACGCACTTTTGTTCATTTATTTTATTATCGATGCGAGCACAATCGCTTTAGCTTTATAGCAATTGCGTTATATAGCTCTTTGTTTATTTTATCCGTGATCATTTTTTATCGATTCTATAAAAAAGCGTTTAATTTATTTATTTAATATTTTTAATAGATGTTTCGAGGCAAGAAGGGAATAAAGGTCAATTTACACTTTTATTATGCAACGCGTCGAACGTGCTACTTTTTTTTACAAACTGGCGGACGTAGTTCTGCATTGACTTTTTCCGTCTCGTCTCTCAGCCATCTTGGACTCTATAGACTTTTTTTAACCCATTCTCCGTTACCGTTTTTTTTCTATTTCGCCTATACAGAGAGACCGATTCGATAATAATACGAAATTATTATTTTGCACACTCAGGCATGTAACGCTGTCACCAATATAATTTTCCCTACATGAGAGAATAAAAAGTAAAGAGTAGTCGGTGCCTTGACATTGCGTTAAGTGGTTAAGGGCGTTGATACGTCAGACTCGTTATTATTTTTCACTGTTTATACTCGTCCGTTCACAATTGAAATTCGATGAATATTCACGATTTTTATAATTCGAAATAATTTATCCGTTTTTTAAAATAAATTTTTAAAAAATCCAATAGAAATTTACAAAATATTCGAATATTGGGAAAATATGAAATTTAATTTGTAGTCGGACGTTCGGTTCGTGACTAAAAAATACCGCCTAATATTGATTTCTTGTAAGATAAATAATTCCAAATAGTCAATTTAACGACCATTTGTAATTTTCGAATTTTATCAATTCTCAAATCTTAAATTATTATTCCACATAATAAATTTTTTCGATGACGTTTTGAAATGAAATTCAACACAGCAGACGTGCGTATATAAAACTTTAAAGAAGACTGAATGCAAATTTTCAGGAGAGTCTTAAATAAAAATGTATTTTGATAATAACAACCGCGCGTACATATTAGGTGACTTTCAGAGATATACATTTTTCCATCGTGTAAATTATTCTGATAATTAACTGTTCATAGTCTCACGAGTGTGCTTGCATACCTTCCGCTATTACGTTTCTCCTTCTCTCTTATTTTTCTCTATATTCTCGTCGTTCCTTCTCCTCGAGTCCAGCAAAGGTTTGAACGTAAAAATAGAGTGGCGGACACAGTGACAGAAGCGAGTGCACACTCTGGGACTTTGCACATTGTCCGTAACGTGTGTACTTCATCCTTCTCTCTCTCTCTCTCTCTCTCTCTCTCTCTCTCTTTCTCTGTCTTTGTTCGCTGTACCACTTTACAGTCCATTAATTTGTAATGTTACCATTATCTATTATGGCCTATCAGAGGGCGAGAGCTCGTACGTATGGGGAGTCGCGCCAACACGCGCGCTTGCCGCGAACAGGTGAGCAAGTTATCGCTCCTCCTAGAGAGACAACCGCACCGACCGTAACTTTAACAAAATAACGAACACATCCGCACACGTTTATGCTTATAAATGCCCTTATAAACGCGTCCTCGTGGCTTATAATGTCTCAAACGTGTACGATCCCCAGCAGTCTTCACACACGTTCTCCACCAACTTTCTACCCTCTCTCTCTCTCTCTCTCTCTCTCTCTCTCTCTTTCTTTCTACTTATAAATCATCCTTTCATCGTATTATTACCACTTTTAAAAAATATTTCTCCGTCACGCTCCTTATCAATTGCTCTGAAAGCAGATCGACCATTTAATTGGACTTATTGCGACTTTTATTTCGAGACGCTTTTATTTTTAGTTGAAAACTTTTTATCAATTTACGTCAAAATATAGAAATTGATGTAGTCATTTTTTTTTAAACGGAAACTTTTGCACAAATTGAAACATCGGACGTGTGTCCTTCCATTATTGAAAGCCGCTGTCAAACTTTCGTCGGCGACTTTCTTTGACGCTGTATAACCGAGGGAATGAAAGTAAAGCCAGACGAAAGTGGGTGTAATAAGGCCAAAGCTTTTGTGTGCTGATGTAAAAGCATTTGAATAATTGTGCATTTCAGTGGTAAATGAAGCAAAGCTGCTTCACAAAATTGCGCATGCACGCTTACCCATTAACGATGTATATATGGCCCGCGTGTATGCAGTTTCTACCAAAGGTTAATTTTATTTACGAAATCGTGAAAAGATTATTTAATCGTTTCCAAGCATATTAAAATCTATTTTCAAAATTACATATACTTATTATTTTTTTAAACAATTTTGCTCGAGGGTTTCAAGTCTATTTACAAAACTTGTGTCAAAATTATGTAGTGATATATCTATAGGTGTTTAAAACATAAGCAAATATACCAAGTTTTTCCCAAGTTTATACACTGCGATGGAATTCAGGAAAGATATTGTATATACATGAGTTATTTCCGCAATAAAATACATACATTTGCGAAAACGATGAAAGTATACTGACTGAGACAGAACTCGGGGAGAAATTGACCTTTGTGTACTCGAGGCAGAGAGAGAGAGAGAGAAAGAGAGATAGGTAGAAGTTGAACGTATTATCTTCCTCTTTTACGTGTAAATAGTTTATTCCCGTTCGGGCGTGTGTCCCCGTGCATGTTTCACCAGCTCGCGTATACGTATTTAACCCGCGTGTGCTTTTATACTTATACAAAATGTGCTATTTAGCTGTGGAGAGCACTCAACGAGCATTTACCGCTGAGATGTGCTGTAAATGTCCTCCGTTACACCAACATGCACTCACGAGCGCTGTCAATTTACGAACAAAGTCTATCCCTCTCCATTTATATCGCGCATACACCCGCCTGTTAATACCTTCGCGGCGCACCGAGCCGGACGCTGCGAAACTTTTCGTGCCCGCGCGCGTTACGCCGCCGCGAATGCACTTTGCCCAACAAACTTATTAGCCATTGACTAACGAGAATCATATTCGCTCGTTTCCATAAAATTCTTAATCGATCGCTTCAAATGAAAAATTTATTGCTACTCTCATTCGCTTACTATTTACAATTTATTTCATTGAAATAAAAGTACAGTCATTCAACCATTTTTCTTCTTCGCACGCTTCCATACTATATATTTTATTAAAATATAATTTTTTAGCGTTTTTGTACGTTTCTATATAGAAGACTTGTAATTTTATCATCGCATTAAAAGTCCAACGATTTTTGAATTCTTTTTATTTTCACGATTCTTCAATATTTTGTTTATATAGGAATCCGTGGTGCGCAAGTTCGCATTATTACACGCTTCGCCGCGGTTTTTTGTGTACAACTCTCCGCACTGTATGATTTAGACATTATTTAGAAAACTATTCAAGAAAAATATGGTTAGTTTTCTTTCGTGCAAAAAGCAGTTGATTATAAAGTGAAAAAGAAAAGCGAATGGATGAGGAACACACGTCGGGGTGAGTCTGAAAAAGCGCGCGCACACACGGCGGTCGGAAACTTTTCATTTTTACAATTGCCGTATTTTTTACCCGATGCCTGATGCTCTCGTGTTTTTGTATACGAATGTGTGTATATATATGTATGTATAGACGTTATTTGAGCGCGTATATACACAGGAGGCGAACGATTCACTAGGCGCGCGTTTGTACGTTTTTTCTCCCCTTTCCTTCCCTCTTTCTTCCTCCGCGGCGTGGCTCTCTCCTTCCTTCCCCTCTCGCTTTTAACCCCTCAATTTCCTCAGTTTTATAAAATCCCTCTCACTCTCTCCCCCGTAATTCCTTCGGCGTTCATCGTCGTACCTGCAAA
Source organism: Cremastinae sp. A BG-2022a (assembly GCA_030522545.1). Classification (NCBI taxonomy): domain Eukaryota; kingdom Metazoa; phylum Arthropoda; class Insecta; order Hymenoptera; family Ichneumonidae; species Cremastinae sp. A BG-2022a. The sequence continues at coordinate 155,549 of JAPYYW010000055.1, read as the reverse complement.
AAAGCGGAGAGAAAAGAGAGGGATGAGGTCGTTGTACATCGGTGCAGCCCCCTCTATACCGCGCCGAGCCTCCTCTTTCACGAATAAACTCCTCTCGTGAGCTCCGAGACAGCACGCGGGGGTAATACCTGGGCTAGAGCCTGATCGGTGGATACGTATAGGGGAAATCGCATGTTCAGCCTGCGATAAACGAAATAAAAAGTTGTCCGTACCGCACCGAAGAAATACAGACAGAGAGAGAGACAGAGAGAGAGAGAGAGAGAAAACGAGCTGAAGGAGGAAAAAGGGAATCCCCTCTTTCTCTCTCTCTCTCTCTCTCTCTCTCTCTTTCCTTTGTTTCTCTCTTTCTCCTCACCTTTTCGCATTCCCGTGGATATACCCGGCTCGCCAGAGAAATATATCGTGGATGCGAGAGGGGAGGATGAAAACGCTCCCTCCCTTCCCCCTCGCCCCCGATATACAGGCGAGGGTGGCTTCTCTCTATTACTGTACACCGTCGCGGATATTCGTATGCACCGCCGTCGTAATAAGCAGCATATCTGTATAGGTGTCCCTTTTTTATGCGTGTATACGTTATACTGTGCCGTCCCGACGAGGCCCGCTCGCGTTTTCGTGCACGTCGACCTGAGCTCCATCTCCAGCACACACCCGCTACACGATACCGATAAGTAGACCTGCACCTGTGTACCGGACCTTTCCGAAAACTTACACCGATCCTCCCCTATTCGTGCTTCGTGTGTGCCGAACGGAAAAATTTGTCTATATTTATATTTTTTGTCCAATTGTAATTTTATTTCATCGTTGTAGAAAAAATTGAAAAGCAAAGAGTTCTAAAATACACTTTTAGATTATAATAATTACAAGTGATCGATATAATATAATTTTTTATAGTTACTTGGATTTTTTTCATATATGAAAAAAAATTTGTGAAAAAATTTTGTGAAGTTTTGTTGATTCAACAAAATTTTGGTTTAATTAACGAAAATTTTGTTGATTCAACAAAATTTTAGTTTAATCAACTGAAATTTTGTTGATTCAACCAACATTTTTTCTCAGTATATATTAATGAATAATTGATTAATTGATTATTCTCATCATCATGAAATTAGATTGAATTTATTTTTGTCTGATGTATATAAATCGGAAAACTAATTTGACTGAAAATGACCCATAGGTGAGTAATGTCGAGTCTCTTCGGTACAATAATGTGTGTGTTCCGTACACACATCTGAATGGTGTTCTGGTATACGTGAACCAGTAGTGACTTCCACCTTCTCGCGCGCACTCTTTCTTTTTCTCACCCCTCTCGGCCTCGTCCGTCATTCCTTTTTCCCTCGCTATACCTGGCGCACGACTATCGCGGCTGCCAAATAACTTTTACTTCTTTTTGCTGGGCCAGCAACTCTGTAGCTGCGGGGCCACACACCGGAAGCACACGGGCGCGCAAACGGGAACGCAAATATACACGCGGGTAAACGACGATTCGGGGCGCGCAAGGATATCGCGTTGCTGCGAACAGGGAGAAAGAGAGAGCGATCGATACGACCGAACTTATTTTGGATTATTTTCAACTGCGTTCACGTGAATGTGTCGGGTAAAGCGGGGGGGGGGCGAGAGGGGAGGCCGTATAGATGCCCTTTTTCAGGGTGGGTGCAAACTCATCGTCGAGACAAAGTGCTCGTTTTTTTTCCACTTTTCCCACCTTTTTTTCGTCTCTCAAAAAAAAAAATCTTTTTTTTCAGTTCACTATTGTTGAGGTTATTTTCTGATAATCGCGATTATCGCGTGAAAAGAATGATGAATAATAACCTTGAAGAATTCGCACATTCGCTTTTGGATCTATACATATATTGTATGTGTATAGAGCTCTCACTTAATTTGAATATTTCTTATTTCCTTGATTTGTTATCTCCGACTCTTTTTTTTCAACTTCGAAGAGAAAGAGAGCAAAGATATTCACTTTGGATAACAATTGACGCGCGCGCTATATCTTCCTTAATTGAGAACCAGTTGGAACTTTTTACGAAGGAGTCTTTACTCTCGTGATATTCTGGAATTAAGTTAGACGAGAGCAGACGGTGTGAAAAATACCGTCGATTGCACTTGCTACGTTTGCTTTTTTTTTCCTTTTTCTTTTCATTTATTTATCGCAAATTTATTACTGGAGCCCACCAATGAGTGGAACGTTTCTGAATACCCATGCAATTAAAGACACGATATTTTAAAAAATAATAAAATGGAATGAGTGAAAGGTGAAATAAAGAAAAAAATGACGAGCAATCGAGCACCAACTAATGAAAAACAAAATCAATAACGAGATATTTAAAAATATAACTAAAATATGACAAAATATAAATATTTTTCAACGAGTCCATTAAGATGATAACAAATCCATGTGCTCGATTCTCATCCGTCTTTTCCCTTCAATTATATTCCTGTTTCTACCGTAAATTGTAAATTAGCTTAATGAATTCTTCACGGAGAAAGAACGTCGGGAATATCGATTCGCTTTATCGTCGCTTGATAAAGCGTTCAATTTGAAAATTATTTCTTCCCGGGCGTTCTGAGGAACTTTTATCGCTGTATTTAACGAGATAAAAGGATGTCGTAAAGTACAGATATTAAAAAACTATAAAACTAAACGTAATCATACCAGGCGAAAAAATGTAACAGTCGTTCTCTCATCGGAAACGCATTAATTTTTTTGTCTTCATCTAATTTCAATATTATAACTATATAATTCTGCTATGCATAGAACACGCCTTACATGTATGTAAATATTATTTCTTAATTATTATTATTATATTATATTATTATTATATTATATTATTATTATATTATTATATTATTATTATATTATTATTATACGATTATTTAAAAAATTTCATTTGATTATTATCGTTTGTTAACTCGTAATTTGTTTAAACTGTATACATATAATATCACATTGTTAATTAATTTAATAAAATGGATTCAAATTATACACGAAGCAAATTTTACTCGACAAATTATACTGAGTAATACTGTGGTTATAGTTTTGTAATTATTATGATTTTTTATTACAAAACATAGCAACTTTGTTCATTTTATAATTATAATAATTTGGACGAAAAATCCTCAAATTTATTCAAACTCTTACCACAGTATAAAAAAAGCATATAGTAATTTTTCGTATATAAAGTTCTCTCCGTGTATAATTCGGAAAATGAATTTGGACATGATTAACCGGGTGAAAGAGTATCTTCAAAATATTCTGCATATATACATGCATACGCCAGATTTCGAACTCGCCCGATGAAGGAATCGCCGTCGGAGAAACGCTCTGAATTAATTATCAGGCTCTGGTGCTCGGTTTATGTACGACGGAAAATCGAGGCCAAAGATTCCGCAGGATGGTTTAACTGTTTCATATTTGTACGTCCGATCGCGAGTGTAGATGAATTTTCGTGTGTGTGTGTGTGTGTGTGCGCGACCGCGCGCGCGTCGACACGTGAAATATTTGCCTGGGATATCGGACGTGGGCACAAAAAGCCCTGCTCGAGATATAGAAAACCGTGTGCGTGGATACTACATATATCCGCGGTGCTCGGGTATTTTGCGAACGCGCTCGGTTGCTAGGTCCGAGGAATTACGCTCTTCCTGTAACGTCCGCGCGTACAGAAGCGCGCGATGCATTGACTCTTTTCTCCTTCTTCCTCTTCCTCCATTTTTACTCTTTTCTCATTCTTCGTCGTGTCTTGTTCTTCTTTTACTCTTGCGCCTCCTTTCTTATATACCACCGCTCGTCTTTTTCTCTCTCGCGTTTCTGTTCTCTCTTTTTTTCTTTCTCTCTCTCTCTCTCTTTTTTTTCAAGAATCGTTCTCTCTCCCTGTCTCTCTTTCTTTCTATCCGTGTTCGCGTCTTTCCTCTCTCGTCTCGGTCTCTCGCTGCAGCTCACCGCCCCCGCGCTCTCTGCGCTATCTTAGCAATCTCGTAATTTCTCAGGGAAGTTAATTGCTCACGCACTGCGAAGTGAGCGGTGAATGAAGGAGAGGACGCTAATTCGATCCGTCGGCCCGGAATGAAGTCGCTCCGGAACGCCCGGTGGCTATAAAACGTATATACGAGAATGAAAAAGGAGCGTATACGTACACGGACCCATACACGGGGGGGAACAAAATGTGCTATATATACCCGTATATACGTATATATGGGAAAAAGGGAGACGAAAGAGTGGGAGAGAGCCACCGGCGAAACCCGACGGCACGTTCTCGGTCTCTGCAGAGAAATCTCGTCTCGTGTGTATATTCACGAGACGGGACGTGCGCCTATATTATTATTCCCTACATTCGGACCTTCGTAATTTTCGTAAATTAGTCCACCGATAATAACGACAAAGGCTATGAAAAAATCTCTCTCTTCTTCTCCGCTTATTTTCTTTATTTCCATACTTTTTTCTTTCTTATTTTATATAGCACCTTAAAATAAAGGGATTTTAGAGCAGTGTATATGAAACTTCATTAAATTTAAATATTTTTTTCAAACTTTTTTCATGATTCTTTTATAGAATAAATCACACTAAATATTATGTAAATCGTATGTTATATCCTATATTTAAAAAAAGACATGAGGCCTCTAATCGATTCATCGGACTAGAGCTCATTGACTTTTGGCGAATCTCTACTCATTAAAAAAAATCTTGATATTAGAATCATTCATTTCGTCTTGCAAAAATTTTTTGGAATTTCCCATCATAAAGTGGATATCGTCGAAGACACGAAAACATATCGCCACTTGAAAACTTCGTTAATTGAAGTTTTCATGGGTCCCCGAGACCCAGTGTGACTGACCAAATTTTTTGAAATTTTTTAAATTCGATTTTAAGAGCCTATTCGATCGGAAATTTTCTGTAGATAACGAAAATGATAATTATTTGTGGCGCAATCCAACAATTCATATTGAATGAGTCAAAAAATTGACTTTCAGAACAGTTTTATCAATTTTTTAATATTAATTCTTAGATTAATATAATTCCTGCACCATTCGCTTCGTTTTGCAAAAATCTTTAAAAAATCACCCCTAATGAAGTTGATTTCGTCAAGAGAAAGCAAATATATCGTTAATAAGAGAAAAGAATAATGGTAAATTTTACTATATGTATATACACATGAAGTGACAACCTATGTAACTAACTATATTTTATTTAGATTCTATCCTAAATATATTTTGTTTTACAACAAAAATATATTTAGTTACAAAATAATCAGCATATATATAGTTGTCAGTTTCGTGAAGAATGGAATTTGTTTGGAAACGAAATAAAAGTGCACAGAGAATTCGGAATTTCGCAAGAATAAAGGAATAAGATAAGTGCGTCGGGAGACACCGAGGGCGATCTCTTATACCGTGCGCTTACAATGTTTCGTCGCATTCAACGATTCTCGAAGGATTGTTTCGCAGTCCCTCGAATTCTTCTCGCGCGAAGCAAAAAAATAAACTAAAAAATGGGGTATACAATAAGAGAAGGAGGAAGAGAGAGCGAGAAAAGGGGGAAAAATGTCGGTGGAGAAGCTGTAAACGTTTTTACGCTTCGTTACGAGTCTCGGAAAGTTCAGCAACGTTATTTTCTGTACGGGCCGGGGCAAAAAGTAAATACGTATGCGCTAAGGTATACGCGAGAGCAAAGATCATCGACACGTCATTGGAAAAAAAAACGATTCGAACGAGAGCGAACTGTGTCCGAAATAAATGGCCGTTGGTTTCAGTTTCCAGAAAACCTGCGTCCTCCTTTGTCTCGTTTTTTTTCCTCCTCGCTTTTGTACGTAATTTTCGCTGTCGTCCTTCCGTTTCTCGCTTCCCCGGAGCACGCACCGATTCCTCGTCGGTCCACCGCTCGGCGAATAATCCTCGAGCCTTCGACAAAGCATTCCTTTATTTTTATCCCTTCGCCCTTTTCGAGAAGAAGAAAAAAAGAAGATTCGATGGAAAGTAAAAAATCTTGCTTTGCTCACCTCCTTCCGTGGAATCGACAAAAAGCGTCGTAAGATCGTTACGGTAGTATGCATCTCGCTGAATATATATATATATATATACAAATGCACATTTTCACCGGAGAAAACGTTTGAGATGACGATACACTCGCTCTCGTCCTCTTGTTCTTCCTCTTCGCTCTCCAGAAACTGCAATAATGAAATTTTACTCCTTGCAAATTATTGTGGAGCAATTCGCACCACATACAAAGCAAAGAATGAAAAATTTACGTTTCTGCAACACTGAATTTCATTCAATAGGAACTTGGCTGAATTCTTACAAATTTCACGTAAAAATCCGACAAAAAATGTTTCTTCTATCGATGCATAGCGATCATTTTATTTATGATTGTTAAAGTTGTCAAAGCACTTATCTCTTATTTTTTTTCTCAAGTATTTGAGGATAAAATATGTAATAAATGGAGTGGCGATAATAGTTTATCGGAAGTGGTAAAATGCACGGACGCGCCAGGGCGGTTCGAAAAATCGTTCGTTCCAAGGTCCGCGAACGTCCAAACGATTTCCATCGAATAATCGTCAATTTTTTTTCTCTCTCTCTCTCTCTCCCTTCCACCGATCGTTTCTCGCGATTTTTTTCCTCCCGATCTTCGACTCCGGTCTTCTCTTTTGATCGCCGGAGCGAGACGAACTTTAACGCTCTGTCTCGAGAGCTCGTCTTCCCCCACTTTTCTCGGGGTTATAACACTTTATTCCTGAAAGCTGCGTTTTATCGTTACTCAATACTCCTCGCCACGTTATTTTGCGTCGACAATAACTCTCCTCGCAAAGTATCTTTCGACGAAACGTCGTTCATCCCCCTGACACGGTTATCCTTATTTTTCGTTTCTTCTATATATACTTGCCTTATTTCTTTCCATCTTTTACACTTGACAACTTTCGTAGCAAATCTTTATTTTTCACCCAATATTTCAATTCTTGGTGTATTTATTTGCAATATTCTTTCCTATGACTGATAAAATACACACTCTAATGTGCCATGTACGCACGATAAATCATAAATAATGAATGGACTCAAAAAATGTATTATTTGCACCCTTTTTTCCATTATGCATAAATTTTCTTCATTTAAATAATTTTTCTTTCAAAAAATGAGAGACGAGAAAGCGATCTTCATCGAATCTAATGAAATTTGTCCTCTTTTTAATGACGATTTCACTGGCATTGAGTTACAATCTCATATATAGGCAACAAAATGTATAACGTTCGGAGAGACTTATCATCGTTCGCGAGTATGCGCCGAGTATATATACATAAGCGTTTAAATACTTTCGGTTCTCGCTTGCTGTCTCGCTCTCTCGCATCGTGCCAAACGTATATTCGAGTCGGGCTCGCGCGAATAACAATTACAGCTGGCTCTCGCGCGTCCTGATGGCGAAGGAACTGGGCTGCAATCTTCGAAGGTCGGGACGCGCCAGTGCTTCCTTATTGTAGACTCACGCTTACACACACTTCCATTCCCTTTTTCTATACATATGTATTGAATTATACGCCCGCCTATGTACGTGTAGACGGGAGTTGAAAGATCGTACCTTTATTAACTCCGCACCAACCCACCGAACGATACTGAAACTTTCATCGCACGCCAACGTTCAGAACTGCGGAGATGACTTCTTACCGTCGGACTTGACAAAAGTCCCGTCCTCATGCTCTTTTCTTCTCCAATAAAATTTTTTTTATCGCCATTTCAACCATATGCAATTCTTCAATATTTTCAACGAATATTAGACATTTTCGTGAATCTTTTCTTAATTTTTTTTTTAGTCAAATTTAAATTAAAGTATAAAAATTGTACAGACGTCACAGAGGTGTTCATGCAGAGGCCGGAAATACCCTTTGCATTTGCAAAGAAAGAGATGCTCATGTGTGCAGAATCGTGTTTGCATATTGATGCGAGAGTGCACGAAAATAACTGCGAATGAAGAAGCAGAAAGTCAAAGTTTGCGAGTCCTGGTGAAAATCAGTGGCCGATTTCACGTACTGTTTTATAGTTCACGAGGAACGCTATTTCAGGATTGTCACGTTTTTCTGTCCGATGCGAGACAACCTCGACGATTAGTCAACGAGTTGACGAAACGAAAATAAATGACGTTTGGTTACCTGGATCGAGAACTAATTATCTACCGTCGATTCGATAAACGATTTAAAAAAGATATACAATATGTACTATATACATATATATTCGAAACAGAACGTGAAGGATCTCTCGTTTTTTTTTTCGCTGTTCTCTGAATCAGCCAATGAAATTTCGCGAAGAGGTATCAAAAAATGAACGACGAAAAGCGGGAATGAGGCGAAAATCACGTCGAGGAACCAAATTGGCTCAGTGAAAACTCGATAATCCGAATTTTCGATTCGGTCATTCGGGATATGTGAAAAAAAAATCTGGAACGAGTTCTAACGGACCATTTGATCAATAAAAAACTCCATGCACTCGGTGTCCTTTTTAATCTTATGCTTATAAACATTAATTTTTATCAATAAAAAATAAAATACACATTTTCGAAGATCCAATATTAATAAAATATATTTTTTTAATGGAAAAAAAAATGATTGCACTAGACAGTAATGTTGAATAAATGAAAAATTTTTTTGTTTCAGGTATTTTTCTCTTGAAAGTTTTTCACGAATTGGGGATAATAAGGTTTCGAGGCCACCCAGTGCACACAAATATTATTTTATTGGATGCTCCACTGCTGTGAGTAAACGTTGATGTTTCAAATATTTTCTGTCTCTTTTTCCTCGTTCTCGTATTTTTCCTGGGCTATCTATCTTTCTTCCTCTTTTTCGCAATGTTTTTTCATCCTTCGTATAATATACAAAAATGGAGAAGCGAGGTAGAGAGATCAAGAGCGTGTGTGTACAGTATCCAATCACGAAAATTTTTCCGGGCACATCCTCCGGGCATATCGAGCTCGAACGCTTCGATATCGAATTACGAACTATTTCGAGATCCCGTGTGCATAGAACGTGCTGTATTTTTTTCTCTTTTTCTCTCTCCCTGTATTTTTCTCTCTTCTCGTATAACTCTTATTCTCTTTTTCTATTCCTCTCCCTCTCTCTCTCTCTCTCTCGATTTATCTCATATATCTTCGTCTTTTTTTCTCGGCTCTGATTTTGCACTGTCAACGCTCGGGAACGCGTTCTCATCGCGACGATGGGCAGCGATGCCGATGAATTGATAAAAACAATTTTACACTCGATAAGGGTCATGCGGTTCCCGCGTCCATCGATCCGAGCATCGCGTATATCTTTTGCTCGCCATTTTTTCACTCTTCTTTTAAACATATTTATATACACATTTACACGCTTTTCTATATATTTATTTGCATTTACATTCATGCACCGTTGCGCACGCACCCCCCGTTCTCTCAATTGTCTCGTTTCGATTGTCTCTCGATTTTCAATTTGCACGTAACACACGCGCGCGTCCATTTTCCGCGTATTATTCACTCTCTCTCTCTTTCGTTTTTGCAAGGCTTCGTGAAAAATATAAGCTTCCGTTAAAAAAAAAAATCTCCAGGAGCGCGGAAACGATTTTTGTTTATATTCCTTTTATAGGTAAATTATTTTATTTGCACAATAATGCATTTTTATAACTGCACAGACGTCATTTTATTTACTTCTGCTTTATTCATGCAGATACGGAAAGCTTTTCAGCAACGAAATATTCAAACCCGTCGTGAATCTCGGAAAGAGGAGAGAACACACACGGCCTTTCCAATTAATTCACTTGGCTCGGCAAAATAATTTTTTTCAGCCAGTTTATATATTGTCGAAGATAGCCGCGCGCTCCTTCGTCGTCCCATATTTTGTTTGCAATGCTATTTTCCCTTCGTCCCTCTCTCCCGCGTTTTCCCCCTTTACATTCGATATTTGAGTGATCACTTTTTTTTCAAGAAACACGGAGAAAATTTGTAATGGAAATTCTTTATGGAAATTCTGCTCGATTGTTCGAGTCCCTCTCTATTATTAGATCACTGCGGAGCGTACGATTTTTTTCAGTAAATGCAAATTTTTTTAACTTCAAAAGATACATATATAATTATTATTATTTGCGCTTTAATAAAAAAAAATTATGAATAAAAGTATTACATGGTTAGTAAAAGTGCTCAATAAATTCTCTTCTTATGTTCGTGCACTTTTTTTGCCTTCGTTCTTTAAAATGAACATTATTGAAAAGATTTTACGAAAAAGATACCGGAAATAAAAAAAATGGAGTGATCTGACGATAGCGAGAAGTACGTACATTAACGTCGAGGCAGGAACAGATAAAGAAGGAGAGAGAGAGAGAGAGAGAGAGAGAAAAGAGAGAAAAGTGGGGAGCGATCAACGTTTATGAATGCTCGGAGCATCTGTTGGTACATGCAAGACGGACGTCCGTGGCATTACGTTACACGATGTTACGACGCATAATGCCTGAACGACTCAGACTCGTAAGAGCCGAGTTAAAGGGAAGAGGCCCACACGTGGATTTCTCTCTTGTCATTCGAATTATTATACCTACATAATAATATACCCTTCATTAGATTCGTTATATACTTGAACAAATTTTATTCAAATTGTTTTTGCCAATAGAAAATTATTTAGAAGGTTATTCAAACGATTGTCATTAAAAGTTAAAAAATTACATATTTAAGATTGAATTGAACAAAAAAAGGTTTTTTATAATTATTTAGGACTTTATTTGGGATTAGCGTTTATTAAATATGTTCTGCGGTATGATTTTTTGGTCCGTCTTTTGAACGATCGAAGGCAATAGAGGGAGAGAGACGAGATGAAGGGAAAAAAATGTGCGAGCAGGATAAACTCGAGGAAGAATGACAGCGGTGAACTCGCGATAAATAAACTCGACTCGTGTACTCACGTGCGATTATCCTCGACGAAATCAAGATGTTCTCCGCTCTCGTTCTTCCTTCTTCTCTGCCTCCTTCTTTTCCTCCACTCCCTTCATTCTTATCTTTTTTCCCGTCGCTCGCTCGTAAAGCAAGAAAGCGAAAAAAAACCAAAAGAGCTGCCCGCGAGCGAGAAACATCTGTAACCATTAGGATAATTATAAAAAATGAACATTTTTCCCCTCATGTCTCTCTTTGTCACTTATTTGCTCTCTTTTATCTCAAATTTAATCCCACGTAATGAAAATACATTAAAAAATGACGTCCAACAAATCTTGACAAAAAACAAAAAAAAACAAATTAAATATATACTCTGCGATTACGAATTAAACAATTAATTAAATTCTACAGAAAATTAAATTTGCACAACCATTTTTTAAATAGAGTAAATATTTTTCAATAGTTTATTTGCGCATATATCTGACAAATATTGAATTATTTAAAAAAATGTTTGAAGTAGAGTAAAAAGAGCGGGGTTGACCTCGGGATGAGGAAACGGCGTAGAAATGTCTCTGGGTGTAATGAGAAGGAAGAAAAATAAGTGTATTAGAGTATCATCAGAATAACATAGTTTCACGTATTGCCTGCGCCTCGAAGGCAGCGGAGAAAAGCGCGTAATGCTCTCGGACATAGCGAGTTGCAATCTTGGTGGACGTAGTCGTAAAACGGCGCGGTGAAAAAGCGCTTCGGAGCGAAAGGTCGTAAGTAGAGAGCTCGAAAGGGATACTCGAGACGCACTTTGCATCTCATCCCGGCGAATTTACGCGCTTATTCGTCTATGCGCTCGCGAGAGAAAGCGGTAGCTCCAAAGATGCACGCTTCGAACCGCCTCTCTTTCTTCTTCTTCTTCTTCCTTTTCAACTTCTTCTCCCGTCCTCTCTAGGGCAATTTTAAACAAATTATTGCGTTAATGCGGAGAGAGCGTTTTGCGGATCCGAACTTCCCGAGACTTCTTCTTATTTCTGCATAATATACACTAAATTTTTATCTCGCCCTTCCTCTTTCAAACGAATTTGCATCTCATTTTTCTTCTATTTTTGCAATTTTCGGAACCGACTATATTTTCCAAACGTGGTGTAGGCTTAATACATAAATCACATTTTTTCGAATCAGTATAGGATGAATTGTTTGAATTAATACATTCAGTATTTTTATTGAAAATATTTCCCGGGGGTAACCTTCGCAGATTTAATTTTATTTATATTTTACATTGTTAAAAAATATTCGTGATTTTAGCTTATCGCTAATATGGCTCATGAAGCTTCTTGCGCGCACATCTATTCTTTGCGTCTCCCTCTCTGCGCCTACCCTCGAAACGAAAACGTTTCGTAATTGGAAGCGTATACGGCAGCGGCAACTTCCGCTTACCGGTGACCGCTATTTACGAGCCAATAAAACAAAGCGCGAGAGCGAGAAGACAGAAGCGAGAGAGGACGAGGAGAATAAGGAGCGGGGAGTGAAAAGAGAGATGAGAAGTTTGAATACTTAAAGAAGAGAATGAAGAAATGAGAGAGGAGGATGAAAGGATGCAAAGGTAGAGAGGGACCAAGTGAGAGGGATGAACTTTTACCGATCTCGTTTTCCTTCGAAGCCTCGGGAACAACACGCCCCATGGGCATACAATTACGTTAGGAATCGACAAACGCGGACGTGGACGTACTTGTGCCTGCAACTGAAAGAGAGCGAACGCGAGAGACCCCGGGAATCCCCAGCTCAGTCTCTTTCTCAACGACACGTACCCATAAACGTCTTCCTTATGCTTTTTAACGAGTTGCAATTCCACTCTGGTACACTTTTATCTTTTTCTTTCACTCTTTCTCTCTCTCACTCTCTCGCTGCTTCTCTTCTTTGGAGTTTCTTCGAAGCGCGACAGAAGGATTTCGCGAGCGGAGAAGCTTCGTCTTCTTCTGCTTCTTCTTCTGCTTCTTCGGTGCTCTGCTGGCTCCTTATCTTCGTCACTCGGATCGAAAGATCGACAGGATCTCAATGGCCATCGGAGAGATCTCTCGTCTTTTCCTCCCAATCTCCTCCGCTCCGAGCTCCGGGGATTTTTCACATTCAGACTCTCTTCCTCCCCTCTTCCCCTCTTGCTTTTTTTTTATTCTTCCTCTCATTGCTGTCCATCGTCTCGTTAGAGCCGTCGATTATCCGACAGCCTCTCTCTTCTTGCTCCTTCATCCCCTTATCCCTCTCTCGCGTTTCGTCGTTATTATACATCCTTCGCCTCATCTCTTTCCCCGATAAGCTCGCGAGCATTATCTCCAATATTACGCAAATTAACGATTTATTAATCAACTATCCTCTGCTTCTCCTCCGCCATAAATCCTCTTTTTTTCCTCCTATCCGCCGATAAATTCATTATTTCGTCAATTAAATAATCATCATTTTCCTTATCAATTTATTTTGTTTGCATTGCAATCAAGTATTCACCTTAATTAGTCTTTCACCCTTTCTTTATAGTATCCTATTTTTATTACAATTTAAAAATATGTACTGTAAAAAATTTGGTGTTAAAATGGTATTAATTTAACACCACTCTTAGTCCATATAGTTCCCACCGTTTGGTATACAATGTCATGGTGGGTTAATAAATGTTGTTTGACATGCTGTGTTTAATCAGTAACACCGCTCTACATATCTTTTATCAAACACACCGGTATTATTATTTTACACCATTTCCTCTTACCACTCACACTATTTGGTTAACACTATGAAATTTTTTACAGTGTACAAATATATTTCATTTAATTCATTGACTACGTAAAATACATAAATATATATATATTTTTTCTCGAAAATGGAAAGAAATGAAATATATTTTGAAAAAAAAAAATAGAAATATCGATCATTCGTTGTTCCTGGGATCGTTCGAATTTCGTCGAACCGGCGTTATCGCGCATTGGCGATGAGGTATTGTGTCGACGGACGGCGACGAGCAGCCGGATACATCGGAGGCGCTGTGTGTTTCGTAGACAGGTCGGAGGGCACTCCGGGCCGGGGCGTCCGTCAGCCAAGGCTGTGCACACGCCTAAAAGGGTTTTCGTTAGATTTCATTTCACACCCAATTACACGACAGAAAACGTACGCGCGGAGATGGAGAAAGAGAGAAGAACGTAGCAGTGACAAAAAGACGGAAAAGAGAACGAAGAGAAAGAGAGAGAGAGAGGAAGAGCGATGTATATGAAATGCAACAAAAAGAGAGGAGGAGAGAGAGAGGATGAGCGTTGGCTTGTACACGCGTCTGTGCTCGTCCACTGGAGAGATAACAGTGCATGCATTGAGCGAGAATCAGCCGAGCACGCGGCCGGGGGAGGGGGCGAGGGTGCGAGAATAAACGTCTGCGCTTGTACCTGCTGTCGACGGGATACCTTTAGCGAGCCTGTATTTGTGCGTGCATTAGATGAAGAGAGACCGATAGCGAAATACCGGGAGAAGAAAGGGGTGCATGGCTTTCGAGCTGTGGTGGAATAAAAAAAGAAAGAAGCGGGGAAAAAAATAGCCGAGCGCGCGCGGGAGATGGAAAAAGATGAAAGATATAGTATATATTCTGTGTGTGTGTGTGTATTTTTTGACTGAATTTCGCGCTTCAGCACCTGTCGAGCCCTCCCGAATGAACTCTTTCTTTTTTTTTCTTCTCTTTTTGGCTCATCTCTATAGTTGCTGTTTTTTCGTATACCCCCGGGTCTGTGTGCACGTCTAGCAATATATGCATATACAGGCATGTCTTCTTCGTCATATTTATAAACACGCGGTCGCTTGGCACATCCGCGCGTTTGTCGCGACCCTCGCTCTCTCGTTTCAACCTCTCTCTCCCTCTCTCTCTCATCTTTCGAATCTGTCTTGCTCTCTTAACCCTTTCAAACTTATATTATTGCGTACTGCATTTTTACGATTCGCTCATCTTTTACTGAATGTAATTTTTCATCAGGAGTCACAGCAAGTTTTCTTTTTTACACTTATTTATTGATTTTTTTCAATTATTCTACATACATTTTGTACAGTTGAATTATTGTACTTGTACAATTATCATCAGCATAAAAGGATGAAGTGCATAATTATATTTACATGCTATGAGAAAAATTGCAAAGAAGAAAATTTTGATTAAAGACGGAAAATGATACGCATATAAATGGCAGAGAAAAGTTTTTTACGTACGATCGTACGTATATATACGTACGATTTGATATATAAAAGGAGGAGGAGGAGGAGGGGGGAGAGAAGAAATCTCGCGGGAGCGAGATTCGTGCGCGGAGAGGAAGGGAGTGATAGTACCGCTTATCCTGGATGAAGGAAAAGAAGCGTTTCAAATTACGCTCGGGCGATTGTGTTGCATTCTCTGGTGCAGCGCGTCGTCGTCGCGCTTCGCTAGAATCGAGCAAATCTAATTTCTCTCGTAAGCGGGAGGAGAGACTCGCTCGCTTCGTTTTCCCATCGACCGTGCGGATGGATTCGGTTTCGAGACGGAAAAAGAGAGAGCGAACGATCCCGCTCTTTATTTCAGTAGTCGCGATTCTCGATTCTTGTCTCTTCTTCATTTTTTCTTTTCTTGCCTTTTTCGATCTCTCACTCTTGCATTCTCTCTCTCTATCTCGCTCTCCCTCTTTCCTTATATTCTCAAGACGCGGGTACGTTGCTCTTTTTTCTCTTCTCGGTCGCCTCTATCACCGCTCGTCGTATTTTTCCCGCATCGATTTTTGCCGATTCCCCGCGTTCAATCGGATCCGAATCCTTTCCGCAAACTTTCTCCGCTTCTTGCCCGTAGGGAGGAAAAAACGTATCGCGAGGAAAAGACCGCAATTTTGTTTCCTGCATCGCGGGCTTAATGATCGACGCCTTCGAGTCTTCGCGAATCGAAGTGTCGCCAATTTTGTCCGTTCGATTGGCAATAACCTTCCCCCGAAGGGAAATCGGAAATTGCGAATACATTTTAATTGAAGTTGCCTTCGTTTCCTTTTTCGTTCTTCAAACTTCATCCACTTTCGTTACCAATTTTATTTTTTAGCTGTTATTGTTGGTATAAACTTTAGGGATTTGCAGATATTTGAATACACTCGAGAGTGGTCCATTTTTTCGTTTTTTTTTCTGCAATTGAAGTCCTGTTATAATAAAAGTTTATATTTTTCTCTCGATAAATTTATATTGAAAGCATCCTTCGAGTTATTCCCTCGTTTATTCTTCTCTGCAAAGTTCACTTCTCATTTTTTGAACTCCCATTGACATCTGGGACTTAATTTAAAAGTGATTAAAATACGCTTCTTGCCCTTTTTTCTTGTGCTCTATGTGTTTTTTTACTCGTTGGTCTGTCACATTCGGCATTTCGATGCACTTTTCAGAGTTACGAAAACTTTTTCTCTTTTTCCTAGATCTCTTCTTTCTCGTTTTTCCGTCCCGACGTTTTCTCTATTATTTCCTAAATTTTTTTCTCTCTCATTCGGTCTTGGATTTTTTGGACCGACCGGCGGGAATCCTCCCGGGAGATCGAGGTCTCTGTTCCTCGCCTCGTAAGACGATCGCGAAATGTCAAAAAATCCGACAGAAAAACAACCGTACTTTCCGGATTGTTCGGAGAATCTCCGACCACCTTCTCCGTTTTCTCTTCTCTCTTTCATCTTATTTTCATCTATTCTCGTAGGTTATCCGGCACGTTTTCCTCGCGGGAAATTCGAGAAGAAATGGTTCGATGTCTTGCCAGATTTTTCCTTCATCTCTTAACCTTCGAAATTTTTCTACTCCGTATCAATCATTGGAAAATTAATGTGACACGTGTTGCAATCTTATATTAAAAAAGACATGAGGCTTTTCTAATCGATTAATCGGAATTGAGCGGATTAATGTAAAGTTGTATGAAGTATGCGCCTAGAACAGCACAGCAAAATATCGATTCAAAACTGTCAAAAAGAAAATTTGATCGAAAATTTCCTGTAGATAACGAAAATGATCATTATTCGTGGCGCAATTCAACAATTCATATAGAAAAATTCAAAAAACTGATCCAAAAGTCAGTTTTTTTAAATTTTTCAATATGAATTCTTCAAGAGGTAATAACTTTTTGAAAAATTGATGAATCATTATAATTCCAACGCCATTCGTTTCGTATTGCAAAAAAATTTAAGAAACCCCCTTAATAAAGTTGATTTGGTCAAGAGAAAGTAAAAATATCACTAATTGAAATACCCAGTGTGATTCACCAAATTTTTTGAAATTTTTTTTTTCGATTCTAAGAGCCTATTCGATCGGAAATTTCCCGTAGATAACGAAAATGATAATTATTCGGGGCGAAATCTGAAATTTTTAAAAATTTTGCATCATTTTTGATTCTCGACATAACATTCTTAAAATTTCGTATGTAAAAATATGTAATTGTGTATTCGAGTACATGAAGAAACGAGTTGTTTCGCTTCTCGGAATTATCTCGTAACGTAAATGTCGAAATTTATTCCGAAATAAGCTCGCTTTTCGAACCTTTGTACCAATTCTCGATAACTCCGCTCTCATTGTCAGTCCCGGAAGTTGAGCGGCTCGCGGAACTGGAATCGTCCCGATGTTTCTCTCCGTCGCTCCCACGGAGAAGGAGAAATCGAGCCGGGCCCCTTTCGCTGGGTTAACGAACCCCCGCGTCTATATCTACTTATTACGTGTAAAATATGGACATGCCCACTTCTCACTGTATACATAGTATATGAATTAACACACCCAAAAGTTAACACCTGCATTGAAAGTAGAGGAAAAAGCTTTTGAGGCAACTACACTCTAAAATGCGCTCGTCAAAAATTTATTTCAATTTTTTCATCGTTCCTCTATCAGTTTTTACTACAATTTTTAACTTGATAAGAGTAATATTTTCAATGTCAATTTTTTAACAACTTCTTCCCAACAAATATATATTTTTTCCAATTAAATAAAATTAATACTTTTTAATTTTTTAATATCATTTTTAACTGGTCCAGCTTTGAAAGTAACTCTTGACTAATGTTCTGTCAATTTGCAATAGTTTATTTTTAACTATTTCTTATAATCATTCATGGCAATTATAGATAAAGAAAAAAAATCAATATTTTGCACAGAGATAAAAAGAAAGCACGAAAAAAGGTGTAGCGAGCTCGTACTGAAACCTCTGCGAATCCGACACGCGGATGAGGCTCGAGCCATCTTGCATTCGCAAAAAAACAACTGCACAATCGGAACTTATTCGCTCTTATTCCCGGAACTCCTGTCAAGCAGAAAAAAAGTATAATATATATGACGAAAAACAGCATAAATAAAAAGAATCGGAGCTGAGTGGGAGGGGTAAAGGAGGAAGCGAAATGAGGGAGCAGCGAATGTAAATCGGTTTCGCTGTCGTGTGCGCTCGTCTTTTTTTCGAGCGAAAATCACACGACACCGGGTGACATTTGATTTTTTTTTCTTTTCTTTTCGACGTAATTCTTTTTCTCATTCAGTTTTCTTGCGACAAAGCGCAACGAGCGCTCGTGCTGCACTTTTGTGTTTTTTTTTCTCTTCTTTTCTTCTATCTGTCCGATAACGACACTTTTGTCTTCTCACTTTTTCGTACACGTAGACGCGTGCGTTTTTTCCGCTTAACGCTCATTCAGGTGAGACACTCTTGTCTTTGCTTTCTCGCTACGCATCAGCGAAATTGGACGAAAACGGAGAAAAGTACTTCGTTTGCGTATGTACCAAGCGAAACAAATAATTTTTTTTTTCATTCATTTCGATAATCGTAATCATAATTTAACGATAAAAAGTAATACTGAAAACAGCAAAGGAATGCTTTTTTTAGATTTTTAAAAATACTATATCAATAAAAGTATATTTTACTATACAATGATATAAGTATTTCTTTTTGTAAAATAATTTTTTTAAATGAGCAGATGAGTGAAAATTGGATTAACGATGTCTTAGTTGAACGAAGCAGGAACGTATATGTACGCTTTACTATTAATATCGCAGTTTATTCTGCTCTCTCAATATTTCTGTACGTTTCTCGTGTATACTTTTACCAGAGTGCAAACGTACGTAATAAATCTTCCTCATTTTCCCCCGTTCTTACATCCGAACGTACGTGTTTCCAGCAGTTCGTTCTGGGCTTTTCGTGTAATAACTATGTAAACTGGATACTCTCTCTCTCTCTCCGTCTGAATTTCACATTGCTCTCACATAGATCTCGAGAAATTCAGGATGGCGGCCCAGCGTCAACCTTCGTAGTAGTCCTCGCGAACACAGCGCGCGCAACCTATCGAATATTTCTTTATCTCTTGCTCTTGCCAGCACGAAAACCTCTTTCTCAGATATCTGAAATCCGGACGTTGCGAGAAAACCCAAGAGACAATTTTGAACGCCCAGGGATATTGAACCGTGAAATGACGAAATAGAGAAATCAGGCACGAAGGAGAACGAGCGACAGACAGAACGTGTGCAAAGGACCATTTTTCCTTCTGCGTTCTCCTTTTTCCATCAACGACGAAGAAGAAAAGAAAATTTCTTTTTTCTCGAAGTAAATTATAAACAAAAAATCAAAACGTATATAATACATAAATTTAAAAAATTTTAATAAATAAAATAAATAAGTAAAGTATAATTTATATATTAAATAATTTTAAGAAGATATATAAATCGTGTGACTCGGTTCGAAAAAATATTTTCTTGTTTTTCTCTGTTTCTCGAGCTGCGAAACTGATATGTTCCAGTTTTCCCAGTGATTCTCGCGGCAGAGCGCAGACGTTGTAAATTTTATCGCTCGGATAACAGGAGTCTCCGTACCAGAAAATCCCCATAAAGTAACTTCTCCATGTTGTGTATATTTGCATTGCAATTTCGCGAGCACCTCCGTGTCCTCGGATTTTCGCGCAGACGACTCGGACGTCGAGATGAACTCTTTTTATCTCTCAGACTTGAAAAATTAATAATTTTTGTCTCAAATTAAAAAAGTCTCACCAAACTCTGACACTTTCTTTTTTCTCATATTATTTGCATTTATCATGTACATCCAATTGTCCGATCTTTCCTTTTCCATTTTACAAAAATGATGCAAAATGAGTCCGGGAGAAAATCTCGCGTACGTCGGTCCAGGAATTTTCACCGTTTTTATTTTATATACGTTAATCCGTTGACACTCGCGAATCGAAAATACAATTATCGGAAGATGAAACCGGCGCGACAGAGAATTTTGCTTATTACATGTATCAGTTTATTACGGTAGCCAATATGCGAATGAGAAGGAGAAAAGAAGGAAACAAAAAAAGGCTGGACGATAAAAAAAAAGTGAGAAAGAGGCTGCGAGTTCACCGTACACAAGTGGACTCGTGAAATATGCAACGTCCGAACGGCGAAGGATGTGTAACGAGAATAACGATAAAAACAGAGGCAGAGAAAAAAGAAAAGGAGAAAGGCGACGGATTAAAATGAAGGGAAATATCCAGAAATGTGCATATCGTTTTTTTAACACCCCTCAAATTCTTCTCCCTTTTTGTGTCCTCGCGCAATTGTCTACCCGAAGCTTCACTATCGGAAAGTTCATCGTGTATTTATACGATTGTCACTTTCGAAGCGATACCGTTTCTAAATATATTCCTTCTGGAATCCTCGTATTTAAAATTAAGCAAAAATCCATCACATCCCAGCTTATTTATAGCAAAACTTTTTTCAAATAATACTTATTTTATTTATTAAAAAAATAATTACAGCGTGGAATAAAATCGATCTTCAGGTTTCGTGAGCCCGGTGTCCCTCTCGAATTTTTGTTATTCGCTCTCGTCGTGGCTTAGTCTCGGATGGATGAGTGCCGAGGGGGAGGGACGACGGGGGCAAACAGAGGAGGCGAATCCTCATGCTCTTTGACGAAAATACGTCTCCTCTCTCTCTCTCTCTCTCTCTCTCTCTCTCTCTCGGCCTCTCCGTAAAGTTTCAAAGTGAGCAGCCCCGTTCCTCTTTGTCCCTGTATTTCCAAGTTGGCCCGTACAGTTATAGAATCGCGGCGATAACGAGAGAGAATTCCAGGGTTCCTTCTCTTTCTCCTCTGGCCGAGCCGTAGCGTAGTACATAGGGACGAAGTATTGGTGACGGTATAATTGACGACTGGTGCTTCTGGTGGTGGTTCCTGGCCGGGCTTTCTCGCTTCAACGTTCCAAAGCTATTGTCCAAACGTCACGCAGCCAGTCGACTGATCATTCCGGGGGTTGGTCGAGGGCAACCCAATACTCTCTTCCTTCTCTCTCCCTCTTGGCTCCGTCGCTCTCTCTCTCTATCTTTTCCTCTCGTCCCTCGAGCGCCACTTCAAAGACGAGAGAGACTTCTCCCCCTCCTCCCTCCCCGTCCCCTTTCTCCTTGCGCTCGCCGCCGCGTTCCGCCCTCGGTCCGTTCGTCCGCAACCATTACTCGCCAACGTCGTCGTCGTCGTCGTCTTCGTCACCGTTCTCCGGTCCTTTGAGGTCGCTCGTCTCTCCTGATGGCGCTCTCGATGCCACGAGGCAGAAATCCACCTACACATGCACACCGGCTCGCTTGTACACAGGGAAATGTACGCGCGGGGACACGGCCGTCCGTGTTCCTCGACTGGTTTCTTACCTCCTCGGGCTTCCCAGAAGCCGACGATGGTGCGCGCTTTTGCGAACGGCTTTTGCGCGCTCTTACGAGCTTTCCGCTTCCGCTCGTTCACTCCTTTGCACCTGTCAAAGTGACACATGCCAAAATCGTAATGGCTTTTTCATCAGAGCTCGATTATAGCTATTCTCCGTGCTTACATAACGCCAGACTAAATGAAGCACTCATATCGTCCTGACGAATATTTAATCATTCTCGTCTGAATCTGACTCGCGTATCTACTAAATACGAATAACGGATAATGTGCATTCCGATAAAGAGAAGCATTTCGTATTTTTCTACATTCGCCACATCTTTTATTGCTAAACTTTTAATTATATTTCAATTGAGACTAATTGAAGCACTCTTTATCATCCTGACGAAAAATTAATCATTCTTGTCTGAATATGACTGACGGATCTACTGATACCAATAACGAATAACTTGCATTCCGATACAAAGAAGTGTTTCGTATTTTTTTGCATGTACCATACCTTTTTTATTGCTAAATAACTTTTAATTATACATTTCAATTGAGACTAATTGAAGCACTCTGATCGTCCTTACAAAAATTCAATCATTCTTGTCTGAATATGACTGGCATATCTACTGATACCATTCCGATACAAAAAAGTATTTCGTATTTTTCTGCATTTACCTTGACTTTTATTGCTAGAGAGAAAAAGTCCGAGAAAAATTACCATGTTGTCTCTATAAAGCGTGTGCAAACGACAAGTATAGGAAATTTTACCGTGCTGCACGGTAAAAATTCTAACGCTTTAGACCAGTTTTTCCAAGATTTTTCAGAAAATTTCCTATACATGTCGTTTGGACAAGCTTTATAGAGGCAGCATGGTAATTTTTCTTGGACTCTTTCTCTCCGTGTAAACTTTCAATTATATTTCAATTGAGACATATTATATACAAGAATCTCCTTTGCTGATGCTACTCCATTATCATAGAAAAATACACAATCGAATTATCAAAAGAAGCTGCAATGAAACATATGTATGCGTGTGTATACATTGATGAAAAAAAAAACGGAGAAAAATGATGAAAAGGGAGGAGAGATGGGTCAGTATCGGATACACGCGTTTCCAGCCAGGATAATATTTGTTTTGTCGTCCGTCGTTCGCTCTCATCCTCGCCTGGTTGGCCGATGTACTGGTTTCCATAAATCCTTCTAATAACCGACTACCGCCGTCGTCGGGACTCGCACGTGTGCGCCGGCGAGTGGCTCCCAGCGTACACGACTATGGCAACGAGAATCGTCCTCTCTCGTAACTATTGCGGCCCGTGCGGCAATACCGGCGTCATATCCCAAATCGAAAATGCGGTTCTCGACCGGTACAGAGAGACAGAGGGACGCCAGGGAGGGCGTTCATGCCGGAATCGAGGTATGGGTGATGTCGGCTCGATATTCGGGGTGCGGTCTCAACGAAGAGTACACGAGAGGAAGAAAGAGAGAGGGCAGAGGAGAGTGCGAGGAAGAGACGAAAAACGGTTCGTAGGTCCCGCCGCCGGGGGCTTGTGTGTGAGCCGGGTGACGTTCGTGTGCGAATGCACGAAATCAAGAGAGCGAAAGAGAGAAGTAAAATAGAGAAACAGACAGGATCCGAGAACGTGAGGGCGAGAGCGAGAGAGAGAGTAAAGATCCTTCGGGGCAGAGAAATTGAGAAAGAGCGACAGAGAGCGAGAGAGAGAGAGAGAGAGAGAGAGATGAACTATATTCGATCAGTCTCTCTCTCTCTCTCTTTCTGTTGGGCACAAGAGAGTTACCGTGCACGAGGATAGAGGGTTGAAGGCGTGACAGGCAAGAGTGAGAGAGAGAGAGATGGAGGGAGGGAGGAGGATGAGACGCGTACAGAAGAGGCAAAGGGAGAGAAAATCGCAAGAGAGAAGTTCAGGACGGCGGGCGCCGTGAGAGAGTGTACGCGGCGGAAGGGTGTGTGGAAGGAGAGGTCGGAGAAGGGGGCAGCTGGAGGGTGCGAAACGGAATAGCTGGATATGGTTGTAGCGCGGTGTAGGGTGGCCGTGGCCCGTCGACGACGCGGTGGCAGTGCAACGGGCGCTGGTAGCGGCAGTAACGGACTCGCCGGGGTGGAAGCGCGCGCGGGGGTGGTTTAGGCGCCCGGGAGGACGTCGGCAACGACGACGACGACGACGACGACGACGATGGCGACGCTGAGAAAGGAAGAGACGAGAGAGCTCGAGAGGATGAGACGTCGCGAAAGGGGCCGGAAGGGGTGGAAGAGAGATGGGGGGGGGGGGGGAGGGACGCGGAGAGCTCGAAACGAGGCTGACTCGCTTGCACGCGCGTTGTGCAGTGCGGTTACGGCGTGTGCGTTGCCGCTGCGCCGACGGCCAACGGCGGCTTTCCGAGGGCGGAAGGAGGAAGAGGAGGAGAGGACGCGGCGAGCAACGAGACCGAGGGAGATCGCGCGCTCCCCCGAAAAGAGAGGAGGCTCGAGAGGAGAAGGAGAGGAAAGGAAACGGAGAGAGAAGAGTGCGGTAGGTCCAACTGCACGCTCGCGAGCGAGCGAAGGAATGAGTTACGGAGAGAGATGGAGCGCGCGAGGGGAGAGGGCGGAGGGGGCTTGCGGGGTTGAAAAGGGAGAGAGAGAGAGAGAGAGAGAGAGAAGGACGCGGGCGTCTCGGCTCGGCGTTCTGGCAGACGAACGCATCGATCCCAGGCGGGTCAAGCACGGAATCTCTCTCGTCTCACCCCCGTTCGCTGAGCCAAAGCTAGCCCGGCTGCCTACACGAACTCGAACGACCAGGGAGGCTCTCCCCGTCCAGGCCCCCTTTCTCCTCCACCATCGCCCGCCGACTGTGGCGTGCACTGGTAACATATTACGTATCTATCTGTATACACGTCTCAACTGCTCGCGCTCTCTCCTAGCTCTCATCCCTTTCGCTTCGTGCCAAACTGTGTGCGCGCCCGTGGCCCACCTTGCCCACCACCCACCCCCTTATTGCTCCCTGCGCGTATATATTCGTGTGTGCCAGCCTGCACGTATACTCAGATAACTCGGTGCCCTCCCACGCAAGCCCCGAGCTCACCCCTGCCAGACAAAGACAAATTACGCTGCATTTTCAGAGCCCCAAAGAGCCCTCCTGCTTCCACCTTACTTTTCTTATTCTTCTTCTTCTTCTTCTGCTTCTTCTTATTTTTCCTCTTTCTCTCATTTTCTTTTCCTTGCCCTTCTTACGTTCGTATCTCGCGGCGAAACCTTAATCGAAACCTCCACTGCGTCTTCTCTGCCCTTATTCTTATGTTTCTTATAACTATATATACTCTTGATCGCTCTTCCTCTTTTCTTCTCGCTCGTCGTCTTCATTTCGCACGGGTATGCAAGAGCCCCTTCCCGTTTCATCGGAGCGACGAGCGAGCCTCGTAACTTCCTGCACACTCGAGTGGCCACCGCGAGCTAGAAAAGCCCTTCGTTTCCTCAGAACCAGACTCACCGCTGCACCCTCTCGGTCGCTCCCTCTCCATTCCCACCATCTTTTACTCTCTTATTCCTCACCAATCCTCAAGCTTCTTTGTTACGCGCACGTACCCATACCCTCATGCCATATGTAGGCCATTAGAATGCCGCTCACCCTCACGCACTCGTAAAAAAAACTTTTTACCCACTTATCTTAACGACGATTTCGTTCCACTTCTTGACAGTTTTATGATTTACTGTGAAATCGATTTTAATTCTTATGATAAATGCATTGATAATAATATTAATCTAGTTAATATAAATAATAAATAAAATGAAATTAATTAGTAAATGATGCAGGTGTCAGTGTCACTGAAACAATTAATGAGTATAATCCTATAATATGATAGAGGGCGAAACAACAGTTGCCAAAGTGCATCTCGAATGCCTAATTACTGAGATACATCTTATTTAATCGAGGGATTAAAATTAGCGGTGGAGTTGCATCGCTTAGGCGATACGTAATTTTCAATGTCACGAGGCGTCGAGAGAATTTACCCGAGTTTCGTATCACATACATGGGAGCAGGCTACAAAATTCTCCGTCTCACTTTGGCCTCTTTATTAAGTGCAACCCTTGGAACTTCCTGCTCGGCGCGAGGGTGCAGAACTGTGCACACACGCGCTCCCGCTTTCAATGCAACCCCCGGAGTCTCCTCGTGACACGGATAAACGCCATTCACAGAAGCAGCTTGCGAATGACTGTTCCACGCGTGTTTTCATCGTCAGTGGCCTCCTTCTTCGGTTCGCACCCTTTTTCCACACTTGATTCCGACTTCCGGTGTACTTGGTGTATCCTGCGACCCCCCCAAGCTAATCGTCCCTCGAGGATCCTCTTTCGAGCGTCGAATAAATAAATACTCTTCGGTCACGATCCCTCCCTCTCGACGGTACAAGAGTAATTACCCTCCCTATGCCTATTTATGAGATAAGGGTGTCAGATGACTCTTCAAGAAAATACATTATTACCCTTTTCCGTATGCAGGAATAAAAGTTTCATTTTATCTAATTTAACTAAAATTAAAACATTCTTGGACTAATTAATCGTCAATTTAAAAAAAACTGTTTTTTTTTCGTATTAAATGTATTTTTTCAATTATTGTAAATGGTTCGCTCTAGCACAGGAAAACTATTCAAAGATCAAAATCTGCTGATTTGTCAGATTTTTTACGTAGAAAATGGCACGTAATGGTCGAAATTTGACATTCATTTTGACCCTGTTTGCATGCATTCCCGCTGACGCAGTAGATTCTGATTCATCGAATAAAGAGTTTATACAGTGCGCGCGTATCCGTGTTTTTGGACAAACAGTATCCACTGCGCATGAACAAACTCCTGTCTCTCGAGTGTATGACAATGACCCAATTGGAATCGTTTTATGCTCGCGTATTTTATCTCTACGGTGCGGAATCGTACAGCAGCAGAGAGCTTTCGCCCTCTGCGATTTCGATAGCACGCTTCGTTGCCAAAAAATTATTCATGATCCCTCATTTTTGCCAGATTTTTCAATCGTTCCTGCAACATCCCCCGATCTTTTCCTCAAACCATAAAAAACTTTCCGGTTATATTGATATCGGACAAAATAGAATATCCTATTTGTGGGATAAGAGTTTGCGCCGATGACGTCATCAGAATTTTTCAAGAACACAGAGACAAAGGGAAATAATCGTTGTTTCACGGTATTCAGTATAATCTCGTGCCGGTACACGTATTTACGTATAGTTTCTCTTTTGGCGTAGAGAGGACTAGAGAGCCAGTCCTCCATACAGAGAACGTGTACACGGGCGGGGGGGGGGGGGCCAGGTCTCTCCGCAGAGCTTCCAGAATCAGCGATAATTAAAGACAGGAACGTTTCCGGGATTGGCCCGTGGCTGGGGAGAGGTCGGGCTGTAGGGCAGAAGGAAGTTCAACACATACATCGACGGGGGAATATCACACGCTCGTGGCGCACACAGACTCGCTCTGCTCTCCGCTATGCGGAAAGTGCGGACGACATCGAGGAGCCAGCAACCACTGCTCCTCGCCCCGAACCACCGCCTCTCTTCCAACCGTCCTCAACTTCGTCTCTCTCGCTCCCTGCTTTCGTACAATTTAGTTCGAGTCCACGAATGCGTATGCGTGTGGCCTTCCGTCCTCAATCGCGATGCGGTCCGATGTGTGTTGGTCCTTGGGCATTTGAGGGTATTGGAGTCGAGATAGATCTATGCGCGCGCTATAATATCGGAGTCGTGTTAGTACGAAACTCTCGGCTCTCATCTCATCTCTTTTCCGTCCCTCGGCTTGGCTGGCTTTGCGCGAGCACACACAAGTGCAGCGGAATTGCACGCACACCCTCCTGGAACCTCCTGGCCGTCGCACCGACACGAAAAATTGAGCTTCCATCGTAGTGGTTGATGCGGAGAGCCGTGTCGCTCATCGTGGTATGAGCGAGTGCTCGTGATACCGGAACCTCAAGAAAAAGAAAAAGCGAGATAGTCGAGCGTAGAAGAAGGAAACGAAGAAGAAGAAGTAGTAGTAGAAGGTGGAAGCGCGCGGTGATGGGCGAGGGCGAGATGAGGGTTGCTTGAGAGAAAGCCCGCTGAGGCGCCTGAGCTCGGCTTTCCCGCCGACGAACAAGTGCGAGAAGAGGAAAAGACGAGACGGAGACTGAGCGAAGAAGAGGATCGCATCGAAACCCTGAGAGAGAGAGAGAGACGGAGAAAGAGAGAGAGAGAGAGAGACGAATCGAAAGGTGGGTTGGGTCGGCTTTCCACGAACACCGACACACGGCTAGCGACACGAGGCAAAAGGAAATAGAGAGAGAGAGAGAGAAGGATGGAAGGACAGAAGGAAAGGATGGGGCAGCTTGAGGATGGCCGGGCCTCTGGTTCGCTCGATAGAGGCGCGTCTCGACGTCCCATGATTGGAAACCAAATCGCCGCACATCCATCCCCCTTTCCTTCGTCTCATATCCCACCAGCTAGAGTCCTCTCTTACACAGCAAGACCTCCGGATTCGACGTATAGCATCAACCCTCTCAACCCTGCTCTTCTCTTTTCGTTTCCTCCTCATTCTCATCTTCTCCTTCGCTTGCTTCACCTACGCTATATTGGCAACTACCACCCTCGCATCGGCACAGCCCAACCACCCTTGCAACCGCCTTGCTTGAGAGAGAGAGAGAGAGAGGATTTCTAGCCTTCGGAAGCCTAGCCCAGGCGTGCGCTCGCTCTCTCGCTCGTTCTTCCTCTCGAACGGGCTCTTTCGTCGATCCATCTTACTCGTGCGTTCTTACTCCGGGTGCGATCTTCTCTCTTTTCCTCTCTTGACGAGAGTCGAAGCTCCTCTCCCAGGTCGCCTATATCGGGCTCGTCCTCTCGGTCGTTTTCTGCTTTTGCACCGCACCAGCTCGGAGGAACCCCTCTCGGGTCCCGACCCGCGGGGACGCTAATGTCGAGCTAAGTCCTTAAAACCCTTCAGCCGGAGGTCGCTATACGCCGGCGGCCTCGCCGAGCCCGCACACCGGAATGGCCTCCATAAGTAACCGGGTTTACACACCCCAAGACCCTATTTCTCACCGTGGAAAAACTGCGCCACCCGCGTGAAACTCGCCCGCTTCTTCACCTCTTACGCTTCCAGTCCGATTCGAACCTCTATAGTTCTTCTAGATTTCTTTTCTGTACCTCTCTCTCTCTCTCTCTCTCTCTCTCTTTCTTCCTCTGTCTTCTGTGTCTCTTTTCAGTCTGCTCGGCTTTAACTATATACGCTTCTCCAGCGTCTCGCGTATAGGATTCTGTTGTGCGCTCTTTGGACTATAGGATTTTCGAGCGTGAGGCAGCTTTTCCTCGAGAAAAGCTACGCTCATGGTATCGACGCTCCAAAAGCCACTCATTCTATTCCCTTCTATATCTTTGGTTGCATCGCTGCTGCGGCAGATCTCTCAAGAGAAGGATTCGGAAGATGAGAGGCAGCTAGCTAGCTAGCATGGAACAATCTAAAGGGGTTGGTTACGTCGGTTTCCGTCACCATGCGTCATCCTCTCCTTTCCTCCCTCTTTTACGGCTAAGCCTCGACCGTGAGTCTATACGCATTTGAGCGCTCCATCCTCCTTCAATTCCCACCAACATCCGATGCCTGAAAATACACAAGAAGGTGGATAATTTCTCTTCGTGGTGAGCGAAACCCACTCGGTTTCTCCTTCTTCGTTCAATTCCTCTGTATATAACTCCACAAGACCTGGTGCTCGATAGATGGATGCGGATGGACTGCCGGTGAGATTGTTTCGGCTCTGCACGGGTTTCCCGCTCACCCCATTCGCCAAAGTCCTTCGCCTTTTACTCAACGATCCAACCTCTATATATGCATGCATACTAAATGTGTATATATACCCGTTCAGATCTGCCATAGCACCTTTAAGCCCGGAATTATCGTGGAAAAGTATTTCCTGGCTTGGGATTTTCGAGCGAATAAGGACTTTGGATCACGAGAGACCAGGGAAATTTTTCGTTTCTTTTTTCCCGTGATTAAATATCTTCCTCTCGAGCTTCAACCCTGCTTATTCTTTAAACCTCTAATCTTCGCTAGTCTATTCTTGCTCGTTTTATTTTTCAGTCTTCTTCGCTCGTTTTTTTGTTATATTTTTTTTTATATAGAAAAAAACTCGTTCCGTATGTTTAGCGTCATTGAAAAAGTAATTTCATAATCCATATCATGGCCAAAGAATACGTGTAACCCCACAGTTGTTCTTTTTCTTTCGTCGATGCAAACTTTTCCCCCGGATGACATCTCTACTTTCACTTTCCACCGCTTTTGCCGTCTATACGTAATGCTTATGCAGAGCAGCGAGGAAAACTTTCACGAGGTAACACCACCCCCGTGGTAACTGTACAAGCCCGCGACTATACCAAGAAGGAGGTGCGAAAGCGAATCGCGACTAAATGAGAGTGAAAGAGAACGATGAATCGCTCGACTTTACCGCTCACAGGAGCTCCGGAGAAAGTTTGAATCCTCGTATACTGTCCTCGTAGAAAAATTGACACAACATGAGAAATAATTTTTATTTTTGTTCTATTCCCTCTGTTTCTTTGAATTCTTCAAACTCTGTAGGTGAATAAAATTATTTACCTCTGTTTTATCTTTTGTTTCAGATATACGAGAAGAAGATATTCAATTAGGGACGAGCGCACGCCAGAGTTTTGTCCGAGTAAAGTTATTAGTGGTAGAGATCGGCGAAGATCTAGTGTAATACTTTACGAAAGACAGCTCTTGCCGAAGTTTCCTTGAATTCATCGATAGTGTTTTCGGCTTTTGGATAGTTAGTGAAGTTCGTCGATGATCCAGCCAAGTATCGAGAAGGAATATCTGCTGTGGACTTTCATCCTGCGTGGCCTCAAGGGTGAGTTAAATATACTTATAATCATCGAGTAGATTGAGAAATAAGGGAATTATATGTTGAAAATGAGAAATTGGAAAATTCTTTCGTGACCGCAGTATCTGTTTAATGAATACTTGAATTCCCTCATTTCTTTATCTTTACTTATTTACATTTTTAATGAAAATGATGACAAGGACGAGCGAAATTTCTATAAACCAACTGGACCGTTCTAATTCAGACATAGAGTGTGTTCAATCAATATTTACGAGATGCTAAATCAGCGTCGGAAATCGACCACAGGATGTCATTGATAGATCGTGTTTTTTTTCCCTCGAAAATCAAGGAAATTCAATCTAAAATTTGTTATCGTCAATAACGGCGAAGTTGGGTGGAAATGGGGTGTATTTCACTGATACAAGCCAATAGCTGATGTAGCGAATTGCCAGAGAAGCGCATGTGTGCGCACACTCGATATTCCTGGCTTTCAAAGTGTCGTTTACAAACTGTGCTGGGGTTGTTGGGTTGTTCCTTCCAGCCAGGATTCAACGCGCATGTAAATACGCGTATGCACGTATCCGGTAGTTTCTGTTGGGATACGGAATCCTAAAGTTGCCGCGATGTTCGTGAGCACTCGTTCCCAGGATCCCCGATGCGAATGGCAACAGGTATGTATATCGGGGGTGCATAACTTGCCAACTTCTGGTAATGACGAAGCTTCCCCAACGTTTCACCTTATCTCAGCTCATGACACTACTTTGGAAGAGACACGATCGAATCACGATACACAGCACAAGTCACTTCAAGACAATCTTTGCTCATGAGCTTTTTTCACTACGCCTTTAGCCCTCTATTTCTATGTTTTTACCCGGTACTTTTCTATTTCATATTGTTTTAGGCTTCAAGTTATTACTTAATTTTATACGTTGATTATTATTTTAAAAGTTACTTCTCTAATTTAACCATTTTGAACACAATCCAAAAATTAATCATGGAACGTTGGAAAAACCGATCAGAACATCATTTTTTAATTCTTTCAACAGGATTTATTGTATGACTATTTTTAAACTGCTTTTCATCCATCGTATGTGTATCATGTGTTTTTGCAATTTAAATTAATTTTCTCTCTCATTATTTCTTTTCTTGAAAAAAAAATTATGTGGCTCTCGATGTATGTAAAGCGTGTTTAAAGTGTCAATTTCAAAAACAAAGACGTAAATCGAATAGGGCGTATTAAGCCCCTTATTTTGAAGCCAAGTCACCGGGACGTAGGGCAGGTCAGGATCGTCTGGCAATTGTATTTGGGAGACTGTTGCCCTTAGTCAGGGAGGTTGTAGTCAAGATCGTGAAGAGAGAAATCGAGGGCGGGGTATTGGAAGAAGAGAGTCCGCTCGATGAGGGATGTATACGAGGGGAACACGCTCGTGCCAGAAAGGAAGATGAAGAGGCGGGGGAGATGAACGCACACAAACGGTCTTTGCGTTTCTCTTCCCCATTGCTGGGGAGACCTGTGAGACTGGCACACAGCCCTCATTTCCTTTGGATCGAAATATATACACACACGCGTTGAGCTAGGTCCTTCTGGCCTCTTTATTTTTCTCCAAGGGTCTTTCGCCCTCGTTCAATCCTCGAATAACAAAAGCCTCGATGCTGTTTTGTGAAAAACGAGCCGAAATTGATGGCCCATTGAGGGATAGTTGATCGATTTCCTCCAGTCGGATTCTCGTCGAGATCACTACTCAATATGTTATTGGCCGAAGCCGGGATGAGCTCACGAGCACTCGGCTCTCTCGAAAGTGTGAAATACGCGGGGGCGCGATTTCGAACCCCTTTTCTACCTCTTCAACAGAAACACACGGCGGCGGGGTTGATGGCGTGGGGCGCGATTAATATTGCACGAATCGAAAGCTTTCATTTTGGGATTAAACCGAGCGATGACCGATGTCCGGAAGCCCAATTATGGCGCGTCGCTTCGAGCGTGCCTCGAGATCGAGAGCATTGAATTATGAGATAACCCGACTCTCTCGGACTTATTGCGGCATCGCGATAATCCAACACTTTTGCCATCGGTTCATATAATCCTTGTTTCGTTATTTATCGCTCCAAATTGCTTCTCAATTAACCCCCGGGGGCTCGATCAGTCCTGAGCCCATCGAATATTTGTCATAGCGCGACTCATGCTAAATTATTCGTCTCAAGGAGAGAGCGAAATGTCGAAAAAAGAATAAAATAATGGGGACCTTCGTGCTGTCGCATTAATTCTTCTTATTCTTCTTCGCGGAGAGCGATACTCGATCCTGGCAGTTGCGCGTCCACCGAGTGGCGCAAAGGAGAAAACGAGGATGGGGGCACCGAGCGAGATGAAGAGTCGTATAGAGACGTGAGCCGAGGTGTGAGAGAGCCAAGTTCCGGGGAAAGAAAACGAAGGGACGAGAAGAAGAAGCGACTCGATGGCGATTGAGCGGGGGCGTTTGATGAAACGGGCAAGGACGAAGAAGAGATATATAGAGAGAGAAAGAGAGAGAGTAAGAGAGGAAGAGGAGAAAAGAGAGAGAGAGAGAAAAAAAAGAAATACGAAACCCTCCGGTAACGAGACGAGGAACAACGAATTCCGATGCGGAGTGATACATGGCCCTGGCAGGGCGCCAGGGTTTGCGCTGCAAAATTGCACCGCCGCCGTCGCTAATGCGACCTGCTGCGATTCCGACTCGTACTCTCTCTCTCTCTCTCTTTCTCTCCATATATATACCAACCGTCCCGCTCTCCCTTTTTCTATCTCGCTGCTGCGACCTGACGTTGCAATGTACACGCATCACCATCTCGTTTCTTCTTCTTTTTTTTCATCTCTCTCTCTCTCTCTTTCATTTCCCCCCTTCCTCTCTTCGTCATCCGTGCCATCTCTCTGCGGATCGTCTGAACTCCGGGAGCAATTTTCCTCCATCTCCTGACAGCCGAACCGTCGGGTTATACTCTGGATTAAATTAGTGTAAAATATATTTCTTTGGAGCAAAAACAAATTTTCGGATTTCTGACGAATCAATCTCGTGAAGCAGGGCAACATTTTTTGTTAAAAATAATTTAAAGTATACAGAAAAAAAGTTTAGCATTGTTATATAAAAAAATTTTGTTGAATCGTTTTCGTCGTTCGTCTAATATACAGAACTTTTCAAATTATGCAATGACATTTATGATAAAATGATAAAATTTATTATCTAGATTATTTTATATTCTGAAAAAAATATTCTAAAAGCAAACGATATTGTTCAGCATGTATCGATTTTTCGAAAAGTCACGATTCTAAGTAATCTTTTGACATATTATTATTATTATTATTCTTTTTTTTAATTTGACGGCGGCATCCAGACCGAATATTTCAGTCGCCCGAAATATTTTCTACGCAAGAAAGCAAGGCGAGCGAGGCTTTTGGTATGGGCGTTATCGCGTCGCGGGGTGAGCAAGAAGGAGATTAAGATGCCGATAGAGAAAAGAGAGTCATGGGTATGCGGAGGTTATGCTAATGCGGGGCGGTGACGATGGTAGTCGTCGTCGTCGTTTACCTTCGGAGTGTTGGTGAGCGTTGAAAATCTTTTCACCCGCGCGCCATCGAGTCCCGTGTCGCCCCTTCTGTCTCTCGATCGCTGCCTCTTCTTTCTCCTCCTCGGACTTCTTTCCCCGATTCGAGCCTCTTCTCTCCTCGCGGGACACGCGTTCCTGACCCGGCGCTGTCACGACTTTAGAACAATGGCGTCGATATACATGTCTCATTTATATACAAACTTATACAAAACGTATATAGATATTGAAACTTTGCTGAGTATACATATATGTATAACGATCCTCGCGTACTTTACCATTGGCGATACATCGGCTCGCTAAGAGAAAATGCTCGTGAACGCGCCCCGAAAGATCCTTTTTCCTCTCTTCGCGACTCTTCTCTCTCTCTCTCTCTCTCTCTCTTTCTCTCTCCTTCTTTCTCACCATTGCACCTTTCACGAGAACACACACGTTACTCGCCCTCTCGCCTTATTTTTCTCTTATTTCGTTATTTATACGTTTATTTTTGTTTCATTTGCATTTTATTCTTTTCTTCTTCTCCTTGATCTTGGTTTTGCTACCGTGTCACATAAACTTGCGCAGCCCGACAGGGGATAAAAAACTCGATAGCTTAAAACCAGATAACTCAAGCGGATCGCGAGCCTGTCCACCGAGCGCGTTCCTCTCGAAAGAATAAAACCTGCGTCGAATTTCCACCTCGGACGTTAACTGAATTCTCATTGTTTCAATTATTTCATGCAACCAAATTTTGCTACTCCTTTCTTTAAAAAACTATACTTTTCCAAACAATAAGGCAGCGAAATGCACATATAAGTATAGTCTTGTCCGTACATGACTCACTTTTTCCCCTTTCTTTTTTCGAAAATAAGTAGGGAAGGCAGAAAATGTCGACGGTGTCATTACTCTGACAATATTCGAGCTTTGTCGTGCACGGTCGTTGCGTTCTGCAGGAAAACTCCTTTCTTTTTCATTCCCATTTTTTTTGTACGGTGATGTATACACGCGTGCGGGTACAAAAACAATTCAGTTCGGGTTCTGCGACTGGACGTTTTGTATAGTCTTTAACTGCGGTCGGGGCAAAATGGAGGGAGAGAAGGAGGGGTCAAAAGGTTGGAGAGCGAAGATATAAGTACGGAGTACGGTTGCTGCTGGTAGGGGATCTATAACGTACAGAAATAATGCCAGACATAGACCACGTGTACGTATACTTGTGCATAAGCACGCGTCCAGCATCGAGAAACGGAGACGAGGAAAAAAGAGGAGAAAACGAAAAAAGGAGAGAAAATAAAAAAGAGAATAAATGCAAACGAGACTCGAGGAAGGAAAAGAGAAGAGAGGCCCTTGCATCGTGTGTTTGTCTCATGCGGCCATTTCGTGGCATCGACGTTCGAAAAATACGTACATATATACTGAGAATGAATTTTTTTGAAATATTATTTCGTTTCTCGCAATTTAATCATTTTCTTACGTTTAATTGACATTTATTGCTTTCAATTACATTTTTACTGAAATTATTCTTATCGAACTGTATCCGGTTATTCCAACAAAGTTTGTTGGTTCTCAATGTATCTTTTGTTTCGTATACTTTCTCTTGCGAAGTATATTTTTAATAAACTAAAGTTAATTTATAATGAAAATAAATCTGGATAAGAGTATTTGGAAAAATATTTCTATAAAAAGATGAAATTCTGTGCAATATTTTTGTGTAGTACATACAAAAAAAGTTAAAAGTTAAAAGTATATCTTTAAACAATTTTCTATCGTTAAAAGTTCATTTTCAAACAAGTGAAAATTGAATATATGATTTATTATTCAGAGTCGAAATGATTGTTAAATGAATATCAATTTTCACTGCAGCAAGTGATCGAATAAAATGCAAACGGGATATGCTCATCAGCAAGACTCTGAGAACGAGTTTTAACGAGAAAAGAAAAAGAGAGAGAGAGAGAGGGAAGGATTATAACGGTAAAAAATTCGAGTATGATACTCGCTCGCGCTTGTCGCGGCAATTCAATCGTTCCTCCGGTAATGCATAAAATGAATTTTTTGAAAAATTTATTTGTACGCTAGTATATAAATATATAGATGATAAATATAAAGAGGTGAGAGGGTTGGAGGTGGCGGGTTGTAATGGTTCGCGGGAGTTCAAACGATCGTTCCTCTCTCTCTTTCTCGTCTCTCGAGTCTCTGTGTGAAGGATGAGAGGGAGGAGAGAAGGCGCGCGTCCGCGATATATGTAAGAGGGGTAATTTATTAGGGCCCGAGGCATGCACAGCCAGTGCTTATAGGCTGCACGAGTAGTGAGCGTCAATGACGAGGTAAATACTCTTCCCCCTGTGTAGTCGTCCTCCGCATCGTTCCCGATGCATCAGCCGCGCGCTATCAAAGAGAAGGAAAGGGAACGAGCGCCGAGGAACGATCGGGCGAGCAAGAGGGAACGCAAGAATATAAAGAAACGAAAAGAGAGCGAGGGAGACGAAATATACATGCAGCGAGAAAAAACGAGTAAGTTGAGACGGAGAGAGAGAGAGAGAGAGAGCTATAAGCGAAGGATAAGGTGAGAAGGAATTCTCGAATTGCCGGTAGAGAGAAATAGAGTTCGGATCTCGTTGCGTGTAAGAGTTCACGGGTCACGCGAGAGAATCGTGTGTGCACTTGGCGAAAATACACGATATCGATATACATGCGAAAACTGTCTATCTTTTATTTACGTATATATGTATGTATGTATGTGTGTGTCCACATATACTCTCGTATGAAGAAAAAGTTTCACGTTCAAGTCCATAACTTCCCTCAATTCATTTTCCTCTTCATTTAATCGAGAAGGAAAAATATATTTTGTAGAAAGAAATCTACAAGGAGCATCTACGATGGAAAACTATATAGCTTTATTTTATTATTGCTGAAAAAAAAAGAATTTTTATCTGTTTCACGAATATATATTTAAATTTTGAAAGAAGTTTAAATTCATGAGCAAAAGTGGGTGAATAAAGGGAATGAATAAGAAAGAGCGAGGAGAATTGTCATGAGAAATCGATGAGAGTGCGAAGAACAAGGAGATTAGGGTTGAAAGGGTTGAAAGTCGTGTAAGATGTAAGAGGGAACGAATAGCAGATGTTGGGAAGAAAATACGCTTACGCAGGGGACAGCGGGTGGACGTTGAGCGGACTCGTGTTCTCGCTGGACACAAGCGCGACACTCGAGCGTGTGCGGATGCAGAAAGTTGCGAAGGAGCCACGACTAAGGTGGCTCGCTAATGTCACGCCGCGTTCCTGGAACCCTCTGCACGCTGAAATTAGATTACCGCGAGATTGCTGCCCTTCTCTCTCTCTCTCTTTCTTTTTACTTCTCGTACTTTTATTTCTCTCGCTTTCTCTCTATCGTTCCTTTTTTTCGCTGAATATCTCTCTCTATCTTACTTGTCTTTTCGCTTCGTTTCTGTCTTTTTCCTCACTCACCGTCCAGTTTTTTCTTCCTCTTGTCTCCCTTCGTCCTCGACTCTTTTTCTCCCTTCCGCGGCTCTCGCTCCCTCGGCGCAAAGTCCTTATCGTGTTTTCTCCGTCCCACGGTGTGCGGCTAGCCACCGTGTGTAGGTACTCGGTGGCTCCCTTCGAGTCCTCTCATCCTCGTTCTCTCTCTCTCGGATGTACGCCGAAAATAAAGAGAAGAACATTCTCCCCTTTTCGTCCGAGTTAACTTCGTTCCCAGAGAATAAGCCCTTTTTCTCTTTCCCTCTCTCTCTCTTTTTTATCCCTTCTCGGCTCTCCTACTCTCCTTCGCACACACGCTTCCTCTCATCCCCCTCTCGCGTGGCCCGCACATTTAGCTTCGGTTCTGGCTAAGAGGACCTACCTGCGTTCTCATCTGATTCCCTTTCATCTCTCTCTCTCTCTTTTCCTTCTCCTCTTATTCACGCTTCTTCTTTCTTCTCCGCGTGTCCCCCTTTTTCTCCGAGACACGACCTCCTCTCTTCCGACAGTCTCATTCGTCCTACTACCGGCCTTCCCAACTGCGTGTGTGTCCATTCCCATGATCCATGGACCCACGCAGCACGACGAGAGCATGAGAATGATTATTTTTTTCGCGATAATCGGTCCGGTGACAAAAAATTTGCCTTCCGAGAATAAAACAACGTTTTTTTTTCATTTTTCTTCACGATATTATTTGCGGTACACGGAAATCTCGCTATCGCGATAATTACGAACTTTGATCTTTAATGCGTATCTCGAATATTGAATTTTATTTTACTAATTTTATATATGCGTTTTCAATTTTCGTTTTTTTTTAGATTGTTCATTTATTCTTTTTGTATTGATCCGAATAATTTGTGCGAATATTTGAAATTTTTATTCCCAATGGATTTGTCAACCGTGCGAATAATTGAAGTCCACCCACGCGTATATAGAATCGCGCGGATTATCTCTCGCGCAGAGAGAGAGGAAATTGAAGAAAGAAGGAGGAGGTAAATATGTATATCGGGAATGGAAACGGGACGACGGGGAGGGAGATAGGCGCACGCCATTTCCGAGAACTCATCTCTCTTCTTCCAGTTTGTCCGTGTGGCATCTCTCGGGTTGATTTTGCTGATGCGTGTTGGCTCCGGCGCGTATGTGACCGAAGAGAAAAATCCTTCATCTCGCGCCTGCACGCATGGCACACGCATCTCGTATTCTCTCCGACGCTTTCCTCCTTTGTCCAATACCATTTGAACCAGGAAGCGATAGAATTCTTTTATTTCCTTTCCTCCATATTTTTCTTCCTTTTCAACTCTTTCTCATCGTTTTTCACATTTCTCTCGTCCATATGTATTTCTGCTTTTTTCTCCCTTTATCTATTTCTATTTCTCGCAACAGGAACACGGTGTACGATCATTTAGCGAGATCCATCAAGAAACGAAGCAAAAAGAAAAAGAGAGAAATGAGCTCGCTCCTTTCCTTTTTTTCTTCTTTCTCTCGCTTTCCTTTTTTCTTTGGTGTTTTCTTCCTCGGCTCTCTCTATTTTTTTTTAAACTCCGCGTGCACACGCGTGCGAGGATGAGTCTGTGGGAAAATAAGCGGGAAATATTACCCATGTCCCTCGCCGTAGGCTCTCTCCTTATTTCCTCCCCCTCTTCTTCTCGCTCTCTTTCTCTCGCTCGATATATAGCTGTGTACCGTTTTTCCTGTGCAGCGAGTTTTCAATTTCTCGTAAACACAGAAACAAATTTTCTCACCCTCTGAATAATATGTACTTTTCATTCGTTCCTGTCAAATAACGAAAAAAAAAATTCTTTTCGCGTGTTTTGCGTTCTTCTCGTGGCGCTAAATCAATTTTCAAGTGAACACCTTTATTTATTTTTCGTGCAAAAATTAGTCGGACCGATGACGAGAATAAGCTGACCGTCGGATTAACATTTTGCGGTGAGGTCTGCGGCGAACGATCCGCGCGGGGAAACGTTGAAGATGGGCAATTAATTTTCCTCTCAGTCGTCTGGTAGCAACCGCGAGAAACTGAAAGATTCTTCTTTCTACCCTTCAAAAACCGCCGTGCGAGTTTTGAACCAGTTAAATAGCTGGGTACGAACCGAGAAAAGAAATAAGTGGATGAGAAAACGGGAAAATAAAAAAAAAATGCGGATCCGAAAGGAGAAAAATAAACCTTCGCGGTTGCGTGGTATATATAGCCAAAAAATACATATTTGTATAATACATAACCTCTACACTTTTATTGATACTTTTAACCACAAATTCGTGAAAAATGAATAAAAATAGAGTAAAAAATTTTAAAAATGTGTTGAGAGAACGGGGTTAAATGCATCAACGTTAAATTTTTTCGCACTTGCTCGCGTATAAAACTA
Source organism: Cremastinae sp. A BG-2022a (assembly GCA_030522545.1). Lineage (NCBI taxonomy): Eukaryota > Metazoa > Arthropoda > Insecta > Hymenoptera > Ichneumonidae > Cremastinae sp. A BG-2022a. The sequence goes on along the minus strand of JAPYYW010000055.1, from coordinate 115,822 downwards.
GAAAATAATAAATAAATTTACAAAAAAAAGCGTGGCAAAAAAGATAACGTTATTGCGTGCTAATGCAATCGCGCTCGGCTGTGTCCGCCTTTTTCTCTTTTGTTTTATCTGCTCGCGTAATTTCGCATGTGACGAGATCGGTTACGATATGACATACAATAACGCGAAGAGAGAAAAACTGTTTAAAAAATGAAGGATATTAACCATATCGATCTCGTGTACAATGCATAATAATATCGACCGGGATAAACAGTTTTGCGTTAAACACGTAAAAACGATCGTATCGCGAATGGAAGGAAAAATTCGATATTTAATTCCGCTTATTTGAGAAAAATATAAATTCGAACGGCTCGAAAAAATGAAAATAGTTTTTCTTCAAATATAGTATCATCATCAGTCTAATTTTGCAACGTTTCATTTCATCATATTCGTATAGTTTTTGACTGTCTTTTTTTAATTCGTTGAACTTTTCGAGATAAAGGTACTGATAGAGTTTGAGAGATAAAAGAAAAAGAAAAGAAAAGGAGGCTCAGTGAAACGAGAATAGCAAAAAAGAGAGGAAGGGAAATAAGAATGAGGCGATCTTTCGGTTTCATCTTACGGGTTACGAGGATCTCTTTTCTCGCTACCGTGCAACTTTTGCCGCGCAGAAAACGGCCGCGGACACACTTACGAATACGAAGACGAAGAAATATTGAAGGAACGGTCGACGCGAGCCGTCGGTGGCCGAGCTCCGTACCAGAACTCGCAGACGAGGGACGAAACAGGAGAGAAGGACGACTTTTTTCAAATGGCATCGCATTACAACCTCTACCGACTTTCAGTTTTATTTCACGTCACTTCGTTTGTTTATTTAATTTATGTCCCCATAGAAAAAAAGTAACAAGAAATATATTTTCAAATATAAAAATGAAATGAAACGGTTCATAAAAGCAAAATATATGATAAATAAAAAATCTCGAAAATTTTTTTTCATTTTCAAAATATCCGAGACTATATAACTTCATAAAAAAAATCAATTTAACGTATACAAAGTTTAAATATAACGTTAAAATAAATAAAAAAAGTTTTTGTTTTTACACGTGAGTAGAATATTTTCAAAAAATATTTTTTATTAAAATAAATTTCTGAACATGTGGAGCTGGGCTTATAGAAAAAAGAACTCGGGGAGATGTTTCTCGCTCGTCCTGACCGATGCGCATCACGATGCACCCGAATGGAACGCGAGGAAAGGTCATCCTTTATCTCTGACCCTGCTCGTATCCGAACCATCTTCTCTTCCCCTCTCATTTCTTCCCGCGCGTGATACATAACTATAAATTCCACGACCCCGATCATCAATTTCACAAATAATATTCGACACTGGTTGGGAATTTAATTAATTTAATTACGACGCGAATTCGGGTGAAGAACGTTCAATTTCATATTGCATTCGTAACTTCCGCAATCAACGAATTGGTATTTAATTTTTTAATTTTTTAGTATTTTCCTATATACAATATTTTCTGTTTAAAAACAATTTGATACGATCTTATAAAAAAATGCTAACTAAACACAGTGCAGAGTCGAAAAAATTTTATTCGCTGGACAATAAAATTGAAGCCTACATAATGATTATGTTGCCAATAAGAAAAAGTGTGTTTGAAGGATCGTGAGTACAGAAGCTTCGAAGATCGTTTTGCATCCGATAATCATTTCACTCTGCTCACATCAGCGCGTCTGCAGGTAAAGAGAGTGAACGTACACGTACATTTTGCAGTGAAGAAACGAGAGTAATAAAAAACAAAATAAAAAGTAATAAAAAGGACGTTGTAAAAATGAAAATAAAATGTATAATACAAATATTGAGAACTGAAATTGTTAAGGGCGTATTTGTTGGCGGGTTGAGAGCGCGGGATCTACGATTGTTTTTCTCGTTCTGGATACAGTGAATATACAAATACAGAAATAAAAGAGAGGCCTCCCGAAGGCGTGCAGAGTCGCGAAGAGTCTTAAAAGTCCGGCACCGTGTATAGGCACGCCACGCCGGAGATCGACTTACGCCTCGTGGGATTGTTTATAGCGTGCGTGTCATAGGTCAGCTCTCTTTCCATCCTCCTCCCTCGCACGTAGAAGAGAGGTGGAACCCAGTCGAGGAATCCCCGAGCTAAGACTCGAGCAAAAAAATTTTAAAAAGATCCAAAAAATCCCTATAAGCACGAGACTCGAACGCAGCTGCAAGTATCGTCGACGTGTTCCCTGACGGGCACTAAACAAAAATAAAACTAAAATAACTCTAAATGCGTCTATATATCAAAATCGCGTACATAGGACACCTTATCGGTACTTTGATTTTATTTTATTTCGCATTTGTGAAATTTGTCACGTGTGCCAAACTATATCGTCAATTTTTTATTTATATTTTTATAAAATATATTGTCACATATAATGTCAATAATGACACTTGAAAATTAAATGAAATATTATTTTTCTTATCATTTTAATCAGTCAAGTTTATGTGGATACTTTGAGGAGAATAAATACTAATTCGTTGATAGTTGGACGACGTTTTTTTTTCCTCTATCGCCGCGAGAAAAATCTCCTTTGGCATGATTTTCCCGCAAATTTGGTTAAATCGTTGAAAGAGGCGAAAAGAAAAAGAATCAACAACGGCAACAACAGATTATCCGGTTAAATAACAGGTCAGCGTGTTTTCTGATGTGGGCAAATTGCCTGCTACGTACAAGCACGCCAGATAAAATCCTCGGCGTGGATCCCCGCGAGTTTGCAAAACGATGCGCGATTAAATGCGAAAAGAAGGAGAGAGAGAAAAAAATATTTGCGAACCAGGAAGCTCAGATTCGTCCTAGAGTTTCCCTACTTTTCAAAGGACACTACCTTCTCTCTTCAAATTCTTGCTCTATTTTCAAAATGCAAATATTTATTCAAGGGCGAAAATGATTTAATCAAACTCAAATAAAAAATATCCTATATAAAAATAAGACTGATAATTTAAAAAAAAATTAAAAAATTATTTCTTGTTGCAAGTATTTCTATGTACTCATTCTTTATATTTTCTCTTCAATCAATAGTTATTTAATTAAAATTGATTGAATAAATGAATGACAATGAAATGTGTTGAAAAATTAAATATATAATACATAAAAGAGTGTGGAACATGCATTTTGTTCTGTCTTTGAAAATTTATGCTTCTTTTTTCTTGGTGTTTCTTTCGCGTTACGAGTGATGGAAAAATGATGTAGAAACGGGTATCTCTGCGATTTCTCTCGTCTTTTAACAGAATCACCATTAGGCATTAAAAGTCTCACTCGCTGGTTCGCGCTTGCTCGCTCTGCCGGGAGAATCTCGCTGATTGCGTCCGCGAGTCTATAATAAAGATTTTAATTCCTGGTAGGTAACCATTTATTAGAGTCTCGCGATGCGTCACGTGCCGTGTCTCCTGAGCCTCTGTGAGCACCGGTAGACGAAGAAATATAGAAGAGCGGGAAAGCGAAGAGGGAAGAAAAAATACTGAAAAAAAGGAAGAACAAACTTAGACTCCCAGCGCTTCGTGTCTTCTCGCGCCAGACCGTTTCTACTTTTACTCCCAAGCAGTTTCCACTTGCATCATATTTTCTGTACACGATTAATACTTATAGATATATTTTCCTCGTATTATTTCTCATAAAATCAAAATTATTTAAATAATCCATTGAACCTGCAATCAATGTGCACATAAACATATAAGTATTGCTTGGATAAGGAAAAAATAACATTCCAGAGTATACAAACAACAAATACGGGCTCGAGTGTGAAAATTAATGGTTTCGGAAAGAAAGACGAGGAGGGGAGGAGAGGGAGAAAATGGAAAAATAGGAGGGTTGAAATAGTAGCGAGAGAGCTTCCATCGCGAGAGTTCGAACCGCGAGCACACATCGCGATAATGTGACAAATTTGCGGAGAAAAACGGAAACAAAAGAGAGGAGAGAGAGAAAAAAAGGAAAGAAAATGAAAAGAGAGACGAGAGAAGAAGCGAGGCTAACCAGAAACAAGAATCGTCGCTGTGTCCCTTTATGTTCGTTATAACGTGCAATTTCGTTCTTTCGCGAAAATTGTTGCTCCCGCGCGGTTGATCTCTGCTCGCGATTTGCTCAACCCGAGATCCCACACACGACTCACTCGTAAAAAAAAATTCACGAGTGCCCACTTTTAAGGGCTCAATTTGTCTCGAGCTCTCTTTTTTACGTTCACATCATTTCTTTCTCTCAACATGAAATTTTCATTATTTTACATTATTAAAAAAATTGATACCATTATTTTTCACTAGCAGTTGACTGCCATTTCGTTTATTCCAAATTCATTTCCGGCGACATTTTTTTTACTATAAATTACGAATAGTTAATTTAAAAAAAAACAAGAATACTATAAAACAATCTTTTTTTACAAATTTTTTTATTCAATATACAAATTTTTATTTTTTTTACATACATTGCTTCTTTGCATTTTGTTTTTGTAATATGTTTTTTACATTTTTTCACCGTTTATAAGAATATGCATGGAATTCGGTGGATAAACAGAATGTACGCGTGATGAATCGAATCGCGGAAGCACCCGAGGCTCCCACACACTCGACCCTGCGTGACTCGCGAATTTATTCCTCCTGTTACCTTATTTTCTCATACAATGTAGAGGTGCATTGATTGGCTACCGTTTTTCGAACGATAAATTTGCATTTTTCTTTCACCCTACGGGTCTGAGCTCATCCTTACATGTATTCTGTTTCATCGTTTCATTTCTTCCTCCTTCCTCTCTCCTTTCTTTCCCTTTGTTTTTTATTCTCTCTGATTTCGCCTCTTTTATTTCACCGCCCCCATAATTCATTCAAATTGCAAAACCCGATGCCATTTACAACCAAAAATTTATTCTCCCCTCGTTTCGGAACGCGAGTTCTCACTTCAAAGTGTAAAAAATCACCATTATTACACTTTTCTTGATTTATTCATTTACCTGTACCTATTTATACATACACTTATTTTATTTTTTCATGTAAATTTGAAAAATAATCTGAAAATTGGTACGCGCGAGTACTGTTGAAGAATAAGTTTTTTCATATCGAGAAAATTAAAAAAAAAATATCATGTACATATTATCTGCCTTGAGGAATTTTTCCTATTAGTAATATTTTCGTAACGTTTATTTTTAAAACTGCGATATCGATTGATATACGCTAACGCAGATAGTGCACGCGTCGACGTGCAATTCGAACAGTACGGAGTCGCCGCTCGATAAGAAACGAAATATGCATGGTTGAGAAAAAAATGTTTCTTTCTCGATCCTTCTCTCTCTCTCTCTATTTTTCTTTGTCGTGAATCGCGCGGGCGTCTGAATGCCGCTTACCACAGTAGGGGAACAGTGCTAGTCATGGAGAAGAAGTAAATGAAATGCTGATGCGCAAAATGTAAGAGGAAAGGAAAAATATCGGAAAAGAAACCGGAAAGAAGCGAAAATTAAAAAAAAAATTAGATAAGAGAAAATAAGTAAAAAGATGTAAAAATAATAAAAAAATATATATAAAATATAAGGATAGAAAAGCAGAAGGAGGGAAAAAATGTTGAAACGGAGCGAAAAAGGAGAATATATATGGAGAAGAAAGAGAGAAAGGTGGGTAACGCGCACGAAGCGTATCCGCGAAGCATGCAATAGCACGCGTATTAAAAGTCGGCTAATTTAAAATCGAGCGAAGATCTGCTGCTCGCAGGTCGAAATCGAGCGCCGAGGCTACTTTGCGTGTACGTATATACACATGACGGTAACGTGTGTGTACCAGTATATATATTTTCGAGCGTGCACATGAAAGAGCGCGAGCTCGCGAAACCACGAAGAGCTCGGGCCCTCTGCCCGGCTCACGATCTCTTTCTCCAATGGCGTAAATAACGGTGGACTTTTTCTGTCAATCCGCACACTTCGACATGTTACTCTTCTTCCTGCACCCACGCAAATAATATCGCAAAGCTTAAAACCTTCATTTTCTCGCAAAACGAGAAATATATATTTCTCAGTATTTTTCTGTTTAAACTTTTTACAAACTGCAAAAATTAAATATATTTTTATCATCCCGAATATGATACTAAAAATTGAGTTAGAATATGATTATATATTGATATTTTATGTGAAATTTATCGGTTACGGCTGGTAGAGCGAATTCCACGAACCGTGCACTCTCTCGTCGTCATATAGATCAACGCGTGATTGAGCGCCGCAGCGCATCAGAAAACTCCAATCGAGGAGATAAGAGGGCGGTCGTAGATCGAAAAGAAAAGCGAGAGGGGTGTGTTTTGTACACCGTGAGAATTTCGTGTAAAACGTTCGGAGACCGCATCCGGATGGAGGAAGAGAAAAAGAGGATCCAGAGATGTGGAGAATGCTCGCTATGGTTATTGCCCTGGATGCACATGATTCGCAGAGCTATATCGAATACGACTCCCCTTGCCCCCTGCCTTTTTCTTTCTCACCCTCGCAAGAAATCGTGTGGATGTTCCCTTTCAAGAATTCGCGGCGTAAGAGCAGTGAGCGAAAAAAAAACGCTCCAAAACTTTATTTCAAATCTGACTTTAATCTTATTTGGCATTTTTTCAACGAAATTATCGAAAATATGATTTTTAGTCGATTTTTTACGTAATTTATTTTTACACTATAAAAAAGTAAACGTGCGTTTTGCATGAGACAATATAACGGAGCCTTGAAAATTCCGACTTGTATCTCGCCGTAGCTCATTCCGGGTAGATAAAGAAAGTTAATGGGAAGCACGCCGAGGAAAATAAAAGAGCGAACGACATAGAATCCTCGTAAATCATGGTGGCCTCTCCGCGCGTTAAACCGACAGTTCGACTTACCGAGATCGGGAGGACGAAGCTTCCTCCCGATCCTCATCATCCCTCTTATTTTTCGTCGTGCTCAGAGCCCGGGACTCTTGCGATTAGCGTGATCACGGCGGGGTAATAGAGCTGTAGTATATACCACTAAAACGTTATTGGGTGTCCTCTTAATAACAAAGTATCGAGAAAATGTGTGTTTCGCGCCTGCGAAACGGAGCGGGCGCCAATTGCAGAGCGAACGAGAGCCAGGCTTGAATTATGATCGCGGCCGCGAACTCGAAACAGAAACGTTTCCTCTCTTTATCCCCCGACGGTTGCTGACAATTTAAAAATGAGAAGAGGTTTACGTCCCGATCTTCCCATCTCGCCACCATTTTCTTTCTTCTTTTTTTATTATTTGCCATCTATAGCGCCTCGTGATTCGCTCGCGGCACAGCTCGATCTTCGATCCATTTTAACAACAATCAAACATTCCCTTCGATCCTCTCCAATCCATTCTATGATTTATATTCACCGGCACAAAATAGATCGTGATATAAATTGTGATCTACATTTCTGACAATATTTCCTCTCTAAACACTGTAAAATCGAGTATGCTGTATATATATTATACCTCTGAAATGCATATTTTTTATCATTTTAATGATTAAATCTATTCATTAGTTAATAAACCAAAGGATGTGCTGTGTAAAATTTCCACACTTGGTTTTAGAATGAATTTAATATATTTTTTTGTGGCATTTTCTGGGTTTCATCTTTTCTTTTTTATCGCGTCTATTTTACGTTATTAATGTCAACGATCGCGAGTTAATTCGATGCGAAAGGCATAGGGAGGAAATGAATTGCGGCTGGCGAATATTTTGAAGAGCAACGAGGACGAGAGAGACGGAGAATTTTTGATAAAAAGGGAGTCAAAGAGAGAAGGTGATAAAATTCTGTTGAAAATTCCGAATGTGCAACGTTGCGAGAGTGTCCTCTTTTTCCTTCTTTACGCCCTTCGTGCCCCCCACCTCCGCGAGCTCTCGTTAATTCGGTAATCCGAAATTCGTCATACAATAAATCAATTGACGCTCGGAAATGCTCGTTTCGCATCGGTGTGAGAATTTCTCCACACTCCCGGCCTCTTTCCCCTTTCCACGTGTTTTTACATTCACCCGGATTTCGCGTACATACGCGTCGCACACTTCGCACACACCGGACGACAAGAAGAGCGCTGATGCTCTCGGCAATTTAATGCCCCGGCGTTAAATTGTCACGAGTCCGGACCAGACTACTCATCAGACTAAACGCGTTACAGATTTTTAATGGGCTGCGAGACAAGCCTCGCCGTGATGTGCGAAGTTACAGCAGTGAAAAACAAAAATAGAAAAACAAGATATAAAAAAATGAACGAAACAAGAACCAGACGAAAATGAAATTAGTTTTCTATTTTTGATAATAATTTTCGGATCCTCACACATTGTTGAAATTATTTTACTCTTTATCATTTTTTTTTGTTGGCATAAAATTGAAAATTACAGTGCGCGCTCCCCAAAAGGAAGAGTTATATTTAATCAGAAATTTCCCGTAGATAACAAAAATGCTATTTATTCGGGGTGTAATCCAAGAATTAATATCGAACAAGCCAAAAAACTGATTCTTGGATCAGTTTTTTGAATGTTTCTCGTGGCAGATGAAATATATTGTTTCGTCGAAAAGTATTGACCGAAAATTGATTTAGGAAGAAAAAAGAGCTGCACGCCGTGAAAATTTTGGAAGAATCGATTAATCCGAGGGCGAACGGCGATTGCTGTCGGGCGCGTGTGTGCTCGTGCGCCCGAAGTTTTGAACGATCGTCAAATGCTTGTCAATTAAAATTTCGTTTTGGTTTCGATTGCTCGGCGATCGTTCGGTCACAGATTACATACACGGACGAATCGCTCATGGACAATCGTCACGGTTAAGAGACGAAAAATATACATATTTTGAAACAAGCGAGAGCTAGCGAAAGGAGAGAGAGAGAGAGAAATACGCGAAATCTCGTTGCGGTTTTGAAATCTATATTTCGTATATAGATACGGGAACGATCGGAGAACTGGAAATGGGCGAATACCGCGAGTTTCTGATGCTTCTCTATCCCACGTCCGTGCAAAACCCATTCGCCTGCTGCTTCTCCCGCGCTATCGGCAACTTCCAATACTCTCCCCATTGTTCTCTCTGTCTCGTGGCTTTCGAATTTACAGATTTCGCCTAACCGCGGATCCTCTACTCTTCGCAAGAACAGTATACATAGTTTTTTTTATGTTTTTAAAATATTTGGAGAAAACGATCAAGGTTTCACGACTTTCCTTATTGTGCTTTCGTTTTTGGCAAATTATGCCAATAAATATATATTTTTTATTTTTCTTATCATATTTATGTATTTTTATCGATCGTTTCCAGAGATGTAAAAAAATCCGGGAACCTCGAAATTACAAAAAATAAATTAAGAAAAGCAATACAAGCGAACGATTTGACACGTCGTGAAATCGTTAGATCAGGAATGGAAGCACGATATCGTCGTGCGGCAAAACATTCTCCTCTCTATATTTATATAGTTACTATGGCTTATTATTATAAAAATGTTACGGGGGAGGTCACGATCGACGCGATCGAATCGGCATCACGGCCGAGCGGATTTTCACATCAGCGATAAAAAAAGGGACAAGAGAAGACAAAGCGAGAGAAAAGACACCCGGTACGACATTATATATAAAAGAATCGCACGTGAAGAAGAAACTCCGAGACAAATACATATTCGACATAAAAATATATAAATAAAATAATAATAATAATAATAAAAATTTCAAAAAAAAAAGATGGCGCGTACAGATATACACACGCGGGATATAAGGCGGTAAAGAAATAAAAATTGAAAGTGGTAGGAGACATAAAGACGTCACGTTTGATCACGTTGAGAACCAAGAGAGAAAGAGAGAGAGAGCGAGAGATATGGAAGATGAAAAAGGGAGAGAAGGAGAGAGAGAGAGAGAGAGAGAGAGAGAGAGAGAAAAAAGAGGAAGAGAAGAAAGATCGAGCGGTGATCAGCTCATCTCTTCCTTCACGAAGTTTCGCCTCTTTCTACCTTTCGCTAAGGTAAGACACAGAATAAAGGATCCGACGGTGTGCTAGCGAAGGGATCGAACGATCCTCAGCTCTTCTTACGTCTCCCGTCGTTCCTCTCTCTCTCTCTCTCTCTCTCTCTTTCGCTCCTTCGCTTCGTCTTTATTTCTCTTCCTTCTGCTCCTCGTGTGTTTCCTCTCTCGTATTTTCTCTCCTCTCTTTCCCCGAGACGGAAAGTCTCGAGTTGGCGAAGGAAGGCACGCGGGGATCGCTCCGCTCGTTTTAGCTCTCGGGCTTTGCTGCGTGCAATGCGAAACGTGACAGTGTCCGCCCTCCCTTCGTACGCCTTCTTAACAATACCCTCGTCCTTTGCTGCCGATGCGCGCTTCATCTCCTTTTTTTCTCTCTTTCTCTCTTCACCTCCCCCCTCCCCCTCTCTTTTCACTCTCCCTCCCTCCCTCCCTCCCTCTTTCTCTCTCATTCCTTTATCTTCGCGCTGTTTCTCTCTTTCTCCCGTGCCCTTTTTTCTCCTCTCGCTTCATTTCTTCGTCATCTTCCCCTCTGGCCCTTCTCCGTCTGCTTTGTACTTCGCTCTTATCGTATCTTTTCTCTGGAGATTGTTGCTACGCTTTTTTTCGACTCTCTCTGCTTCTTGTCATTCGTCTCTCCCGTATTTTTTCAAATATTTTTTTATTTCTCTCGTATATATTTGGGACATTTTTGAAATTGTGTTTTGGCCCATACGATCTTTTTTATAGTTTCTTTTTTTATGTATTTTTGTAAAAATAGATATGTTCCTCTAATCCCTCTATTTTAGACTCAATACACTTTGTTGCGAACCTCCATTTCATCTTCCGGCATATTTGTCCCAATTCACTAATGCTAACCGACTTTAGTCCCACATAGAATCGGGAATCTCGCGGCCAAGTGCTTGTCGCATCATTCGAACCGGAATGGGAACTCGAATCCGGGTATTTCGCTTCTTCCTCCTCTTTCTGTTCACTCCGTTTCTTTGACGACAATCAATTTTGCCGAAAAATGTTCCGATCCGCCCTTGCCCCACGCGCTTTTTTGGCTTCATGCGAAAAATTTCGAAAAACCACTCGGTTGAAGAATTCGTCCATTTTTTTTTCGATCTTGTAGTCGTTTTTTCTTGAGTTCACTTCAAAGAGTCTTGGAAACACGAAGCGGGGTAAATTTTCAAACTATGAGAGACGAGAGTAAAAAGTTTTGTTTTTTTCTCAAAATAAAAATAAAGTCGGGAAAGGGTAGAGTAAAGAGGCAAAGAATTTCTCTTGGTTGCCGCGCGCGTGCATCGGGTCTCATATTTCCAATGGGAATGAAATGACCCCTCGATATCGTGTGGCGCAACTTGCAAGAGGAAGAGAGAGAGAGAGAGAGAGGAGGACAAAAGTGGAGAGGGGGGAGAGAGCCGGGCAAGGGATGATGCGAAAACGAACAGGAAGAAACACGAACGTGATGACGGCGACCCCGAGAATCGCCACCACAGCACGTGTCGGTTAAGTAATAAAATGGGCGCCGGACATCTCAAGAATAAAAATTGAAAAAAAAGATACACCAGTTTATTTTTTCGAAAAATGTTTTACCTCTCTTACATTTATTTATAGAAAAACTGGCCACTATATTAGTTTCGATGAAACTAAAATAATATTTTCAATTGCAGGCTGAATAAAAATTCTTGTACAAATGTTTTTGGGCTGTACAATTTCTATATCAAAATATCAAGAGCAACAGAGAGTATTATCTATAGCAACTCTATCTTATCTAAAAAGCACCGGATTAAATCATTTTTTTGGTATGTTTTACAAAAATAAGTCAAATAGTGCGAAAAAGATTGTGACACCGGCGTAAAAATATAAGTATATATAAATAGTTAAATTATAAAATCAAGCAGTGTGGAATTTCTTAAACTAGAAAACAAAAACAATTATAAGTACCCATTTTTATGGTAGAATGTGAATCGAGACCAAATGTTGGTACGGAGAGATTATCAATATATTTGATTTCCGATGCTGTTATAAAATAAGCTGTATTTCCGATCAGAAGCTTGCTTGCCGTTTAAAATTGACACTCCGATCTAATAATTTGCTTCCATCTGCTAAAATAATACCATTAACGGCAAATTGTTTAATAAATAAATTTCGATAAATTAGTTAGTCGAGATCCGTGATAAGTGACTGAAAAAAAACAGCAATATATACAACTAAAAAAATAAAAAGTCATAAATCATAGTCGCAACGAAATTAATATCAATTTGACAGATAGTAAATCTATTTAGAAATTCGATCGAATTATCGATAATCCGATCAAAATCTGCTTACTGATTCTTCGGGCATACAAACTATTTGTAATTCTCTCTCTGTCTTTCTCTATCTCAGTATCGTTAATTCACTGATGTAAATTCGATATACAGGATTCCCGATCGAGGGGAATTTTATCGGATTACATTGGGAAACGATGGCTCCTTGCGCGTTACGACTTTTGCCTCTGCGTACACTTCGAGAGATATACCGAATGAGAGACATTCGAGGAAAGTATACGAATTTTACGAGTTTACGTATTCATGACATCCACGAATGATTCTCGGGCTACCGTCCTCCCGAAACTTTCCTCACACGTTCGGTCGTTTCTTTATTGTGCAACATACACGCATTTGACTATATACCTATACACTCTGTACAAGACATTCAACGTCGAATTAGATTTTTTACGTTTATTAACATTTTTCTAGATCCAATTGGTTTATTAACAATAAACCATTAAACATAAATTTATATAATTTTTTAAAAATTAATCATCCTTGCTATATTAAAAAAGACATGAAGCCTCTAATTAATTCATCGGAATGCGGAGCGCATTAACTTATGACTAATATCTACTCATTGAAAAAAAAATTTGTTAAAAGAGAGAAAATTCGTCAAGCGTAATAAGGAAAAGAAAATTTCAAATTTTCGTTAATCCCTCGGTGTCACTATTGTTTCCATGGTGATCGGTCGGGGTCGAGGGAAAAACCGAACCCGGTCTTAATTGTTCGGTTTTATGACGCAATTTGGAATTAGTAGCCCGGTAGAAAGTGTCGGGGTAAGACGTGTCGGGTCTTACAAGGTAGTTTGTTACTGAAAAATATTTTGCAAAAATTCGACAAGTTCAATCGAGTGTCAGTTCCTGTAATTTTCAATCTTACGAAAAGTGAGTAGTTTACTGTTTCAAATGTATAATATCGTTTAAAAATAATATTAAAATAGTGTCGGTGCGGATGTATATCCTATATTAAAAAAGAGATGAAACCTCTAATCAATCGATCGGAATAGAGCACATTATGCGTGGTTATATGAAATATGCGCCTATAAGAATCTATAAAAATCGCAAAAAATAAATTCAAACATGTCGAAAAGGAAAAAACGTGGCCGCATTGCTGCTCGTATACTTAAAAGTAATACAGTGTTTAAAAAATAGATAAAAATGAAGAGTATAAGTGCGTCTTACTAAAAATCTCAGTAATAATCGCCTAAAACTTATTAAAATGTACGGCGAGCGACGAGAGAAACTTCAAGTGAACTTTTATTTCAAAGTTGAGCAGGTAAAAAATGTCGCAGGAGGTCGTAGGGTAGGAGAATGAATGCACTTAGGGTGTAATAATCTCATGTAAATCGCGTATTACGTACGTAAATACTTGACAAAGATAAAGCTGACCGCGGGTTGTAAACGGCATACGAGGAAAAGGGAAGCAGCGAGAGGGGGATAAAAAATGTAGGAGAGGAGAGAATGGAGAGGAAGATATAGGTATGAATGTCCGCGTGGAACCTGTGACGCGGAGACCCTCGCATTTGGACCACCCTGTAAAGACGTGAGCGAGGCGTATGATGGCGACCTCTCTACGCTCTCGCTATCTTACCTCACGATCCTGATCACGATCACGCACGCACGCGGAACCGCCCACTGCGTCCGCACGACTTCGTCCTCGCTCCTCGCATCTCTCCTCTCCTCGCTTTCTCGCTCTTTCTTTTTTCCCCCTTGCCCCTTTCCCACAACGTTCATCCCGGGCCCAACGTGTGTGCTTTCTCGTCTCTTCCTTCCTCGTCTTCCCAACGCTCTCGCTCCTTTTTCTCTCCTTATTCCCCATTCCTTCACGGTTACCCGTGAAAACGCACGTGCGTCCTCGAACGAGAACAACAAGAACGTGTTTTTGAAAATTCATACCCAGAAAATAAAAATTTATTACCATTATAGCTAATAATCGAAAGCAGCTCAAGTTCAAAAATCTTTTTTCTATAGAGTGCTGTATATAGTTCACAATATATACAATTCTTTTATTTAATGTAGTTCTTATTAGTGATTTGTACGAACTGGAAAAACTGCAAAAAAGTAAAGCAAAGTTTAAAAAAATGACTAAACTACTAAAAATAATATAATTTAAAATATTTCTTTTAAATTTTGAGATAAAAAAAAGTGCTATCATAAAAAAAGCTGCCGCTCTCGGTGTACGTGACTCTTGAAAAATGGTGTATCACGCACAGACATTGTGAAGGGACATACGTGTACATCGATAATCACGCACTCGACCTCTACACTCAATGATCTTGAAACGTAATCGATAAATTGGCCCTCTTGGTCGATCTACCTGCCAACACAGCTCCATTCTTCTTCGCACACGCGAACGCGAATAAAATTCATCCGGCATCGTCCGGCGCGCACATACAGAGAAACGTTCGCCGGTCTCTTTGCAGTAAAAGCTCTCGATCACTTGGCAAATCTCCTCGTTCTTATTTTTTTCCAATGTTTTTTTTACTCCTTCTCTCATCATCTCCTTCCTCCTCTCCTTCGGCATGATTCCTCGACTTCCCTGATATGTAATAGGTATCAATCATCCGGCATTATAAGCATACTTAAATTTTAACGTCCGCAACATCATACTCCACTTAAATTGTATTATCATTATTATTTTATTATTTTTATTATTTTGCCTTTTATTTTAGAATTCAGCGAACTGTTTTTATCCTTTTCGTGACTGAGGGATTTCTCGCTGATGTACGTCATCCTATCTCTATTATTTATAATAGAAAAATTAATTAAAATTGAAAACCATAATTTGTTCACGATTTGAGTGAACGAATTTTGAAGCATTTTTGGGAGATTGAAAAAATATTAAAATTAATTGATGCGACGAAGAGTAAAAGTTATTTTAAAATAAAATAAATGGAAATTTGCTTGTATATTGCTGTCAAATAATAAGAGAAAATGAATTATTTGCAGATTTATTGAAAATCCGTTTTTGAGAGGCCCTTTAGATAAGCATCAGGATGGTCCGCGGGATCATTTTTCTGTATTCGCTTTCGCATGGAAGGGTACGCATAAAAGGTTTCTGCGAACGTACACGCGTATTTATATACACGCGCGTATGTATAAACACACAGCGCGGAGTACACGCCTCCATATATTACTTAATCCAGATTCTAATCCTACGCTTATCTCTACCACAGAGATTTCCTATCGGCTTCAACTTTTATCTCTCTCTCCCTCGCCATTTCTCTTTCTTCCTCTTTCTTACTTCCCTCTTGCACTTTATCGTGTTCGAAAGCGCGCATATCTCCTTTTTTCCCTTCCTCGCTTCGACTCTCGCAGTCGAATAGTCAGAGAGAGGGAGAGAGAGGACAGAGAGTTTCTTAGGATCGAGGATAGTGTAGGAGTGGAATATACGATGGCACTTTACTCGACGATCTTGCTCCTTCCTCCTTATTCCGTTCTCTCCTCCATTCCGTACGATTCCTACGCGCGTTAAAGCCACGATAGTGCGTAGATCTTAGATACAAGTCTCATAGACGTAGACAACCCTTGAATTCAATACCTCTCGTATTTATACGCCAGCCCGTATATGCGCTCTTTCCCCGGTATTATGCGCTAACGTAGATTGATAATACGTACCGTCGAGTCTTATTATTGGAAAGAGCAAAAAATCAAATTTCATTAAATATTCTTCACGTTTAAATTGAATTATAAATTCATTTTTAATACAAGAATTTTCTAAATTTGTCGAGAATGTTTTTCCTGAAATAATATGGGAAATTTGATGGTGCTTTTCCTTCTGTTTAATTTTGTTCTGGTCTGCTTAATAAGTTTGTTAAAAATAGGTGCAGAGAAAAAGAGAGACGTGTGAATAAATGAGTGGGCGAAATTACTTCTCGAGTTACTCTACACTCGGTTGTCGGTCTTTATAAGATATTGCCAGCACGTGCCATGACGCGATTCACGATAGAAGTGACCAACCCGCAACCGCGAAAAAAAACTTACGCCCAAGATTTCTATCATACTATTTTTCGTTGTCTGCGTTTAATAAATTAAAGAAAAATATTTGCAAATACGATTATTTTACATGAATTTATAAAGACTATTTTTGAAGGTTTTTTTACGTTCATCGTCACGTAAATTCATTTCTTTAATGTTTATCTGTAAATTTCCATCCAGAATATAATTATTTATCAATTTTAAATTACGGATAAACGTCGTAAAATTTTTACTGTGGATTTCCAAAGATTACATGTTTTCCCACGTTGGTTCGCACGTAGCCTCAACTTTGACATTTTTGACTCCCGGAAAATAAAGTGGCCGTGCTCGAGTGTCCTCGATGTAGAGAGCGTGGACACGGGGAGAGATTGGACGCAGATGCGCTTTGAAAATGATGACGAGACATTTTTGACCTTGTCTCATGAACCCTCTCGATTGTGTCTTCGCAGTACGCGATTTTTTACACTGTCATAAGTTTCCGAGAAGAATGAGAGATCGAGAGCGAGAGAGAAGGAGATGAGAAGGAAAAATGTTGGCATGAGGGAATACGAGAGAGAAAGAGTAAGGGAGACGGAGGGATGTCTCGAAGCTTTTATGTCCGTCGCACGTCCGAGCTGTCTTTTACGTTCAACGAGAAGCCAGAACGTCTTCTCTGACTGCTGGGATACTCGGTGACGAAATCCACGAAAAGAGATCCGCATGCGAAAAAAAAGGGAAGAAAAAAACTCGAAATCTCTTATCCTTGGGTGCATACGAATGACATTCTTATTTTTGAGCGAGATCTTCTCTTTTTCCCGGGAGCCTGTGTACGGTGCTCGAATTACGTCCGTGTGCCATGGGAATTGAGCGATGAAGCGAGAACGCTTTCCTCCTGACGCGGAGAAGAGGAAGTCTCTCCGAAAAAAAGGAAGAAAAATAGTGGAAAAGAGCCACGAAGATAAACCGGACGTTTCCCCGACTCCGACTTTTCTTTCCCTCTCTACTTCCTTTCCGCACCAAAGTGCAAATGCACCGTGGACACAAACTGTGGAAAGCGGATCGATAACGCAGCTCTAGAATATTTAGGAGCGCCGCATCGACTTTCAGATTTTTATTCCTTTTTTCGTCGCTATAAAGCGGACCAAGGCTGCAAAAAGTCGCAGTGGAAGAATCTATTTTTGATCAGACCAAATTTACATGCTCGATTGTTGCAAAATATTTACGAAAACATTTTTTCATTTATTTAGATATATTATTCTGCAGTTAAGGCGATGCAGTTAATGTACCACGTGACGTATGTGAGTGCGAGAGAGATAAATTAATATTTTGTCAAAACCCAAACATTAACTCATTAAATGCAACGAATTGACAAGAAAATTTTTAAACTCGTAAACAATTATTTATCCGCAATAAGGATATTGTCAACGAAACAAGAAAGCTAGAAAATTTGTTTAATTACATATTTGAATATCTTGAAATATAGTCGTGAATCCGGGATTTGATAAGTGCGAATTATATATAATGCCTGTTAAAATTTTGAAATCGGAGGAACATTGAGAGATACAAATGGCTACTGTTGTCGCGGAAAAGGGTATTTGTCGCTGTAACCGGAACAAGTTCTCGATCCGAGAGCGCGAGTATGTATTTTAACATGCGCAGACGTATATTTACGACGCGTGTACTTAAAGTGGAGCTTATAGGATGGTGTTCGCGGAGACGCTCTCGTTAATCGAGTCCCGAAGATCTTGATATCGAGAAAGGGAGAAAAAGTGAAGAAAAAATAAGGGGCGAGTAGCAAAAGTGTTTGGGAGATGAGAGAGAGAAAATACGAGAGAGAAAGAGGCGAATCTGTGGTATAGTTTCTCTCGCTCTCTTTCGCGATTTTTTTCGTCTCTTTTTTGTCTCTCTCGTTCCCGACGCGGGGAAGAACGCGCAAAGATGAGAGCGCCGTTTTGCGAAGACCGCGAGGAATCGCTGCATGGTGAGCGCGATCCTCTTTCTCCCCCTCGGTCCTTTTTCGACCGAACACACATGGCGCCTTGTATTTCCTTGCGTCGCGCGTTTTGACCCCATCTGACCCGCGAACCGGGCGCCTCTCCTCCCGGTCCCCGCGATCCTTCCCGTGAGCACTTCCGCTGATACCGTTCGGTGCATCGTTTATGGGATAAACGACCCACTCGTCGATCCCATTATCACCGACCGAACCCTGACATTTTTTCCAATCTCGTTTTCTTTTTTTTTCAATCCTCGTCGTGAATCGCCTAAATAACGTCTAGACGCGTCACGCGATTCTGTAATGAGCATTTCTTTTTCTGAAACAGATTTTGGCATTAAGATTATTTTTTCGTTGTATTCTCAATGAACTTTTGAAGGTAAAAGTGTATCCTATTAAAAAATCAGTCGATTTCGAAATTTTTATTATTTCGATCTTATTAATTCACATTCCATTGTTTCAATTTCAATTCCTTTTTGATAATCTACATGTTTAATCTTCAAAACTAATTTATACGATTTATAGAATCATTCTTGAAAAAAAAATCATTTTAAAAGTCACAAGCTTCTATTTATTTTCAAGAGCTTCTTCGATCGCATATATCCTCCATAGATAAAAAAAATGTAAATTATTTTGCGTGCAATCTAAAAATTAATAATGAAAAAATTTTTTGGACGTCGCTTATCAATTTCATATATACAGTATCGATATTTTTCTTACTTATATCCCGATCTCTTTTACACATTTTAACGTGTAAAGCATCAATTCTTGTTTGTCAATGACGATTATTACGCGCATTCCAAAATTCTCAGTAGAATTAAACGAAACCAATAATCGAATAGAGTCCAAGAGGAATATACGTGTGTGGGTGCCGAGATTGGAACGACGAAGGAGAGGCAGAAAGAAGGAAACAATGTATACATATATATTCTGTACATATAATAACGTTCACGTACTATATATTTTATATACACACATATATACATGTATAGAATAAAATGTATAGAACGTGAGGAGACTATGTTCGAATCTCGAGAGTTGCGCCTCCGAGGCAGCAACATCAGGAGCGTCTACGGAACATTTTCCGTCCCTTTCTCTCTCTTGTTTTTCTCCTTCTTTCCTGGCCAGGAGATGGCGAGAGTAGAAGGAAGATGCTCGATGTACGGGGTCATCCACGGTTCATAATTATTGCCTCGTCGTTCCGCACCCACGCTCCGTGGATGCTGCGGACGCTCCCGTCCTCCTCCTCTCTCTCTCTTCTCTCTCTCTCTTTCTCTCTTCGCCATCTAATTGGATACTCGAAGTGTAAGAGGAGTTCGCGCGGAGCATTTTCTTTCTCTCTTACTCTCCGTCTCTTTCTTTCCCTGCTGGCTCTCGCCGTACGTATTGACACGGGCAAGGAAGACTAGAACCCGAGCAAGGACCTCGAGAAAAAGCGGCGAAAAAGAAGGAACAAAACCGGAGAAAGAAAGGAAAAAAGAAAAGAAACGTCACTCGGCGACACGAGAGGTCCAAGATTTTGCGCGATCCGCCATCGATTTACGACTCGCCGGACATTATTTCA
The DNA here is from genome assembly GCA_030522545.1 of Cremastinae sp. A BG-2022a. Taxonomy (NCBI): domain Eukaryota; kingdom Metazoa; phylum Arthropoda; class Insecta; order Hymenoptera; family Ichneumonidae; species Cremastinae sp. A BG-2022a. Next base: position 96,048 of record JAPYYW010000055.1, on the reverse strand, counting down.
CCGCGGTTCCTGCGGGCGAGAAGCCCTTAAGAAGGGATGTGTCTGACGAAAAACAAAAAGGAGTCGGGAGAATAAAAAAAAAAGAAACGCAAAGAATCGCGAGAGGGAAGAGCGGAGAAGCGAAAAATATAATGCGAGTACACGACAAATCTCGCGCGCGAGTTTTCCACGAAGGGCCCAAACGAACGTCGTAAATCGGCTTGACTCTTTCAACTCCTCTTATTATTCTCATCGCTGCGTTATTTTTATTTCCATCGGGGGTAATTATTATTATCGGAATTATTATTAATCTTCGTTAATAATTAACCACCCGAGGATTATCGCTAATTGGTCCGAAAGGTGCACGACTCTTTCTACACTTTAATCGCTCTTGTAACATAAATATATGTGGCTGCACATATTTATTCCGTGTATAAACATATATTTAATTACGAACTGTCGAGGCATCTATATACGAGTAGAGAAGAGATCGAGAGAGAGAGAGAGGAGTAAATCACTAACAAGGAGGGTCAAACACGAAGTACAAAAATTTCAATAATTTCTATTCTTTTTTTTTACAATAAAATAAAAACAAATTTATTAAAAATATAAAAACATAACAAACACTCTGTTTCTTTTACTGCAAAAATTTATTTTTTACATCATTGTCAATACTTAGTAAATTTTAAAAAATTTTAATTATATTTTACATTTAAATATTAATATGTCTCAATTTTTTAAGTATTTTAACATCGACGTGTTTGTTGATATTTCTGTATGCGCATATTACACCATCTTTATATATATATATTTGTACATGGGGGAGGTATATCGCGGTGGTATGGAGTGTGTGTTTGCTATATAAGCGCGGTAAGGTAAGCTAAGGTACGAGTAGATCATTAGCCATGATTTGTTGTCGGGCAGGCTGCCCAATGACCTCCCAGGCCCGAGCGTGAACTCTCTCTCTCTTTCTCTTCTTCTTCTTCTTCTCCTTCTTCTTCTTCTTCTTCTTCTTCTTGTTCTTCTTCTTTGGTCCAGAAGAGAGAACGAGATCTCAGACCCGATGATCTCTCGTACACGATATATATACCGGGATCGACTTTTAACAGAAAGAACGAGCGAGAGAAGCGGGAGAGGGAGGAAAAGAGTCTGCGGAGTCTCGCGATCTCGTTGCGTCCGAGTAGTATAAATTTCGACGAGTCGAACGCGCCAGAGAGAGAGAGAGAGATAGAGATGCAAGATTTGGAGGGAGAGAGAGAGAGGAAAAAAATTGATCGTGCTCTCGATACAAGTTAGATAAACCCTGGACCATAATTAAGACGTTCGTTTGGCGATTTATCGATCCTTTTTATTTTCACTTCGAGGAAATGGAAAATTTAGGTGGAAAAAATAGTGCGGTTACGAAGACGCTTTATCAAAAATTTGTGTCAGTTTTTTTTTAGAAATTCAACAAATTATCGTGTAAGAATGAAGGTACGATTGTTTTTATTTATAGTTAAAACTTTGTTACTTTTTAAAAGGCAACGAAATTTCAGAAATTTTATTTCCTAAACACCTTTACGTTGAAAGATCATTGCGTGTAACATTTTGAGCGAGGGTCGCGAGCGCATAATGGAAAGAAATATTGCGCTTCCATTTAAATATTTATCTATACGCATCTTCGCGGATCTCCTCGTGTAACGGTAAATCACACACGTTTCTCGCTCTTTTCCTCTTCCTCGTCTCTCGTTCTCCCTTGCCGTGTTTTATTTCGCTAGACACACGGCCGACGTTTTCATTGCGAAATAAGAATGAGACGAGGAATGTGCGAGTTTATGAAAGAGAAAGAGAAATAATGCAAAAATGAAAAAAAAAGATAGAAAAATAAAAAGAAAAGAAAAGAGATAGACACAACAAAGGAGAGAACGGGACTAAAGTGCGTCGAGGGGTTCCGGTTTCTCTCTATTCTCCTCGAATCTTCACGCTCCTTTTCGCTTTCTTATACAATTTTATTCGTGCGTTCACTTCACTTGAGTAATCGCAGTGATTGTTGAATCATTCTCGGCTTTTCTCTCCCGCGAGGCTATTAAGTTGCTCGGCCGTCTCCCGACTTTGAAAAAAGGATAAAAAGCCTGTCGAACCTTCTCCTCTTTCTCTTCCTGTAATTATTGCGTAATTTCCTGCATTCAATCATCGTCAGCCTCTTCGTGGAAGAAAAAAACCGACACACGCGTGTGCGAATAAGACGAAAATGCGAACCGTGTCTTCCATTGAGCGAGAATTTTTTTAACCTCTCGCTGACAAAAAAGAAGAATTGAATTCGGAATCAAAAGAAGAAGTCAAAAACTCAAAAGCGTCCGAGCCTTCCACGCTCTCCGTCTATATACCAACGAACGAAGAGATTTTAATAGCGAAAAAAAAAAATCAAAATTATCTCTTCAAATTTTTCTCACCTTTGTCGCATAATAAGATAAAAAAGTGTAAAACTCGAAGAAGAAAAAAAAAAGAAGTACGTATTGTATACCCGCGAATACCGGTAAATAAATGTAAAAAAGGGCAAACGAGAAATATAAATATAAAAAAAAAGAGCGGAGCGAAGAGAGCGAGAAAACGGAGACGTGTGCACGGGTTTTCTCATGGGCTCGCGAGAGGTTCCGCGTCGTGAGGGGATTTTACGCGCAGAACTTTGCGTCTGGATCACGCGGCGATCCTCAAAACTTTTTATACCTATAGAAGATGAATTCTATACACAGTTGTAAGGGAGAAGCGCGGTGAGAGGGGGGAGAGAGTATTTGGAATGAAGAGTCGCGTTGCACGGGAAGAGGAGGGGGAGAGGGACGGAATGAGGGGCAGAGAGGCGAGGGAGGGAGGGAGGGAGGGAGGCTTGTGTAAGCCCGAGAGGGAGTCGGCGAGGGGGGCTCGCGGGTACCCTTTTGCTCGCGATACGCGCTCTCGATGCGAAAAGAGAGAAGGAGAGAGAGAGAGAGAGGGACCGAGAGGAGGAACAGCATCCAACGGAGCTCTCTTCAGTTCGCGAGACGCTGATCTGTGACCCGGATCCTCCCTACCTCAACCCCGACGCGCGTTTGCCTTCTTCTCTTTTCTGTCCTTCTCATTCCTCTCTCTCCGTCCCTTTTTCTCTCTTCTCTCGCCCCGCGTATTTCTCTCTCCCTCTTTCGCTCAATGCTTCTTCTCGCTGGCTGTCCCTCTCGCTCGAAAACGAGCGCGCAGGCCGAAGAAAACGGTGTCTCGTGCACCTCGATAGCCAACTTGTGCATGGCCTCTATGCCACTTTAATACCGAGTACAAGAAAGATCCTCTTTGTACTCGCGCACGCTTGTATCCACGCACAGCGAGGCGCGCTCAAAATTCACGAATATTCAGTTAAAAATACCTAAATTACGCTTTAAGTTTTATTACACGATACACAAAATTAAAAATATCGAATCAGATGTAAAAGTTTAAATCGATATGTAACCTGCCGTTTCTCAAAAAAAAGAAATTAAAAAAACAATTCTTTCACATTCATATCATATTTAAAAACATGGTCGAAAAATGAGGAGAAAAATGAAAAAGAAGATAAAACGCAGCGAATAAAATTTTTAACGACGAATATAATAGAGAAAGGGAGTAGGAAGTTTTACCGAATATGTATAATGACATACGTGGTCAAGGTTCGGACAATAATCTGGTTCGTTCCGCATACACTGTTCAAACTCCTGATTTTTTTTTGGTTTATTTCTTTTGGCTCTTCTCCGATATCTCTCTCTTTCTCTTTTGGTATCGGTTAAGAATCTTCCGCGTCTTCTCGCGAATAGCCCAGGTATGCGCCAATGATCTCCGATGTTATACACGCTGCAATCTCATTCGAGCTTATACGCTGTTACCTTCGTGCCTTGCTCTCTTTTATTCTATCTCAGACTCGAAGGGATCCCGGGAGAGAAAACGGAGGCTACGGTAAGAAGACCTGCTTCGCGGATACTTGTTTTGTTAAGTATCGAGCTCCAAGAGACCGAGCATCATCGTGAATTTCCTCGTGAATCCATCTTCGGGTCCTATAGAATCATTCTCGCAATATCATGACCCAGGAAATTCCCGCGTCGACTCTACGACTGTTATTTTCGAGACAAACATTTCTTGCTTCTCTTCTGTTAAAAAAGTACAAGAAATAAGAAGAAGAAAAAACACGAGCGTTAGAATTTTTATCCTCAATTTCACGTGAGAATTTTTCATATGCACATCTATTTCTATACTTTATATAATGATAAATCAAGTTTTTTGTAAAACCTTTGAAACTATTATTACGTATTGACAAAAGTTTTGTTATGAGCGTGCTTTTAATGGAACTGGAAATATTTTTCTTTTGTCATGAAAAAAAATCCAATTTGAGAGAATAGAGAAAAATGCTATAATTAAAAAGGACGAATTGTTCGGAGATAAAAATAGAAACGATTGCATTTTTGCTTGTGTGAGATAAAATTCCTGGGAAATGCTGCTCATGAAATTTTCTAACCTGGAGCAAAATGTGTACGCGAATGAATATATGGGAGAAAGGGAGAGAGAGAGAGAGCGAAGGGAGGACTTTGGTCAGAGTTCAGCCAATAATCTGGTTCATTCGAAAGGATTATTATCGAGCACGACAACTACGTACTCCTCTTCCCCGTTTTTTCCTTCTCGTGCGCCTTCTCTCCCGGAGAGACTTCTCTTTCTGTATCGCGCGACGGAATCTCCGGGGCTCCGAGAAACTCGGACTTGGCTCGGGATAAAGCGGCCCCGCGTCGGAGCACGATTGCATCGATCACTCCGCAACGAGTCAGGCACGAACGCAATTATCCAACTTTCGTAGACTCCCTTTTAAAAGCATACCGCGGAACCTTCAATATTATTATGCGTGAGCGAGGAATGGGAGCGATCTGCGAAACGCGATTTTTCGCCTCGGGACTAAACTCCCCGATCGATCGAGAATTCAAAACAGCAAAAAATTCATTTTTCTCATTTCCAACAAATACGATTAAATCTTTTTTCGTTTTTTGGATTTTTAATTTTTTTTTTTCACTTTATTCATTTACAATTTTTACATATTTTGCCAAATAATTGTATAATTATAAGGGAAAAAAAGTAATTGAAAGGCATTATGTGCTCTCTCGGAATCTTTGTAAATAAGATTCCAAATAAAAATATTTATTTATGAGAATGACGTATAAATTATTGACCAAAATACCAAATATCATTTTTAAAAAATGAAATAAATTAATGCAAATCTGAAAAAATTCTAAAGTCACGAGTCTATCGAAATTTTTTCGTAAAACTGAGAATTAGACTAGTTTGAGTGAAAGTCGATCGTTCAAGTGAAGCAGCAAAGTTTAATTATCATTTATCGTTCACGTACCGAAGAACGTAAAATCATGAACGATTAAATTTCTCGATTGAAATATCGTGTTTTCCGATTCGAGATCTCGAGATCTTGGAGAAGACTATGGGAAAAGTGCGTTGAAAACGATCCTGCGAGTAAGTATCGTGAAACGTATCGCAAGGTATTACGAGACGTGATAAGAGGTACGGCGGAATATCTTATCTCTGGCCGATGTAAAATAATTGGAAAGCGAATGCACAGAGAGAATGAGAGTCAGATGGTCCTCGGGGGATGTGAGAGTCTTATTCACGCGTACAAAGCAATATCCAGAACGTCCTGAAGATCTGAGAGAGAAGATCTCGTGTCTAGGAAACGCCAGAATAATCCAGGAAAGAATATTAATAAAATATTTCGCCTTCTCCCGTTTCTCATTTTATTATCAATAGCGAGTAATATCTAATATCTCCCCGGTGCAAACTTGACCGGTAGCTTGTTTTCTCGGGCCTCGAATCGATAACGATTGGAAGAAAACGACTCTTGCATTTCAATGAGAATGTCATGCAAGATGATATTATATTTAAGAAGCCAATTTTTTATTCAAAAAAAGTCAAAAATAGTTAAACATTTGTATGCTCAAAGATGTAATTGTTCGCTTTAATTTCGTCTCTTTCCATTGTGTTGAAAAATTAATGAATCGTGCACTTTTTATTGGTACACCATACTTTTTTATATTATTTACATAATAAGAAAGAATATGTTATTGCTGGAGAAGAATTTTCAGTAGAAAAGGCGATTCTTGTTCGGGCACGATGTGCAGGGAGTTGATCTGAACATTAACTGTGTCGAAAGGGAGAGAAGGATGAGGCAAGTTAGGTAGAGATAGGACGTTTATAAATGAGGCAAGCAATTTCCAAGTTGGCAACTTGACGAAGCAGAGAGGCAGAGAGGACAGGGCGAGAGACAAGAAAGCGGGGAAGCTTTCCGAGGCATCTTGAGAGGGGTTGTACGTCGTCTTCGGACGAGATATAGCCAGAGGTTGGAGGACTCGGTGGTTGACGTGCACCATGGGTGAAAGCATCAAGCTTTCCCGGTGCAGGAAAATTGCGAAGGGTGGTGGTGGTGGTGGTGGTGGTGGCGAAGGGGAGAACAGAGAAACGAGGAGGATCGAAGATGGCGAAAGAGCGAAGGGGCAAGGATCCCGAGAGCTAGGGGAAGCTTTTGCGACTGACTAGACGTAGGTGGGCAATATGGCGGCGATTAATGGCCTTAGTTACCGCCACCCCTAGCGATAGCCTCTCGACGCGTCTACTCTCCGAGCCTCCGGCGAATCTCACCCCCCTTGCGACGCTGCTGTCTCCCGGTTTCAGGACCAGCCTTCCCTCGAGAGTGAACCGTGAGGATCCTATCTGTCCCGTCTGTCCTTAACCGTCCTATATATACTGTACAGTTTCCTTTCTCTTTCCATCTCTCTTGCTTCTTCTCTCATTTCCTCTGCCCCTTCACTCCTCCTCAACCCTATAGCATTGTACACCTTGAAGGATCCTACACAGAACAGATATCTGCAAATGAAAAGTCCCAAGACGTTTACAGTGTCAGCTGCTCGTGGTCTGCTTCGTATCAAGAAAATGGCGGAGGCTAGCTCTCGCCTCCATCCCCTCTGGCGAGTATATCGCATGAATTTCCGTCAGACCCAAGCCATTTCAATATAATCCTAAAAAGACTAACGAACCGAAAGGAAGTACACGTCCATCAATTTTCAAGGCTTCTCATTCTCATTTGCCCGTTCGCGGCTCTGATGATGAACAATCCGAGGCTCTTATTCTCCCTTGTTTCATTTTTTCGCTCGACGTTTGATTTTTTTTTTCTCCTTCGAAATATTTTACCGGACTGTATGATTTTTGACAAAAGAGCCCAGCGCGGTGTGGGGCAAATAAAAATGGGAACTAATATGAAATGGAAGGTACACGGAGAAACTCGATGACAAAAGGCGAGTTGGGTCTCGTGTATATTTATTTCTACTTTTTTTTTCTTCCCGTTTTTGTGCTTTTTTTATTCCATGTACGTCTAGTCTCCAGTAATATACGCTCATAGCGCCGATTATGTTCTCGTACTTTGCGGCGGATACCAATCTCCACCCATGGCTTCATAATAAATATAAAAGTCTGGACGAGTTCGTGGCCGTCCGGGGGTGGAAAAGACTGAGAGCGCGGGGAGAGATGGCCACAGGGGTAGTTTTCGGTCCCTAGGCAGGATATAGGGTGCCAGTATATTATTTGGCGGCAATCCAGACCCTCGCGAGGCTCACTTCATGTTTTTCATCTTAGCACTCACTTTTTCACGTATTTTATCCATACACGCTATACAACGCGCGTGGTTTTTATATATTTCTCTCCTTTTTTTATCCACCCTCGTTCTGTCGCTCGCGACGAACAAAAGACAAATCCACCCACCTCTTCGTACTCGTTTCTCTCTCTCTCTCTCTATTTTTACTTCTATATTCCGCCTTTTTATTTATGTATACAAAAATCGTTGGCTCTCTCTTCGAAAAATGTCTTCAAACGCGCACAATAAGGATTGTCTTCAAACAAATTGAGAAAAGTCAACGCTGTGATTTTCCATTTTTTTATTTTTCCAAGTACAATAGAACATTTTTAAATAATTATTTCAATGGTGTTTAAAAAAATGAAATAGTATAGAAAGCAGATTTTACAATTACAAAACGTCTTTTGAATTTTTTAAAATATATGATATATTGACAAATTCGATCAATAATTATCAGTTACCGTAAAGGTTTCGTGCAGTACGAAAGTTGTAAAAAAAAATTATTTTTAAACACGTTAACAGCAAATAAAAAATTCCTCCAGAAGAGGAAATCCATCGTATACAGAATTTGGTTTTTAGCTTAAAGTGAAAAATGTAAAAATCCCGAAATGAAAGATAACGATGCTTCGATCAAGTTCTCTTTTTGCCCGAATCTGTCTAAAAAGCACGAGTATAACAGAAGCTGTGGAAAAGGCAATGCGGACGCGATTCGTATGGTCCAGGTTTAGCCTGGTGGTGCAGATCTATATTTGTGTACGTATACGTATAGACACGAGGTGCGTGGGAACTGGAGCACTCTTGTGCGGTACTCTCCGGTTGTTTTTCAAGCCATGCTCGCGCACACGAGGCGTCGGTGTCTCAAAGTTTCCGTAGGATCGCGAATTACTTATGAGCGAAACTCCGAGCTTATGAAATTAAAAAACAAAGCACAAAAAATACTAAATGTATGCCTCTATATAGAACTATAAATAAAGAAATGTATGTGTAGTACGGGAATACACAAAGGTACGTTGAAAAATGCAGGCTGATGCGCAAAAGTGCACGAAGTAAGTGCACGTACACGTGTAAGTGCGATTTATGCTGTATATTGTGCGAGATGCGGCGAGTTTATACACGGAGTGGTAAGTTGCGACAAGCACGTGGATCCGTACGAGCGAGAAATCCTTGCGTACGATATAAATCACTCGGTAAGCAAAGTGGTGCACACATATACATGTGCAAGCCGGGACAGATCCTCTTATCCGTAAACGATATTGGCCATCGCAATAAACCGTTCCTCGCTCTTCTTTTTTCCCTTCCATTTTTCCCCTAGCTTTAACCTTTTCTTCTTCCTTCCATTTAACCAATTATCGGGCTAAACAAAAAATGTCGGGAGGAACAATTTTATCATTTATTTTTTCAACTATCGAGAAAAATATTGAAAAATAATGGAAAAACGAGCTTTTTAAATGTTCCACGATATTTTTTTCGCGCAGGGGAGAAGATGAAGAAGAAGAAGCAGCTGGAAGTCAGCCAAGACATATGCAGGAAGAAAAAAAAAGAATATTGTACATAGGAGAGCGAGTATCAGGCAGCGAGGCCTGGGTTATTATATGAGCCTCGAAAACATTTATTTAACAGGGCAGAGAGAAGGGAACGGGAGATGCGTCTCGCGGGAAGGAAAAGAGAAGAAAAAAATAACGGGAAGAGCAAACGCGATACACTCGCGCTGAATTTTTTTTTCTCTCCTTACATGCGCGAATGTACGGCGCGCGTTTTTATTTTTTCTTTTCCGTTTATTATATAAATAGGGAATAGCGAAAAGAATAAAAAAAAAAGAAAAAACGTTCGGTGTTGGCAAAAGGCGCGAGGGAAAAATGCCGACGAGGCGCGAGCGCTGGCGCGTCGTGGCTCGGCACAGCGAGCGTCTTATCGCGATGCACGAAGCGTAATGATAATAAACCACAACGATTACACATTGCGAGGGTGGCGGTGGTGGGGCAGCCGAGATGCGGTGGCGCGTTCTCCACATGCACGTTACCGAATACAACTGTTATGGTCCTTAATGCATTCTCCCACATTTTCCACTTACACGTGATTTTCAGGACTTGAAAAATTAGGAGAGAAAACGTTCGTTGAATTATTTAACACTGCTCACAATACTTTTATCATTTTCTCCTCATTTTTATTCCATTTATTTCTATATTATTCGATCATTTCCAGTTTGTTGTCAACACAATAGATAAACTCAAATATGTAATTTGATTGCGAATAAAAAAAGAGAGTTTGAAAATTAAACTCTGCTTACAAAGTTTCTATAAATTAGTCGTCGTTCTGATGTAATTTTCAGTCACCATATTATAACGTTTCCTTTCAAATTAATTGATAAAATCAATGGAAATTTAATTGCGAGTCTCCAAAAGAAAAGAGATTTTGAAAGTTCAACTGTCATTGATTTACAAAATTTTTATTTATTCCATTTTCTATATTCTGCGGTCACTTTCGGTTCTCTGTCAAATAATTGATAAAATCAAACGAAATTTGATTGCGACTTGCCAAGAAAGCAAAATTTGAAAAAATCCCGTCGGAGAATTCCGAATGTTCCCCAGCAGAGAGTAAGTTTTATCAAGAGATAAATAATTTTTGATAAAGTCAAGTTCCATACCGGGAAAGAATCGCACACGCGTACAGCAGTGTCGGATGCGCCGCACACACCGGCGTTACGTGGAGAAAGGCAAGAAGTCGCGTGTACACGGAGAGAGAAGCGTCTGTATAAATATAGCAAGTTTGATCGTACGAATATAAGCGAGGGAGAGAATACTTTATAGCGAGAATCTGTACTTCGCGGCCACATTTGTCACTGATGAGAGCATCGCGTTTTCGCTTCCTCTCTCTCCAAACCTTTTTTGTTTCTCTCGCGACTTTTTTAATTCCCTTTTTTCACCCTTTTTCCTCTCCCGCGATCTCTTTTTCGTTTTCTAGCGCATTACACGCTCATACACTGTGCGCGGTTGTTAAACTACATTTTCTGTATATCCTCGAGCGTTCCCATGCACATACGCGGCTATCCGTGAAACAGTCCCAAGCGAACGATTTCGCAACGCTGACAAATAAAGTTCTCAGCTTATCCTCTCGTTTTTCCTCTTTCTTATCATTCTCAATAATTTTCTCATTCGATTTATTCGCGAATTGATTTAAAAAACTTGATGATAATGTAAAAATTAGTTTATCTAACTTGTTCCAAGTTCATCGACTCGTTAACAAAATGCGTACGTTCGAGTTCGAAAATTCGTACCATCATGCCAAAAGTTTGCAAATCAAAGACTCCAAAAATAAGCGAATGGATGAAACAAAAAAAACGTAACGGAAAGAAACACGGCAAATAAAAAATATTGCTCACTGCGTATCTCATGAAAATGTAATAGCTAAAAAGTTAATTCACGTAAAACGAGTTTATCATATCGTGATAAAAAAAAAGCTTATACGGAAACAAATAGAAAAATGCAAGCGAGAAAGTTTCCGAGGACGCAATAATAGTAAAACTATTACAGGCCCGAAATAAAAAGTAAAAAATGTGCATGCACATATTTATGCGAATATAACGATGGTATAAGCAACAGTTGTCCAAGAGGAGAGAGCGAGGAAGGGCGAGAGATGATAGGGAGCGCCGAGGGAGGAAGGACGAAGCGCCCGTGTGAGTAAAAAGGAGCTAGCTAGAGGAAAGGGGAGCACGAGTGCGAGAGTTATGCGCATACGTATAATGGGCAACGCACGAGAGTGAAAAAGAGCTCTGGAGAGGCGAAGAGAGAAAGAGCGAGAGACAAAGATATAGAAACGCGAATTGAGCTCATATAACGCTTGCCAGTCTCTCTTTCTCTTATTCTCTCCTTCTTATTTTTCATATCGTTCTCACTCTCTTTTCTGCTCTCTCTCTCTTATTTCTCTCTCATTCTCTCCTTCTCTCCCCCACAGTGGCACAGAGCACCGAGAGGTGATCCTATAAGAAGGTGGAAATTTATGCGACACCGATAAAATATACACGTGACACTTAACACTCTCCCTCCCCCACTCCCCTTCTCCTTCTCTCTCTCTCTCTTTCTCTCAACTTGCTCGCATACATTTGTAATGCATTTATTTATCCATAATACAAGCATGCACCACACACCATCAATTTACGAGCCCTCGCTCCTCATCTTTTCTCGCTTTTAATAAAGCGATGTAATTCATTCGTAAATTGATGACCCCGAGCATTTAATTATTATCACTCCCTCATTGTTACAATAAAGTTTGACTTTATCGGTTTGAGATAAAATCGAACGCTGTACCAAGTCCGACAATCGCTAATTAAATTTTTTCGAATTTTTCTCGTTTAAAGAAACGTGTATGTCGTAAACTTGTAGTTTTTTTATTCAATTATTTTATTATATTTACTCTCTGTTTTAAAAGTAAAATCGTATCTTCCTTTGAAGATTTTTCGTCATCGCGGCAAATTTTTTTGCTCACCAATGTAGGAGCGTGTAATTTAACATTGTACGAGGATAAATTTTCTAAGCATCGTTCACTTAAATAAGAAACTTTGTGTCGGGACGGGCGAATGGTGGAGGAAACTTGATTTATGACGCTCCGAGAGACGAGTATATTCAATCCTCCGGGATCCGCTCGTTGTAATATGTTTATATGGATTTATTTGTTTTATAATGTACGGGAGTCTGGCACTCCTAACAGTTTCGAGTTGTCGGCCTATAAATACTTGCAGTTTCAAGCAGATGTTCTCTCTCTCTGCGGATACTCACAATCTTTGATTGAAAATTGTACTCTTATGAATCTCCAATATGTCGGAATAAAAAATTAGTATAGTACCTTTTATCCTTAATGCCAAATCTCTCAAGTATCAAATTAACGTGATCCACGATTTAGATAAAATTATCATTTATTTTTCGTCAGATCATTTTTCAATTTAATTTCATGCAAAACGATCTATTGAAAAGTAAATGCGCTTTCACAAAATGTTAAGTGAAAAAATATACATATATGGCGAAAAGATAATTTATCGAATATGGGCGTGTATTGAAAAAACTTTGTTTTGCTTTTCTATAATTTTCACTGACACGAAGCGATATATGAAAATTGATTGAAAAGGAGGCTCATTGCAGCGACTCGGACTCGTAATGACGGGCCATAAAAAGAAATAGTGCAAAAGTCGGGGGTCACGCTCGGGAGACGGGTAAATAGTGCGTCAGAGGTATAGTGAGTCGCAGAGCGGCGGAGGACATGAGGACGGAACACACGTTGCGGACGGGGGAAAAAAAGTATAGGAGAAGAGAGGCGAATTGCGCTCGAGTTTGCCCTTACACGCTCGCTTCGACTCCAGGTACGTATTTCCTCGCACGCGACTACGCCGAGTGCGTTCGTCCCGTACTTTGCATACATATACTTTTTATCCTCCCGTTTTTTCGCAAAGGTACACTTACAGACGCAAAAAAAGTACAAATATCCATGCGCGATAAAGCGAAGGTAATAGCTGCGTGAAACGAGACTAAGTAAAATACATTTGTGCGGAAGCGAAGAAAAAAAGGAACAAAAAGAAAGGTTAAAAAAATAACGCGGGTACGAAATTTCGAGTCGAAGAAGCTCGGGTCGCGTCGAGCGGTCGAACGACTTGCGCCCTTTTGATACTGACGGTGACGCCAGACGTGCACCGGCTCAAACGGAAAAGTATAACTGCACTTTGCAAAAGTGGAAACGTAATAAGTTCACCGATAATACGAGAAATATTCTGGCAAATGTATCTCGTGTTTGCGTCGTAAACGAGAAAAACCACCACTCCGGGCTCACCGCTTTTGTGCATTTTCTCTATATTCGCTTTACGTGTGCGAAATATCGTTGCTTCGATTTTTTTTCCTCCTCTCTCGCATATTCTCCTCCCTTCTTGTTTTTTGAATGGGCGTCATTCTAACCCTTTTTATGGAGCTTTTATTGTGTGCTTTCGTTCATTTTTATTTTCTTGGCTTGAGTAATTTTTCCAAATAATTTCTTTACTACTTTTCTTTTATTTTATTATTTTTACTGTATTTTGCAACCGTTAATGAGCTCTTGTAGACGCTCAGTTTTTGTTCTATAATTTTTTGACATATATATAAGTTCTTAAGATTAGATTAAATAACATATTATTTTCCACGTCAATTATCTGATAGAGTGCACTTTAAAAAATATTCTATGTTGAAAAATTTATTTCGAGTCCGAATCCGGGAGTCGAATTGCATGATTTATCGGACTCCCTTCAAGGCTCTGCTGAAGCACGAATAACTACGACAGGACTGAGGTATTGGCGAGTACATACGCGCGATATTCTTCCCTTTTTATCGTTTTGATGCCTTATTTTTCTCGGTTTTCGTTCATTTTTTGTATTTTTTGCGTACGGTGGGAGCTAACGACACGTCGTTATTACATATTTAAAGTAGACAAGGGAGTGGGTTATACGGAGCAGGAGGCACACATCGGGTTAAAAGCGTAACGACGGTGAGCCAAACTCGTAAGTTGCACCTCTTTACGAGGCATCCACACCGTACGTGCGCATATAAGAGAGCTATGTTTGAGAATAAAAAGTGAGAGAAAAAACGATAGGGAGAAACGTGAACTTGAATAAAAGGGACAGACAAAAATTGAAGTGAAATTGTAGCATTAAAATACGATACTTTATAATTTGTTTTAAACTTGTTCTTTTATTCAAGTATTTAAAAAAATGACATTTTTTCGATGAACTCGAATACTGATGAATTCAGACAGATTTAATCGCTATATGTTCGTTTCGTTTTTTCTTCATAAAATCAAATATGCATGAGAGATTGATAAGATATTTGAAAAATGTTAGTAAATGAATGATGTTAATCCAGGATTGTACCGTGAAAAAATATTGACAGTTATTTGATCACAAATTGGCCATAATTATTCTCCAAGTGCCCATTTTACCTCGCACTTGCAGATTTATACGGAGACGAAGAGGGGAAAGGAGAAGAGAAGAGCGAGCCCTCGCGCGGGTTTGCTCTGTCTCTCTCTCTCTCCGTGCCAGAGAGCGCATTATGATAGGCAGTAATTAGCAGCGGCATTAATTAGCACTTTGATATATGAGTCTAGGGTAGGCTGGTACGGATCATTAGGTTCGTATACGCACCACCTTCTCTCTCCTCTCTCTCTTACCTCTTTCTTTTTCTCTTCGTATATATTGGCGTGTTTAAAACGCGTTATGTGTAAAACGTGTTCAGATATACGCCGCATACTTCGCAATGCAAAATAAAAGAAATTTAAACGCGTACACAAGCGTTATTTCTTCACAAAATTCATCGTTCGCGTCTCGAACGATGAAAATTCACACTCTGAGCTAAGATTTAGTATTTTATCAAACACGCACGATTTTTACATTTTTACATCAAAAATTTACATTTGTCTAAATTATCTTATAATAATATAGTATCATTTCTTTCAATATTTCTCTTTTTCTCTCTATTAAACATTTTAAGATTTTTTTTATCAAGAGCGAATTAATATATTAAAATGATGAATGTCCGATATTTTAGATAGTTATCAATTTTTGTTCTTTTTTTAAACATATAACTGATGTCGATAAAAAAAGAAAAGGAAAAGTTTAGTTTCTCTTCTTCTTCCTTCCACCTTTTTAATATCCTCTTTTTTCCTCGCTCCAAAGTTTTTCATAGTTTAAGTTTTTCTTGCTCAAGTTATAAACAACTTGCTGCCGTAGCTGCCGGTTGAATCCGTCTCTCAGCCACGGTGGTGGGCTCCCTTCTCCCGAGGCCCGACCCCACGGCCCGGCGTCGCTTCTCTCTCGCAAAGCATCCCCATAAAGTACGTTTTATCTATCGTAAATCGATGCACGGTTTATTTCACCGTGGCTAGAGAGACTTTCGTACAATGCAGCTCAATTAATGCCAAACCGTTGTTCTGATTTATTTCTCAAGCACCGCTCTTTTTTGCCTTTCCCCCTTTTTTTCTCTCACGCACATCAGAATAATTTATCTCGCGCATTATTTCCAGGTCAAGTGCATCAAACGGGAGAGAACGAAAAATTTTATGCACACAGTTGCGAAAAAATCTATTTTTTACATCCCCATTTTTATTACACATATTTTATTTCAAAATACTTGCACAAAAAAATATATTAATTTATAAAAATACACATAAAAAATTAATATATCTTAACAAAAAGATAATGAAATATATCCTTGCCTAAAAAGTACTAATTTACAAAAGTACGTGAACAATGGATATATCTCTTAACAAAAGGATAATGAAGTATTTAGTGTTGTACGGGAAGTGTGAAGTTTTAGTTAACTTTGGTAAAATGTAACTAAAAAAAATATGAACAACAGTGACAAACAACTTGGTGGCAATTTCTGATTAAATCGTTAACAAGACCGAGCTTTTTATACGAAGATAAAAGCTCGGAGCTCTCGGTATATGTTCGAATAAGTCGAGAAACTCGATACAGAGATTCCAGAGAGGAATTTCTCGGTTCTGGGATATTAATTAGTAACACTTGCGTCTCTCTCTCTCTCTCCAGCTCTTTCTCCATAGTTGAGCGATTATTGTTACGTTTCTATTCACATCGCGGGCGATGCCTCTGTGTCGAGTTTCAAATACATTCACTGCGAAATATGCTTATATATCCATTCCGAGGGTATTTTACACCCTGCGTCGTTACGAGTACACAAAATATAAGGTCTGATGGCTTCAGAAGCAGTTTAGTCTTTTACACGTCTATATACGCGTTTATTCGCGAATATACGTCTGTATCGCCGTTTATTCGGAAATATACGTCTATATCCACGTCTATATTCAGTCGCAAATTTAGAGTGAACGAATGAGAGGGAGAGAGAGAGAGTGGGAGTCTGTACTCAAGTTTCCTGGTCCCGACACAGGAAGAAAGCTTCGCTTCCCCTTGGCGAGCCCCGCCTATTCCCCAGACTCGAAATCCGAGGCAAACCGAAATTCAACTTGCTCGAGCCTTCTCAGCATTCCTCTTTATTGTCCATGCCCCACGTCATTTTGCCCTCCTCACGTTCCAACAAATTCCCTTATTTATAACCCGCTGGAAACGAAGTTTCACTGGCAATGTACATTTTGGATATATTTTTGTCGAATTTTACACGCCAGACTAATTTCATGCCATTGTATACCAATATTTGGTAAATCTTCCATGAAATATAACAATACACATAGCACTTCGTAGCAATTTATTTTTTGAATAATTAAAATTTCGTATTATTTTATATCTACCTGACAATACAGGAATAATGAACGTATGAAAATACCAAAATGCACATTGTTTCAGATAAAATGCGATTGATGCATCTCTTTAATTAGCATTGACGTTAACGTTAATTTGAATGGAGTATATATATTTTTGGATTCAGATTATACAAAACCAACTCAATTAGTATTTATCCATTGTGTCATCCAACGGAGATGTCTTTCGAGATAGCATTGTACGTATTTAGATGCATATTGTTAGCGGGATCTCAGTTCTCAAGTTTCGTCGTCGCTGTCTCGTTCATCAAAGCTAAAGTCTCTCTCGTAGGTGTTGTCGGATAAGGAAACTAAGTCGCGGACCGCCAATGCAGTTGAAAATTCTCGCGTTAAATTTCACTTTTATCCTTGGCGCTCACACACGTCATTGAATTGAATTAACTCTATCAATTAGTCGATGAAGAAAAAGGTCATGAAGTAAATTTGACGATTGATTCAATGTCGTCGTCGTGCATAGAAAAAAGAAGCACTGGGAAAAACTGGAGAATAATTAAAGCTAGCTCTCATCGTGAGAGCGATGCTGTTGATCGCGACCGGATATTAAACGTGATCGAAATATCGAGTGAGCGCCGACGATGTACAATTATAATGTCCGATGTCACAGTTTTCCCGGGGTTTGTCCGATATATAATCGACGTGCGATCGATTGCTATATATCTCGATAAGTTTGACATTTCAGTCCGCTCCGACACTTCCTCGCCAATTCTATTTGCGCCGAACCGTGAAAATACGTCATTTTTACCACCGCACCCCACACTCTTGAAAAATACACGTTTTTTTATCAACTAAAATTAAACCCTTGATTTTTTTTTCAATTGTCAATAGAACATTTTTTTTATTGACAAAGAGTGAACAAAAATATAGCTTTTTGAAAAAGATAATAACACGGTACAGAAAGTATGAAATAAATTATATAATAGGGGTAAAATAAAAAAATATTACACAAAAATAAAATAATATACCAGTGACTTTTTTCACTAATACTTTCGGTGAAACAAAGTGGATTGAAGGGCTAATATTTGCGAACGGTTCTCGAATAATGTCTGTCACGATAAAATCGCTTTAATCCCATAAATCTGTCAACTATTTTTCGTTTTTTCTTTCGTGCTCGGCAGATATAGCGAATATTGTATGCACTTCGCGAATGGAAGAAGACTCGCCCGGAGGTGATTCCTTTCGCCATCTCTCTTTCCTTCTGCGTATCATCGTATTCCGGAGATACGCCTCGTATTTCTATATTTATACTGTTACGTACACGTGTACGCCGATTCGCTACATAGTGGATAATGTATTGTATGTACAAGAGAAAACCCCCGAGGTGTCTCGTATTCCCGTCCATCGCTAAACAGCCCAAGCGTGAAATCAGACTAACTATACATGTATACAACTATCCAACATTTTATCTCTTTCTCCCTCTCTCTCTCTCTCTCTCTCTTTCCCTCTTCTTCTCCCTTATTCTTTATGGTTTTTAAATTTCATTTTTTTTTATCTCTGACTTTTTTCGTTATTTTTACAACTGTTTCGTATTTTTTTGTTCTTGGAATTTTATTGCATTATTCTTTCTTTCATCACACATTGTTACAGGAGATACTTTCTTCTAATTTATGAATTTTATTATTATCCTGTCCTATATCCTATATTGAAAAAGAGATGAAGCCTCTAATCGATTAATTGGAATAGAGAGCATTATGCGGAGTGGCTTGACTTTTGCCTAACTCTACTGATTAAAAAAAAATTCAACGTGCGCTACTTTGAAAATAATAACATTGATGTTTGAATCATTAATTTCGTCTTGCAAAAATTTACAGGAATTACCTATTATAAAGTTGATATCGTCGAGGTCACGAAAAAATACAGCCACTTTAAATTTTGAGATTTCCCGATTTTTCGATTCTCGAAAAATCAGGCTGGAGGTCCTCGAACACGCTAAATTTTCTCAACTTATGTGAAGAACACGTACAACACAATTTTCTATTATTTATACCTGGCCAAATATATCTGATTAGTTCGAGGATTGTAAACATGAAAAAAAAGAGAGAAAATTTGTCGAGCGTAACGAGGAAAAAAAAATTTCAAATTTTCGTTAATCCCTCGGTCATTATTGTTTCCATGGTGATCGGTCGAGGTCGAGAGAAAAACCAATTACGGTCTTCATTGTTCGGTTTTATAACGCATTTTGGAATCAGTAGCCCGGTAGAAAGTGTCGGGGTAAGACGTGTCGGTTCTCAGTAGGTAGTTCGTTACCGAAAAACATTTCGTCGTAGATATTGGACAAGTTCAATCGAGCGTCAGTTCCAGTGTAATTTTCAATCATACGAAAAGTGAATAGTGAAAAGTGTTCTATATGGTCCGTTTTTTAACTTGATTTTAAAAGTGAATAGTGAAAAGTGTTCTATATGGTCCGTTTTTTAACTGGATGTTAAATACAAAAATAGGCAGATTCGCTTCGTCTCTATAAATCACAGCAAAGCTGATTTCGTCAAGAGAAAGGTAAGACATTGCTAATTGAAATAATTTTCATGGTTCTACGAATCCCAGTGTACTAAAAAAATCGCAAAATTTTTTAAATTTTGTTTTCAATTTTAAGAGTTTATTCGATTGGAAATTTTCTGTAAATAATGAAAATGATAATTATTCGAGGCGAAATCCAAGAATTCATATTGAATAAGCCAAAAAAACTGACTTTTCGCTAAGTAGCACTCCGAATATGTAGTGTTTTTCGTTATATACGGGAAATTTCCGATCTAATATCCTCAAATATCCTCAAGGCCATGAAGCCTCTAATCAATTAATCGAAATAGAGCGCATTATGTGAAAAGTTATATAAATTATGTACCTAAAAAAAAGGCAAAATATCAATTAAAACGTATATGTCAAAAAGGAAAAAGCGGCCGCGTTGTTTCTCGTAAAAATAAAAATGAAATGAAAAATACACATCGTATGAACGATTCTGGAATTATAACATTTTTATGTTATATGCGTTGTATTCTTATCTTACGTTTTCGTGCTCGTCATATCATTCGTAATCGCAATGCTCGTGTACCGAGTTTAGACTTCTATATACTGAAATTCACCCGATCTGAAAACATTGCTAGCCGAGTATAGATAAACCTCACGGAGAACTTAATTCCTCCCTGAACACACCAAAAGCAAAAGCGTCGCGTATTCGTATTTTTAGCGTTATTGAAACGAATTTGGAAAAAATCGATAGAAAAATTTGTCACGAGCGGCGAAGTGTCAAAATCTGCATATCCGTCCATAAATGCAGTATATATCCGTGTTGGTCGGGTCGGGTCGTCGAGGAAGTTGGAAGTTGGTCGGCGACGCGAAGGGATCGGAAGGAGAGTGTTGGGGGGGGGGGCGATGAAAGAGCAAGGAGCGAGAGATAGAGAGAGACGGAGTAAAGCTCTCGAAGCTTTCGGTCGTCCTGTGTTTCGTGTCGTTCCCCACTGACGTGTTCGGTGTGTCACGTTTGAACGAAACGACGCACATGGCGCAGCTGGGAGTCTGCATAGAAGCTCTACGTGCCCTTGCCTCGCTTTGCTCTCCCTCCCTTCGTCTCCAAAAATCATACTTGTACAAATATACATATATATACATGTTAAACCATGTGTATGCATACAATAAGTATGTATGTATGTATGTACATGCAGAATGCACATAGTATATCGAGAAATTATATTCTATACGAGGTCTGGGTAAAGCTGGCACGGTATAGAGTACTCGTGTTTGTGTGCACTCTCGTTCTCTGCTATCCCCTTTCAACGTACAAACCTTTTCTCTCTCGATTCTCTCTTCTTCTTCTTCTTCTTCTTCTTCTAGTCTTTAGCTTTAATTTTTATCTAATTTCATACGAAAACACGTATTCATGCATTTTTAACATCCATTTTTAGTTTCTTTGCTATATGCACACTTGTTATTTATCAAAAAAAGATTTATTCTGATTTAAAAAATTTTAATTAATTTCTCCATGCCATGTATTATTTTATAATGGTTGTTTTTTTTGTATCGTATGACGCAATGAAAGTAATGAAAAATCGGTAGTTTTATTTTTTCCTTTTTTTTCTTTTGTTAGAAAATGTACACATTTATCCGGACATACGTATATATACGCGTAAGTGGTTTAGTGTAACTGTCTCAGGTGGAGGAAGGGAGAATACGAGCCGCAGAGGAACGTAGGAAGTCAAGGATAGCGGGGACCAACCGCAGCGACCGGAACGACCAAAATTGTACACGTCCGCAAGAGATGAGCGAAAGGAACCGCATACGTACAATATATATACGCTCCTACCTATAGTTCTGTACGGATGCGTATATTCGTACGAATAATCTCTAAAGTTGTCGCATCTGTCCGGGAAAATATTTAATTCCACGTAACAACTCGAAATAATCGTTGCTCCGAATTTATTGTTCAAATTTCCTAAAAAATGATGAAATATCTAAAAATTTAATGAAAAGAAATTTCTTTTCAAAATACCTTGGAAAACCTTTAATCTCGAAATTTTATTTTATTTCGTATGAAGTTTTCTGTTTGAGAATGGTTTGAATTACTCTAATTTTGACATAATTAAAAGGAGCTTCAAGTTTTAAAGCGTTTATTCTCCAGAGGTAACATTTTTTGCACCTTTTTCTTGAAGTATGATGAAAGAAACGACAAAACCGTGAAAGTGGAGAACAGCAGAGTCAGTTTTTCGCGACGAGGTTGGAGTACGTTTCAGGACAAACGACGCGAAGGTATATAAGTATATAAAACAAAAAAAAATGCTAGTAAGAAAAAACTCAAAGAGTTTTGAGAAAAAAAAGTAAGAATAGAAGCGAGAATGCACCTGTGGCACTGTATATCCGTACTTTTCGCAAAAATCCCGAATACCGGGCTTTATCCCATCGATATACGGAGAGGCAAAAATAGCAAAGTTCCCGGGAGGAAAAAAAATGACGTAGGATATAGTACATATTTTTCCGGAATACCTCCTCACCACTCAACCCTGAAGCTGGAGAATGTGCAAGCTTTCTCACCCCTTCGTGTATATTCCCTTTTTTTTATCCAACTCCCTGCCTCCTCTCTCTCTCTTGCTTTCCGTTCCTTTTTTTTAAAGCATCTCGATCTTCTCGACATTCTCTCTTCTCATTTCTTTCCTTTCTCTCTTGCCTCTCGGTCCCTCATTCACTCACTTTCACGCTTCATCCCTCTACACGTGGATAACTCTCGCGTGTCTCTTTATCTCTTCCCCTTTTCTTTTCTGTACACTAAACCCTTCCTAGAGCTCCCCCCCGCCTCCCTCCGGTAAACCTTCGTCCTCGAATTCTCATCATCTCTCTCTCTCTCTCTTTCTCTCTAACACACATATACACAATACACGGAGTTTCTTTGCCTCCGTCTTTGTCTCGTTTTCTCTCGAAGGATCGGTGGAGCAGTTGGCGCGAAATCGTGGTGCCCGGCAAGCGATATCGGTGTCTACGTGAGCCGAGGGAATGAACGGGTAAACGAGGGTTGCTCCGAGACTCTCCAGGGCTGAGCGGGACGAAAGGATGGCACGTTAAGGAGGATGAGTTCGTGACGGGATATCTACGGAAGAGGATGGAGATACGCTCGCCGGGAGATAAACGGAGACGGACCCTCAACCAGAGAGAGAGAGAGAGAGACAGAGAGAGAGAGAGAGAGAGAATTACGAAGATGAAGCGAAAGAGGGTTGCTCCAAAGACGAGTGCACAGGGAGCACGTATAAAACGTTCCTATACCATCGAGATGTACATCCTCCTCTCCCCTCACTCCCCCCTTTCCGTCTATCTCTCTACCTTTCTCATTCTATATACTACATACTGATGCATATATATGTGTGTAAATATGTGTGGGTATATCTTTCTTTCTCACACTCTATCGCTCTCTCTCTCTCTCTCTCTCTATCTTTCCACGTCCATTTGCCAGCGAGCTAGCCAACGTCTCCGCCGAAACGCTCGCGAGCGTTTTCACCCGTCAAAAGGACTCGACGAGATGACTGCTCGCCGCGCGATCTACGTCAACTTACGGCCTTTTGCCTCTTAGCGTTAATTTCCGCGCGAACTCCCCGATTCTGCCCCGCCGACATCGGTCTTTCCACATCGAATCAACGGCCCTATTCTTCATGAGCGGCCGAACCAAAATATATTTTTCGAAAATACTAAATGCGCGCGGCGTGAAAAAAAAATTGCAGGAAATATGAAATATGAAGATTCACTTCATAATCGAATAGTAGAAATTCCTCGAAGCCAGGAAATTATTGCAAGATGATATTTATTTCTCAAGTTGATATTTAAACAGCAATATAAATTGAGTTTTATTATCAGAAGAGAGTAAGATAATGTTTGAACGTTAAAAAGTTCGAATGTTTTTTTTTATAATTTTTGGAAAATAATTTCTTATGCAAGCGTTTGGTGCTTTTTGGAGGTTTCGTTAATTGGAGGTAGAACGTCCTGTGTAAATTGAGCAGGTATGTAAGTACAGTTGTGATGGAACGAGGCTGCTGCTTCGGAGCGCGGAGTACAGGAAATGCAGAGAGAAAGGGAGAGGAGGCGGAGGGAGCGAAGGTAAAAGGGCGAGAGGGATGAGAGAAGGCTAGAGTACAGGGTAGATAACCCGGCATCCTAGTGCCAAGATAACCCGACTTGACCCACGGGTCCTTCTTGCTGAATAATTACGGGTAAGGCGCGCACCAGCAGCCACGCTCTTTCTTTATACAAAACCTCCATACATTTATATACACTCAAAATACACGCTGCACGAAATTTATTCACATTATTAATGAAAAATACTTTCGATGGATTCTAATTTTGCTTAACGATCAAGATTCGATTTGATGCTTTTTTAGAATTCATATATACTTTAAATGTATTTTTAATAGGATGAAAAATATTTTCGAAATTTACAGATCAAACATGTGTTTCTAAATTTTGACACTTTTTGACGTTTCTTGGTATCTGATTGTAAAAAATAATGAAAAACATTTCTTCAGGGTAAAGATAATGACGTTCTCGAACAACATCAGGGATGGATGTCTTTTTTCGTTAGAAATAAAATCTGATGAAAGAAAAATGTTAGCTTCTCGAAAATGCGCCATTTTCGTAATAACGTAGCAGGAAGCTCAATTTTTCTTGACTTTTGTCCGTGTCTCTCTCGTTTTCTCATTTCGGTTCGGTCGAAGGTAGCTTCGTTACGGAGGACGATCGTGCGCCTGTGTGAGATCGTAAAAGAAGGAGAGCAGTGCAAGAGGGTTGAAATCGTGACCACAGCTTTTCTCTCTCTTGCGCGGGCTTTCCTGTCTTTCTTGCAGTCCGTGCGGGACGCAGAACCCGAGAAAATCCAGAGGGAAGCCGACCAAGTTCCAACCGAAGCGCAATAAGGACACGGCCGGTGCACTTTCGACCCTCGAGAGTTAGTTCACTTACGCCCTTTTCCTTCCGAGAGACCCGGGACTGTTTCTCGGTTCACTCTGTTTCTCGTCTCGGGCGACCCGGCCCAGCACGCGGCCCGACAGTCACGAACGAACACGCACGCCAACCTCCGATGTGTAACCTCCCGCGTATACCTTTTCCATCTTTTTATTCTTTCTCTCTCTCTCTCTCTCTCACTCGCTCGGTTTCTTCCACCCTCCGAAGGATTACGAGAATCCTTCCCAGAGAGCAAGAGAAAAAAAATCGAATGAAGGAGAGAGGGGACGAAGGATGACTGCGCGGGAGTACCGAGAGAGCAAAGAGCATCCGCGAGCGAACGAGGTGAACCGATGCGCTTCGCACGGGACGCGCGCGTATATCGGAAAACAACATAAAAATTCGATTCAAAAAAAATGACGATCAGCTACAAAAAAAGCGTTTTTTTGATTTAAAAAAGACTTTGGTAAAACTGAATTTTCAAAAATTCGCATAACTATAAAAATTGGAAGACTATAATACAAGTCTAACTTGAATTAAAATTTATTTTTAATGAGTAGAATTTTCGTTATCTACAGGAAATTTCTGATCGAATAGGCTCTTAAAATCGAGAAAAAAAAATTCAAAAATTTTTGCCAATTTTTTAAGGTATACTCCTTTCCATTTTTTCAAAAATCTTCAAGGCGTCATAACTTTTTGAAAAATTGATGAATTGACGTGATTCTTGCGCCATTCGCTTCGTTTTGCAAAAATCTTTAAAAATCACATCTAATAAAGTAGATTTGGTCAAGAGAAAGAAAAGATATCGCTAATTGAAATTTTCATGGGTCCACTAGACCCAGTGTGACTCACCAAATTTCTACTTGATGGGAAATTTCCTGTAGATAACGAAAATAGTAATTATTAAGAGCGCAATCCCAAAATTCATATTGTTAAACAATCCAAAAAACTGGATTTTGGATCACCGCGTTCTTATTACTGCGAGGGCGCGAAGCGCCCGAGCCAATGTAACCTGCTAGTTTTTATTTTGTAAGATAATAATTTTTATTCAATGTGCTTTCTGACTTTTCTCAAGAGCCGGATATGACGCTCGTTCTTACCGTTGGACAATGCTACTTATTGTTAAAGAGAGTATAAGTCGGGGGGCCCCGAGACCCAGCCTCGAGGTGGATTACGGGGAATTCGCTCGCGGGCGCAGAGTTCACGAAGTCTCGAGAAACCTGCGCCGTGGAAAATGAAAAAGAAATATGTCGAAGCGAAGAACTCGGAAAATAATCGAACAAAAGTCGAAGAGAGAATACAGAACACGCTGCGACACAGCGTGTGTGATTCCTACCGAAGATTTCGATCTATTTTGCTATTCTCACGATTTTGTTATAGTTAAAATATCCAACTCTGCCAATGAGATAAATTTTAACGTGCATAAAAATCAATTTTTTTTTTGAAATCTTTAAGAAAAATTTGATAATTTGAAATATTGATTTTCGAGACTCGGGCGTGCACGCGCGTTATCGTTTTGAAAAAAATAAAAAGGAGAAATAAGCGGGATATCGGGACGTCGCGAGGGAAATGGAGACAAAGGGAGAGAGAGTTCCCTCTGTGTCCACTGATGTAGAAAAATCTTCGTTTCTGCCTCGATATTTCCAAAAATGGTAGAAGAAAAAAAGAGGACGACGCAGGGCAGAATGTAGGAAAGCAGAGTAAAACGACGATAACAATCCGTAGGGAAATCTCTTTTTATGGGATTCCGTGACTATCTCTGTACCGGCGGTATCCAGGACTAATCGAGAATTCATGAAAAGTAAGACCCAAGAAAAGTGTCAAAGATAAAAAAAAATTAAAAAATACGAAACTTAAACGAGAATACAATAGGAATTTGATACCAGAGACGTAACCGCAAATTCATATTTTTCCATGCATTGAAATTATTTTTCTCGCTGAATCGAATTGACGGGGGCGGAGTTGTGACTTAGGTCATGGAACTGTATCATGTAGAGGTTGATGCGAACGAGAGCCCAGTGGGGGAGTAACGACGAAAAAGAGGAATAGGAAGAAAAGAGGAGAAAAAAAGAGATAAAAATAGAGAGAGAAAAGAGAGTAAAGGTAAAAAGAAGTATGTGTACAGTATGGTTATAACGAGGCCTCGTTTCGTCCGGAAAATACACCCATACCCGCTGGATATAAGCTCGGTGAGGTTTGCCCCGGTAATGAGAGCACAGCAAGAAGATGAGGTACCATTACCCTCGCTACTGTATATACACATTTTTCTCCCTCTCCTTTTCCCTCGTACACTTTTTCTCACTCGTTTTCTCTCTTGATTTTTTTCTCACGTTTTATTTCTTTTTTTCTTATCGTTTATTCTCATATCTCGTTCTCTCTCCATTTTCTCAAACATCCAAACTGACGGTTCACGTATAAAATCCTCTCTTTTTTCCCTCCCCTTAAGCTCTGGTCTACAGGCTCGCCTTCCTCTAACCCTGCCATTAGAGGATCGTCCATCATCCATTAAGTCCGTCCTCGCGAATATCTCTCTTCGGCTCTCGTGATTCTACTTCAGATTCTCTCTTTTTGTCTCTTTACATATAATACGTATATACACACTTCTCTTCTTATTGGCTTACACTAACGCTTATCCACGCCTCGTTCTATATTTTGCTCATAAATCTACCTTCCAAACATCAATGCGAAAAATAGAGTATGTATTATATAACCGTACGCACAGTTTAATATTTTTAGGAAATAATTTTATTTGTTGAACTTTTTTTTATTTTTTTTGCGAGACAATATAGACACGAGCTTGATATATTCTGTGAAAAATATCTCATTCTCCGGAGATTGTCCTTGGGGTGTTTAATTTAAAAATAATCGTTGAGCGATCTGTCCAGTATACGCGCGGTATTCTTTTCCCTGCTGTCGGTCTGATTTATTCTCTCATTCTTCGGGGGCGTTCGATTTCCTGGCCACATGTGTGGCTATCGAGCGTTTTAAATACGTATGCAAAAGCTCGCGCTCGTTTCCGACGAGACTTTGATGTGGATGGATAGAAAGTGAGAAGCAAAGGAGAGAAAAAAAAGGGAATAAGAAAAAGAGAGCGGAAAAAAGTCGTCGTCGTCGTCGTCTCGTTGTCGAAGACGCAACGTCGTCGAATCTCCTGGCAGTCCATCTTTTTCTCCTTTTTTTCCGTCGTCGCTCGCCGAAGGAGTAAATACACACACGGGGGGTCATTATAACGAGGTCTCGTGTCTCGCGAGCGGACGACTCGGATATATGTTTCGTAATGGCAAGATGAAGATGGTCTTGCCTCCTCTCTTTTTCTCTCCTCTTCCTTCCTCTCCCACCCTTCCTTCGCTCTTATTTTATCTAAAACGGTGACGAGGAAGAACTCAGGGATTATTCGCTTCTTCGAGCTCGAAAAAAGAACGAGAAGCGGTATGCAGGGCGAAGCCGATCGAAAAAGAGAGACTCGGAAGAGGCAGGTGTCGAACAGAAAGGAAAATTGCGAAAAATACAGTGCAACACTCTCTAAAAATCAAATAAAAAAGAAAATAATTTACAAAACGACTTAATCGCAGATTTATGAATTTGATGCATTAAATTATTATGTGATTAAAATGTTTTTAAAATAAATTATGTAAATTTGAAGCAATATGGAATGAAAAAAAAAGTGAATAGCAACGAAATTCAAATGTTGATGACATCGAAGTCAGAACATCCCATAGAAATATCGTCCAGGCGAGTAAGTAGTATATCGTTGGTACGTTAATGTGGAAAGGTAGTGTGGCGGCAGCCGGGACAGATGGAGATCCGTGATGTTGGTTTGCCGCACTTGGTGCGCTCGGTACATATTCTCTCGCTCTCTCTCTCTCTCTTTTGCTCTCTATCTCAGTCACTCCGGGCCGGGGGATCGTTTTCTCTCCCGTTCTTTGTCTGTTGGAATTGCCGGTGGCGCGGCGTGCGGGAGAGAGCGCACGAGGAAGCTGGTTGGGGGGTCGCGACGTGTTAGGGACGCGCAGCGTGTCAATTAAGTGGCTCTGACCAGTGAGATACGGGGGCTTCTTTCCATACGGATATCCTATACGTATTACACTTTAAAGACGTTGTATCACAACCTCTTCGGTTCAAACTATTTTTTTCTTTCAAATTTGCAACGTGCTAAAGTTCATAATATTCAATAACTATCGTGAAATTTTCATTAAGGAGGTTCAATTCTTACGTAAAAATTATTTACAAACTCTACTCAATAAAATTCTTCTAACGAATGTTCGACTTTTAAATATTTTCAATTAGGAATTTTCATATATTTCAATGTATTAAAATACCTTTTGTTTTTATTTTAACATCTCAAAGTAAACCATGTATACGCGATGATTAATAGAAAACTGAAATTGGGTTATATTAATGAGTAAGAAATTTTGGGTGAATTTCTTTAAATTTCTGTATGTTTTTGCCTGTTCATATATAATTCGTAAAATAACAGCACACGTAAAATAATTATAATTATATAATTGTAAACGAATAATCGTGAGATAATTTCAATTTATAATCTTATTATTGTTCAATGCAAAAAAGTACAGTGGCATATGCACGTGCGGCAGTTTTCTTGGTAGCGGAATTTTTTCCGCTTTACGCAAGTGTTATTGTTTTCTGCTCGTGAGCGCGTTTGACAGAGCGTACGCCGGTGTCGAAAGCTTTTCGCGGAAAGCTCGTGCATTATATCATGAACGTGTTCGCATACGTCGGGGAAATCGGAGAGCCTGAGAAAATAAGCCTTTCTCTGCTCCGACTTCCTCTTTCGTCGACGCGAAAGAATATTCCCAAAATCAATGTCAAACCTAATGAGTTTTATCGTATAATATAAAACACTCAAATAATTTTAACTTAAATATTTTAAGAACTTTTAACCCGGAAAGCGATAGAGCTCTCGATGAACGAAAAAAAAATTCAACCATCGTTAAAAAGACAAGCTCAAAATGAATTTAATTTAAAATTGATAAATTATCGATAAATTGGCGGCCTCCGAGTTTGCTCGCGGACGCGATGAACGGACGCGAAGAGGGAACGGAGAGCGAAGGGTCTTGGCGCATTTAGCGAACCGCGAGGTTCTCGACAGCGAAGATCGTGCCACGATGACGCTGAGAGACGTCCCTCGCGAGAAGAGTGCAAGAGTGCACACATCAGCCCGAGCGCATCAGAGAAAAGACGAGAGAACTTCTCCCTCGCTCGCACTTTTTTTCAGCTCTTTTTTTACCGCGCGAGGATGTCAGGCTGAAAAAGGCTCGCTCTTTCCTCACTCAGGCTCACTCCTCTTTTGGAACGAAGCGTTTTATTCCAAAACAAGAGCCATTTTCTTTTTTATTTCAATAGACATTTTTTCCACATTCGATTGGTTATAAATATCAAATATTGACATTCTAAACTATATATAATGAGTAATGCTTATTTTTCAGCTGATAAGAAATTGGGTAATTTTTTAAGCTATTCAAAAAAATAATTGTAATAATACCTTTTATGGAATTAAGGAAATCGTTACAAAAATCCTATACATATATATATATTTTTTTTGATACTTCTTCTTTTAATACTGGAATAATTTGTTAATTTGCTATCAAGAAATCGCACATTCGAGAATATTATAAATTTTTAGATGATAGGTATTAGGATGTGTGTAAATATAAGTTAGTAGAAAAATAAATTTTCCGAAGGGTAGTGCAAGCATGTAAAGAGAGAGAATGGCATGAACCACAGGAATATGCTCTCGTCGATGAGAACAATCGGTCGGAATAAAAAAAAGTGGACAACTCGCGGGAGTCTATAAGGAATCTCGTCCAAAAGAAAAAAATCGAGCAAGGAAAAAGGAAGAATCTCATTCGGAAAGAAGACAAAAAAATTGAGAAAAAAGGGAGAAAAAGAACAGTGGAAAAGGAGATTGTTCGAGTCTGAGAGGGGGGATAGTTTGCTCTGGATTCCAAGCGTGACCCCGCATGATGACCCGACGAGAAGAACATCTCGCGAATCCTCTTCCCTCCCTTTTTTCTTTCTTTTGCTCTCTCTCCCTCTCGCGTCTTTCGCTCTCTTTCTCCTCTCTACCTCGAGTTCTCTCTCACTTTTCACATTCGATCTCTCTCTCTCTCTCTCTCTCGCGTCTTTTCTCTTCGCAATTATATACTTCCTCCCTCTCTCTCCTGTTTTCCTCCACTTCGGCGCGGTATAAATATACACCTTCGCAAAGTTGCACACACACCAACTAAGAAATAAATACGTCAATGTCTGGAAGAATGTATAGACGTTGAAAAATATATATGCATGCAAGAAGTTACGAAATTTTACGAAATATCAACCTAATTAGAATCAAACGTATAAAATAAAAATTAAGGTAATTTTAAAGAAATGAAAAAAATTCGAATAATTGATTAAAAATGTAATTTTTGAACTTATAGGTTCTAAAATGAAAAATATATACCCGCCGATCATTTAGTTTTTAATTTTTCCCTCTTTTCATTTCGCCCTTCAGGCAATGAGACTCGATCGAGGTTGCGATAAAGGGAAAATAAACTTTTGCCCGCTCGGTTTCTCTTCTCCCGACGGGTGACAGTCCCGACAACTAGGCTTTTATAGATCAAAGACGGGAACTATATTTTACATTATTAATTGAACAAAATGATAAACGTCTGCTCCACCACTTTGTACTCCCTGCTTTCTCGCTTTTTCTTTTTTCTTCTCTTCTTCTTTTTTCTTTCTTGTCCTTTTTTTATCGATCCCGAACTTTTTGTGGCGCACAACTTTCTTGTCGTACTTTCGTCTATTCTCATTACTACGTCAGTGATTATTTAAATTGTAGAAGCAGAGGCTCAACGCAATCCCGAAACAAACTTTTTTCCCCTTCTTTCAAAAATAATTTCGACTCATTTACGCTAAACCTTTTTTTTGCGACGCTTCAATTTCGAAGAATGAAAAATTGCAGTTTTCACTAACTCATTTTTACATACTGAACAATTTTATGAATGATGCACGAGCTGCATATCGATCAAATTTTTAATACACGTTTTGAGGTTTAAATTTTTAATAATCAAAAATGAAAATCTAAAAAAGACAAAAATATCCGGACTTACATACGTTACGATTCAAACAGTCATATTTTATGACATCATGAAAAAAAATGGCATCTATAAAAAAATTCGTTGAAGTCGAGAATGTAGGGTAGAAATAAAACCGAGAGAGTGAGAGAAAGAGAGATGTTAAAAATTGAAAGAAAAGGAGGGAAAGAGAGAAGCGAAGTTGCGATATCACGTTTGAAGCGTAAGACTTTAATTGACTGTAATTTGCGTGGCGGAACGCGATCCCGAAGACTGTAAACAACTCGGAAGGTCCGAGTGTGTACAAGAGAAATAAGGTACACAAGGAGAACAAGGCGGTGGTGGATTCGTCCAACTCTCTTCCTCCCGTGCCTCTCAGGAGTTTCTTCGGTACAGAAACCTCGAGGTTGCCGACCTTAACTCGTGCAATCGTGCATCTCCGAGGGACACAGAGACCGAAGGAAAAAAAGGGGGGGGGGGCGAGCGAGGATAAAAGAGAACCAGGGAAAAATCGGTGAGTAACCTTTACTCTGAAAAAGATCACAAATTGTTTTCCTCATAAAATTATCTCAACGATTGGCATAATCGAAAAGAGTTTTGGACAAAAAGAATAAGAGCAAATATTTTTTAAACAAAACTCGCTTAAAAATCATATACAGGACTTTTTTCAAATCAAATTCTTGTTCGAGTTAGTTTCATCTACGAAAATAAAAGAAAAATATGTACATCCATTAAAAAGTACGTCAAAGTTTGAAGTTCGTGTATTATTTTTATATAAATTTTTTATTCATGAACTTTTTTTTGTTTAAAAAGAACTAAATGCAATGAAAAAAGAAATGCTCTTTTCATAAAAAGTGACTTGAGATAGAAAATGAAATGAAGGAAAAGGGGATGCAGAGGAGAAAGCTCGAGGGTTGACGGCCTTGGCAGACAAGAAAAAAGAAGGGAATTAATGGTTAAAGGGGAAAAAAGGTCGTACGAGTTGCGGGGCTCTTCTGAGAAATTTTTACGTCTATGGATTGCTCTTTTTTTTTCGTCCGTGAGATTCTCTTGCCTCGTGCTTCTCTTAAGAGGTCTATTAATGTCCTGGCTGCATTTTATCCCTCCTTTTTTTCTCTGAGAAGCAAGTAACGGATCCTCCGTCGCTTCTCACTTTTTTTTGCCGCTCATTTTTTTATGATACTCTTGCTGGCACTCCCACTTCGAGGACAATCCCAAGCTCCGTAAGAAAATTGATAAAATATGTCCATTATTTTCAGATACTCTCAATCATTTGTCATCAGTTGCTCTCGTTGAACTTTCAACCCTCTATTTTTTACTTACTTTTTTATCAACCACAAAACATATTCTTATTTTTATTTTTTCAATAGAAAGCACAATGTTTCTCCATGAACAATGAGTATATAATATTAGATCTGTAGTGAAAAACAAATTTAAAAAGTCTATGTAAATCTAGCTTGAAGGGTATTGGTTAGATTTCATCCCATATAAATCATAAATTAAATCTCGATTTATGGGGTGATTAATAATTTTGTTTTATTTGATATATTCAGTGGTTGTGTTTGACAGTGAAAATATTTTTTAAAAACATGAAAGAGGGAAAAAAATCTTCGGAATCCTACCACTTGTTGAATGGGGGTTGAAACTGGTTGAGTACGTTCGCAAACTCGGGGTGAACAAATTCTATTACTCCTGATGCTTAATATTCATCAACGTATACATCCTTTCGTATATAGTTATCTATACTTTTCTGTAAGCGTTTATTTTAAAAAGAAGGCAATATTTAAGTAGATAATTAATATTGAAGAGATGTAGCTCATTTTGAAATGAATTTAATTTTTACTAATTCGAAAAGTTACGTGCGAATATATAATCGAAATGGCAAAAATGTTTTCTGTTTCGTAACAGAGTTACTTAAATGAAAAAAGAATGAAAAAGCATTCCACGTATCCAGAATAAGATTTTAGTATCTGTGTAAATCACAAATGAGAAAATTTTGAAAAACCCCGAGAAAAACCGATAAAAAATTTTGCAAAAAAATGTTCGATAATCGTCAGGAATTCGAGAGCGCACAGATTGCAGTAATCTTCTCTTTTTCCTCGTTTTATCCCGTGTAGAATAAATAGAACAGAAAATGGAGAAACGAGGATAGAAAGAAAATAGGGAATAAAAACTGGACATGCGGGAAGAGTGGAAACGAAACAAAAAAAAAAGAAGAAATGAAACTCCTGGAAAAAAGGAAAAGAAAAAAATGTAACGTCGGACGCCTGTAGTATATCTAGACACCGGTTCATTCGTTTCTTCCCTCCCGTATTTTTTTTCTCTCTCGAACTCGCTCGATGGGGAGCACGTAGGTTAGTAATAGCGCACCGGGCAAGGGACGTCGGGGGAGAACGTCGAGAAGAGAGGCAGAAATAAAAGGGGAGCGAGGGAGAGAGAGAGAGAGAGAGAGAGAGAAAGGGAGAAAAAGGGAGGGAGAGTTTTGGTAGGCGAGACCGGTCTGGTCGTTTAGCGGAGAAACGAGACGAGACCTATATATAATACAAAAGTACATAAATCGAAATATCAGAGAAAGAAGGGCGCGAGAGTTGGAATCCCAGTGAGAGTTTTGCGAAAAGCTGCGCCCCTCTGGCTCGGAGTTGCGAAAATATCCGGCGCGGGGGTTGAAAAGGGGATCGCACGGGGCCAGGTACGCCGTCTGGCCAAAGTCTGCGCGGGCCTCGCGAGTCGGGATAACGCGCTAGGGGATGAGAAAAAGGGGGTTGCTGGACGAAACTGCCGAGCTCTCGTAAAGTCTAATGCATTTGTTGTCGGGCAGCTAGCTGAGCAAGAAGAGCCTGCTCACCGGGCGGGGGGGGGGGGAACTGGTATATGCTTCCAGCCTGAACTGGGTGGAAACAGCCACGTTTCCACCCACCCCCGCGAATTTACGCAGACCTCGTAAAACCCGTATGGATTGACACGTCGACGGCCGGCAATAAACTCAAACCCCTGCCCGCTTTTACTCCTTTCTGCAAATATATATTTGGAGCTTTCTCGCTATCTCGCTCTCGCTCTCTTTTCGCTTCCTTCATCGTGCACTGCTCACACGTACGCTCTCTCTCTCTCTCTATTCTTTTTTCCTTGTGACGTATAACGATCCTCGCTTCCTTTCCCAAATTCATACCGCGATCTTCCTCGTACAGACTGTTCCAAGGAGATCGCTTACAAAAATCAAAATTTACATACACGATTCAATACAACCTATAGCGATATCGTTATATCAAAGATATACGAATGAGATTTTTTTTATATCTTTCATTTTTGCTGCTCAGACGAGTAATTAAGCAACGAAAGAACGATCTCATGCATAGGGTCTGACACAGCTATGAATTTGAACTCCATATAAATTTTATTATCCTAAACAAGAAAAGTTCTATACGAGTAAGGAAAATTTGAAAAAACTTGAAGTTAAGGTATATTTTGACAATGACACTCTGTGCATATAATTTTTTTATAATCATTCCATTAACTCACCTCAATACTGGATCGTCGATCGTCCATGTCTTTCGGAAAAAATATTCTCGCATTGTTCGCTCGGTACAGTCAAAATCACTGAAAGCATATTAGCCATATTTTAATATGGAAAATTTAAATTCAGAATAAAATCAGTACAAGGAATATCGTCGCGTCGTGAGAAAGTATGCATCGAGTGGAGGATTGGCACGCAGAGGGAAGCATAGACAGCAAAAAACGAGAGAGCGGGGGAGAGCTGTACGCGCGAAATAGAGAAAAAGAGAAGAAGATTTTCGTGCGAAAGTTTAGGAGAGGTGGAAAAATGTGTGCGCGAATGCAGATGCGTGAGGGCCTGTGTGCATTCTCGCGTGCACGTCGAAGTTGGAGTTAGGGGATATTACGTACCGGGAGAAAGAGAGAGAAAGAGAGAGAGAAAAGAAAGAGGAGAGAGGGTGAAATGGCGAAAGAGGAAGAGAAAGAGGAAGAGAGAGAGAGAGAGGCGAACGGAGAAAAAGAGGGTGAGAGAAAGGGGACAATAACAGTGCTGCGTTTTCGGGCAACGACCCCCGTCGCCATCCCTTCGATAAACCAAAGGCTAAGAGAGGGAGGAAAGAGGGCGAGATCCCGAAGCTCGAGCCGCACCATTTCGTCTACTATTCCGTCGTTCCAGCCGAACCACCCCGAAACCCAAACGAGCCTCCCGGCTGAATTCTCTCGCACACCGATACACTCTCCTGACTCAACCTTCCAGTCAAACTCCTCTACGTCACTCGCTCTTTCTCTTTCGCTATTTTTCTCTTCCTTCTTCTTCTTCTCCTCTCTCTCTCTCTCTCTTTCTCTATACTTTTCTCTGTCATTCTCCGCTCACCGTTTCGAACCTTAAACCCTCTCGCAAACGTTTTCCAACTTTTGGTCTCCTTTTTTCCTCGTGTCATTTACTTTTTTTCCTCTGCTCTTATAGTTTTCATATTTTTGATCTGTTGTCTTTATTCTTTGGGTTTTAAATAGAAGGCGTGATTTTGCAATTAATCAATCATTAATTTTAAGAACATTTTTTGACGATGCTTTAAAAATTGTTTATTTTATTAAATTTAACTTTTTTGTTTAATCTTTGATTAATTCACAGTGCTCGCTTTTAAAAAATTCAAAAATGTGGAAATGCGAACTTCAAGTTAAAAAAAAAATTGTTCGAGTATCGAATCCCGTGAATTTTATTTGACTGACTTTGAATCTCGAAATAAAACGAGCAAATCAAATCGAGTGGCAGTGACGACAATTTAATGTGAAATTGTGTACCTTTGTTACGCGAAACCAGTCGCGTGCGGCCATTGGCACTCGAAGCTCTCGACGAATTACTCGCTGTCGATTCTGCAGGGAAAAATTGCTATCGTCGAAAAGAGCTCGAAACTTGTTTCATGACAGAACGCGTGTTGCTGTGTTGTTATTTTTGTTTATTTTTAATATTATTTTGTCTCGAACGAGCGCGCGACAGCTTTTGGATCAAGTTGCTATCGCACTTCACAAAAACGTGTCAAAATGCAGTTTAATCCAAACCAATATGCGTGTGAAATGAAACAGGAATAAGTTATATATATTTTTTTAGAAAAATCAATACGAAAGATATTACATTTTTTTTTGCTTTTCAAAGAATAATAAATTGCTGTCCGTTTTTTCATTATGTGTATTCACGTATTTGAAAAAGTTTACAAAGTGTATGACATTCAGCAATCGATATTGATGAAAACTGAGAAGAGCTCTTTTCATTTCTTGCTACCTGTATATATATATATAAAAATATATACTATGTAATAGGTGTGTATATTTATAGTAGCTGAGAAGGATTTTCCATACAGGATAGTGTAACGCGAGAGATTCAAATTGAAGCAGATTGAAACACCGATTAACCCCTTTGACGCTGATTGAAATCGCTTGAAATTCCGATCTCTCGCTTTACCGTCTCCCTCTTTTTTCTCTTTTCACTCTTCTCCCTCAAACGCGCTACTTTCAATCGAACAATTTCTTCGCTCGCTCCATCTATTTTCCATAATTATTCACGTCGATATAAATGTTAAATTTTTCATGCGAGAGCTTTTCGTTATTATTTTTTAATTGGAAGTCACTTTGCTGTTGAATTCATTCTTCATTATTGGGGATTATTATTTTTGTACACGATATATATATACACACGATTTGTGTTCTCTGCAAATAAGTACTTGTCGATTTTTCTTAATTTCACTTACTCTCATATTGTTTCGCTAAACTCTCTAAATTTTCTTCGATTTATTTCAAATATTGTAATATTTCAGATTTCTTTTCAAATCACAAAAATATATATTACACATTTTTATAATAAACATACTATACATAATTATTTAATACAATATTATACAAGTAATTTTTTTGTAAAATTTTACTAGTTTTTAGTTCGTTCTATAAAAAGAAAAATAGCGTGGTAGTTGGTTCGTAATGAATTCTTGTTACGTAAAGGCTCGGTGTAAACGAACTCGGAAGACCGCGTGAGAAATGCACGGGAAATAAGACGAATTCTCGAGGAAGGTTCGGTGCGGGGCTGAAGGGTGGTTTTGTCTGGCTCGAAAGGAGAAATGGAACGGGGAGGGCAGACAAAACATCGGCAATACGAAGGAGTTTAGGCTATCGCGCGTGTGTAGGAAAAACGAGCGGGATCGCCTGAAGTTGTGGAATAGAGCGAGGTGGGCGGAGGGGGAACGAAACGCAGACGGAAACTAAATGATATTTGGGTGGACAGCGCAAGGGTTTTTCAGGCTCTTAAATTTTGTATACGTTCGACTATACGTGTGCACAATAATGGATCTATTACGTGACTCGAAGCTCTTTCATCCCTCGGCCCCCCCGAAAACGATCCATCCTCTTTCCTACGACTCCCGTCTGTTTCGCGATAAAGCTTCGATCGTCCTGTGCGTAAAGCACACACCGGAAAGACCTCGGAACTCGTGTACCACCGCGTGACTAACATCGGAAACTCCTGTTTTATCATTCAAATCTGTTTATTAGCAAATTTTCTTTCATTTCATTCAACTTTTTAGATTACACGTTTCGATATATTTATGATGAAAAATAGATTGAAATATAATGAGTACAATGATAGATAAAATTAATGGAATTATGAAAAACAGGTTTAAATGAAAAATCATTAAACTGAAGATGAAGAATGCAGGATAAATTCAAAATAACATATATATCTGGCCATAAAAAAGAGGGACATTGATTAAATTAAAAAATTGTGAAGTATAAACTTTTTCACTCACAGTTTTTTTTTCTCATTGCAAGACAGATAGGGATGAGGAAAAGGGAAAACAATTTTGGCTGGATGAGTGCCGGGACTTAAAGCCCATGGTAAGGCTTAAGTCCGTCGAGTAATCCTCCAATCTGGAGAGAAAGCGAAGGCTTTTGATACTCTCTAACTCGGTTCGTGTCTCTTCTCTTGACTGCTCATTAAATTCTCCCGTACGAAAAATTCGGGAAAAATTCCAAGACGCTCTGGTTGAAAGAGATCCGAAAAATGAGTGTAAAAATAAGAGAGCGAGATAAATTTATAAAACGAGTCGAAGAAACGAATTGAAGAAGCTGGTAGAGGAAAAACTGCAGAGGAAACAAGTGTATATACGTATTAGGAATGAGTGGAAAAAGCACGAGTCTCAAATTTTCGTGGACGTGAAAGAGGGGTTAAAAAACATTTGTCGCTCAGCGACGTGAATTGAGAGGGCTTCAAACGAGAAAATATTCGCGAAGGAGTGAAAAGGGTGCAGAAGGCTGAGAAGAAGGAAGAAAATTCGAGAAGACGAGGGCGAGAGAGCCCCGAGCTAAAATTCAAGCCGGGGAGGGCCAAGGAGGAGATTTTCGTCGGAAGTGGGAGTCCAAAACGAGGGAATGAAAATAGAGAAGTCCAGGAGGTGAGACGCTAACGGAGGGTTTGTTGGTACGGCGGGAGGGATTCGGGGATGGCGCCTGAGACGTCGTTAACAGAGAAAGCCCTCTCTCTCTCTCTCTTTCTCTATATATCTGTCTCTCCTTCTCTACATTTCGGTGTGAACGAACTCTGAGCTCTCTCTCTCTCTCTCTCTTTCTCTCTCCATGTACACGCGACGCACGCGATATACGAAGAGAAAGAATAAGAGAGAGAGAGAGAGAGAGAAGGGGAGGTGAAGGAGGGTTCGAAACCGAGGCCCAGACGCAAAAGTTGGATGGCCAGGAGCGCACGTGCAATTTTCGTGTGCGTTTTCACGCACACTTCCCGCTGAGCCCATAAATACGGGTATGCGCGAGGAGGGGAGGACATTTTTTGTATCCAGACATTGCGTAGACGTGCGTGATGGTTCGGAGAAGGAAGAGAGGAGAAAAAGAGTGAGAGAGAGAGATGGAGAGAAATCGACGGGAGGCGAGATGCGGAGAAGGGGTTGTTGCACGCCGGCTGGTAGGGAGTAGATTTAGCGAGGGCCTAGACGGGAAAGAGGCCTGCGGGGAGGTCAGAGCTTCTGGAAGCGTAGAAACTGCTCTTCTCGCTCGCAGCCGGGTGTGCGTGCGTCTGTGACGCTGGGAGCGTTTACGTCGGCCCGGGGTGGCGGGAGGCGTTCGCCATAGCGAGGGATGAGAGTCCGTGAGAGAAAAACGATAGAGAGCGAGAGCGAGAGGGAAGGAGCGCGCGAGCTCGGCGGGGGAGGGTTTTGCGCGTCTGGTGGCGCGACTTGACCCCGGTTGACCCGAGACTCCCCCCCTCCTTGGCCCCATCCAACTCCGGAGGCCGCTTCGAGCCTCTTTCTCGCTCGCGCCCCTCTCACCCGCCCGCTCTCTCTCTCGTCTTTTCGACCCTGCGAGTCTCCTACCGCGGCTCGACGAGCGCCCTTCCACCCTCGCGGATGCCTACCGAACCGCCTGTCCACCCCTTGTCACCCCGAATCCCCTTAAAACCACCCCTTACCCCTTATCGTCGTGTCTCTCGCTCCCTGCCTCTCTTCCTTCACTCTCCGACCCTGCTGGTGCAACGACGCAGACGACGAAGCTTACTATCTGCCACGACCACTTCGAAAATCGTCGTGGTTGTTAAATTATATATAAATATATAGGAGCTTTCGTACGTGCTGTATAAAAGCTGTTACTACCCCCTAACTCGAGCCAGCAGAGCAGCCTTCCTTTCTCGCTCCTATGCACGCCCTTTCCTCCTCCCCGAGACCGTTCGCCGTTAGGTAATTATTGATGCGTCCGCAACGCTTTGCCGACGGAACCTCGTACGTGTGTACTCGGACGACAATGTCCGCTGGATGGCCCGGTGACGTTAGATGCGTAGATATATATACATATTAACTCAGCTCTCTCTCTCTCTCTCTCCCTTTTGGCTGCTCGCTTCTTCTCACTTTTCGTTCCTCTCGTTACGACTCTCCGGGGATTCTGTCCCAGAACAATATCCTGAGCGTTTTGCGTACGAGTCAGACGCTTTTGTTCAGGACTTTTTAATCGTCATAAATGTTTTTATTTTTTATTGTTCATTTTTTTTATAAAAAAAAATTGTCTTATCTGCTTGATAAATGTTAAGGGTGAAGAGTTACAAGAATAAGATGATTCTGAGAGGATTATTACGATTAAAAAAGAGATGGCAGCCTCTCCAACGTTGTCAGTTGGGAAGAGAGAGTGAGAGATGAAATAATGTCATGAGTTTTTAAGTACACCGAGGTAAGGATGAGTTATCGATCAGTTGGAGTTAACGAAATGGGATTCCCTCGTTAAGGAACTTGGTTACCCATCGACCTCAGTCTCTTCTGGCACTTCTCGTTCTCCGTCTTACTTTCTCCTAGTATATTCCTGGCACAGACACACATACACGCACGTATACACACCGAACGAATAAGCAACCTCAGTCTTTCTCCGTTCCAGAGCCTCCTTCCTCCCTCGCTTCTGTAAAGTAGCTTCGAAACTGGCAACTTCCTGCTTCGGCTGAGGCGTGAGTAGCGTTGTTACCGCACCTCATCGACATTTCCTGCCTATAATCCGCCGACGTACACGTTCATCGAGCTATTTTATTAAACCGCCCGTGCATTGATTAAAGTTCATTTTTTCTTCGCGGTCGGTACAAGCTCTATTAAAATGCGATAAGCAATATTTCGTTTTTTAAATGTCAAGCTTTTTTTTTAACAACGAGCGTGTACGAGTTTTTCAATGAAGGTGTACAATGGAAGAAAAATAAGCATGTGTAGTAGGAAGCATCCAGATCGAGAGCAAGAGAGATGACACTCAGAAGGTTGCCCTTTTAATTGCGTCACTTTGCATACAAGATAATTAACCCCTCAACCGTGCGGTGGGTTTGTGAGTCGAGGCGAGCGATTTAACACTCGAGGATTTCCCTGCTTTTTTATTTTTACTATACTGTATAGTGTTAGGGCTAAAAAGAAATAAGGGTTTGAAACGAAAAAAAAATCATATGAAAGCATTACCAAATCTACGGACAGCGG
The DNA here is from genome assembly GCA_030522545.1 of Cremastinae sp. A BG-2022a. Taxonomy (NCBI): domain Eukaryota; kingdom Metazoa; phylum Arthropoda; class Insecta; order Hymenoptera; family Ichneumonidae; species Cremastinae sp. A BG-2022a. Next base: position 54,661 of record JAPYYW010000055.1, on the reverse strand, counting down.
TGCACGAAACTTCAAGTTGATTTCTCTGTTTTCATCCATTTCTTTCCCTCATTATCTCTTGGTCTTTTCTTTTCTCACTTCTACCTTTCTCTTTTTAACTCTATGCCATGTAATTCATGGTCTGATTGCAACTCCTATCATTACTTCGTTGTTTAATCTTTATTTTCATTATAATTTGTGTACCAGAAGGGGTTGAAATTTTTATTTTTGACTTTTGAACATCTGATGCTTATTCAAAAACCACCTAGATATAAAATTATAACATGTACGATAAAAATGAATCTATCGGTCTACAATAGCTATATACAGCTTTTTATTTATCTCACTTATTTGAGCCTCTTTCCATTATTTTCATATTTTAACATTTTCATTATATTTACTGTCTTTCTACTATTTTTTCGTTTCCTCCGCTTGGCTCTCTTTCCCGTCTAACTCCGACTTGGACAGCCGTGTCCATTCATCGCGCTGAATACCACGCTTACATGCATAATGGGTGGCGCGGAGTAAGGCATTTAAGCGCGTTATACCAGGCACAAGGGGGTGAGAAGAATTATACTGGTGTTTAAAAAAGAGCAGCTAGCCTCCCTCCCTTATTCCTCATAGAGAGAGAGAAGGCTGCTGCGCGCTCCCCGAGTCACGCTAAATAGCCGACGCCGCTTATTCTCACCCCTCTTGCAAGCTCGCGACCCACTGGCACACTGTTTCCATGCAAATTCTGTTTACTCTCGCCTTTTATCACTCTCTCTCGCTCTCTCTCCCGGTGCTCCCGTGCTCCAGGAACCCTCCGGTTGTTGCGCCCCTCCTCACTGTCCCGCGCACAAAGGGAAAGAGAGAAAGAGAGAGAGTCAGCGGGATTTCTATGCGCGTGTTGCTCGCATATGCATTATTCTCCTCCCCCTCTCTCTCTCTCGCTCTCTCATCAAGTAAATATCTTCCCCCTGCAAGAGATCAGGCTTCCTCGAAACGAAGTCAAGGTGAGGATTCGGTACATGGACGACACTTTAAGCATGCATTTTTCTCTGTATCAATCGTTTTTGCAAAAAAGTTTGATACCTCTCAAAAATAAAAAAAATTGTTTTTAAGATATATCCGTCCGGTATGGACGAAGCTCGATACTTTTCTGAGATATGAAAATTTTTCAATAGGTGATGCTTATTTCATCAATCGGGCAATAATCAGCATCCATTGAAAAATTTTCATTTTACACAGGAAAGTATCGAGCTCTGCTTATCCTTGTTGCTGAGAACATCAATTTTTAACCCGCCTGTGAAATAAGGAAGTAACACCGCTCTACATCATTTACCAAACACACCGGTGTTATTATTTTACGCTATTTCCTTTTACCCCTCGCACAATTTGGTTAACACTGCGAAATTTTTTACAGATATTTTTAAATTCTTTAAAATAAAATTTTTCTTCCAAATAGATACAAACTTTTAAATAATTAAATATCAATATGCTTTCATGCAGTATTTTTATTGGTAATAAAGGGATTAATTTTGGAAGTGAGTATAAAAAGTCTGTAGTCTCGTAAATGTCCGTAAAGATCCTGTCGGAAAGCAGTCGCGAAAAATCAATAGAACCATTCTCTCAGGTCAGAGAATGAGACGCGAGCCATCGAAAATTCGTGCACTCTCTCCGAAGTCTCGAATCTACAGCGACCAGAGATGGCGTACGCGTCGAGGCTCGATAAAAAACGCAAGTACGGTACATACACTCAGAATAGAGATTTTTCTTAAAAATTCAATTTTTTAAAAATCTTAATCCTTCGATTTTTATATATTTATTTTCAAAGGAATATAGAATAGTTCTCATTTCTATATCTTTAATTTTTATTAATAAAGAAAAATAAGGGACATTATGGAAAGTAATTTTTTTTAACGGTATAACTATCATTGGAAAATTATTTTCGCAAGACGAAATTAATGATACAAAGATCGAGTTAATGTAACTTAATTGTATTATTAATCATAGGAGATTGTCAGAAAATACGAAACATCGAAAATGGATTTCGCGGGCGTGGGCAGCGGGGGCTAGGAAAACGATCGAGACGGTTGCACAGCGAGGATCGTTGCGGCGGTCCGTGGGCCACGTCGCGGATATACGTTTCGGTGGTTGCGTGCGTCGGCCTCTGCGTGCTTCCACCTCTCTCTCTTTCTCTCCCTCTCTCCTTTCTTTCTCTATTCCATCCTCGCGGGGTGGTTGAACTCTGGCAAAAAGCTCGAAGCTGCTTGCCACGACGGATTCGTGCACACGCACTCGCACACTCAGAGACGAGAAGAAAATGACGAGGCGACCCGTTACGACAGAAACCCGCCTCTCGCGTAATTCTCAAACGCGAAATCAAGCATTTTTCATATTTTTCTCAGTCATATTTTTATTTAACAGTCATGTTTTAATACAATGACGATATATCCTATATTTAAAAAGACATGAGGCCTCTAATCGATCGGAATAGAGCGCATTATGCGGAGCGCATTGACTTTTGGCTAATCTCTATACTCATTTAAAAAAGTGTGACTCACTAAATTTTTTGAAATTTTTTTTTTCGATTTTAAGAGCCTATTCAATCGGAAATTTATCGTAGATAACGAATATGATCATTATTCGGAGCTAAATCCAAGAATTCATATTGTTTTTTCGATTTTTCAATATGAATTCTTGAATTTCGCTCCAAATAAGTAGCATTTTCGTTATCTACAGGAAATTTCCGATCGAATAGGCTCTTAAAATCAAGAAAAAAAAATTCGAAAAATTTTGCCAATTTTTTAAGGTAATACCCCTTTCCATTTTTTCAAAAATCTTCAAAGGGTAATAACTTTTTAAAAAATGGACGAATTAACGTGATTCCTGCGCCATTCGCTTTGTTTTACAAAAAACTTTAAGAATCATACATAATAAAGTTGATTTTGTGAAGAGAAAGAAAAGATATGGCCAATTGAAATTTTCATGGGTTCACGAGACCCAGTGTAACTCACTAAACGTTTTGAAATTTTTTTTTTCGATTCTAAGAGCCTATTCGATCGGAAATTTCCCGTAGATAACGAAAATGATAATTATTCGGAGCGAAATCCAAGAATTCATATTGAATGAGCCAAAAAATTGACTTTTGGATCAGTTTTATCATTTTTTCAATATGAATTCTTGGATTGCGCCCCGTATAAGTAATATTTTTGTTATCTACAGGAAATTTTGCGACCAAATATTCGTAATAGAGCGCATTATGCGAAGTTGTATGAAGTATACGCCTAGAAGAATTGCAAAATATCAATTCAAACATGTTGAAAAGGAAAAAGCGGCCGCGTAGCGACAGTAGTAGAACCATTATTTTGTCTTCTTTCTTTAATATTTTTAGAAAATTTTCTTTACTTGTGAGGAGTAATAGATTATCACTGTAAAATTTCTATGATTATTTTAAAACGAATGAACGATAACGACTGTCGAGAGAAAAAAAGTGTCGGTCATGAATGACCGAATGAATTGAGATTCGTGCGAATAGAATTTCATATTCACAGGAGAAATGGATCTAGACAGAAAGAGAAAGAGTCCAGATTCACCTACATTCACACACAGTATACTTACAGGTCGGGTACATATACCGCATTACCGTAACAAGCGAGTTAAAAAAAGAATGAAGAGAAGCGTACGAGACTCGTGAACATCAATAATTCCAACGATAACGGAAAAATCGAAACGCGAATGAGAATAATTTAGATTCATTGAAAAATACATGACAATATCCGAAAAAGAAAAAAAATGAATAAAGTGCAAAAGAATAAAATTAAATGTATTCTCAATTGATTGATCAATTTTACAGAAATTAGTTTAAAAAAAAGTTATTTACAATTATTTATAACATATTATAATATTTTTTTAATTTATTAATATTTGGTTGAATTTTAATAAGTTTTCAAAGATCACTTATTGTCAACAAATTGCTATTCAACTTAAATTTTCATCGTGTTTGACGCTCTTCTATTATGTTCTTATTTCACAGCCTATCGAAGACTGTTGAAGTGGTTATGGCAAGACATGTACAGACTTATTTCCTTCAATTGTGAGGGAAAAAATCTCTTCTCTTACAGCTCTCTTTTCTCTTTAGGTTTATTGCCTTTTCGTGTCTATCTCTGTTCTGAGATCCGTAAATTTTTCCACTTCAACTTCCAGAGACTTATAGTCTCTGGTTAATAATTTAAACAATCCTATTACAATGCAAAAATAGCTATTCCACGATAATAGCATACATCGTGAGTGCTAAACGGACACGAGAAATCCACTCTTATACGCTCACTCTATTCCTTTCAATCAAATTTTAAAAAGTCTAATTCAACTTTCTTCAAATTTTTATCAACAACATTCAAAATTTAAACGTTCTTTAATCGTTAAATTCGAGTTAAATTGAATTACATAAAATTGTGAATATGAACATAATTAACTTAATTATTAATTTTGTTACTTTATCACGATTGTTATACATGTTGTATTTCTATTACATTAAATCTTCATTCAAAATGAATGAAATTGAACATTTGATTTCTGAATTACAAAAAACTTATCCGCACGAAATATGCGCTGGGATTCGAGGACGCGTACTCAAGTATATGAATGCAAAAACGTGTACATAGGAAGAAGATTACTCCAGCTATTTATAAGGTAAGAGAGAGTAGGAAGAGAGAGAGAGAGAGCTCGAAAGGGGTTACGGAAGGTTAGTGGCGGGGCAGAGCCTCGGATAATTGCGTAATGCCACCAATTTTCAGGATACCCTTTTTTCTCTCCAAGTTGATATGTGGACTGTGTAGGAAGAAGCATGCATCATTTTTCATAAAAAGAAAAAAAAATCCGAGCGTTAGCAGAGTTTCTTCTTTGTTTTTTTTTTTTAGAGTGTTTGTGCGTGGATTGTGCAAAGTTTGCGTGAATGGAGCAAAGCGAAGCAAAGGAGACAAAGAGGAGAGAAAAAAATGGAAAAAAAATAAGAAAGAGGAAGAGCGGACAGAGAGCTCGTTTTACGTTTACGCGACCATCGTGTAACGCTTGCGAGAACTCTCTTCTTCTTTTTTTTCGTTCCTCTTCTGTTACATGATGCGAAAGTATATTCTCGACTACCTTCTCTTTTTTCATAACAACGCGCATATTAGTTATGAACACACTTGAATGAACTTTAATTTTTATGGTGTTTTACAAGTGAAAAATTTTTCCTCTCCCGATCTTTAAACTGTACATTATAAAAAATTCTATATTTTTTATATTTGCATTTTTTTATCCTTTACATGTGCATTTTATTTATTTGTTTTTATTTTACGGTTAACCCATGAAAAACATAATCCAGATGTATAAAGCTATAAAAAAAAAATTAATACGGAAAAATTACTAAAACGATATTGTTAAATTAAAAAAAAATTAATTAAATAAAATAAAGTACAGGAATGAAAAAAGTCAAAACTAACCAGAGAGAAAATAAAAATTAGCATGAAAGTTCTGTAAAAATACATTGAGATAAAAATGTGAAAAAATTGTAGCTCTCGTTGAAAAAAAAGTATAGAATTTTCGCTTGGCAGAGAGAAACGAGTATAATTTGACGCATTGAATTTTACGTCGGTCGTACGCTTGAGTTTGCTGTGACGAGTCGAAGAGGCTCGTCCGACAGGGAATGGACTTTTTCCACGTTGACTCGAGCGGTCCGCGTCGGGCTCTCGTGCGTGCCGGGGATGCACAAATACATAAAAATGCGTTTGCACTCGTAAACGCATAATACGAGAGCTTTTTATGCCACAACAAACGAAGGGGCGCGCGAATTGCCATTTTTCCACCTCCTTTTTTTTCATCGCTGTACTAAACCCCTCGATGGCGTGGATTATAAAGCTCCGAGGGAGTCCCGCTGTTTCGATAGAAAAAGAGAAACCGCGCGAGCGTTTTTGTATTGATAGGCCGATGGTGGACTAACGTATAATTTATATTGAAGCACGCGGAGAAATTTAAGCCTTGCTGCGATGAACTTTCGCGATAAAAAGTTTTTTAGCTGCTAATCGCACGATGGGGGAAATACAGGGGTGAGAAATTGAAGAAAGAAATATAAAAGCGTATTTTGCTTTTTTGCAAAAAAATCGAGAGATTTACTGTGATGGCAGATGTTTTTTTCTTTGCAATTGAGTGTAATTAAGTTCAAACATATATTGTGAGAACAGAATAAATGTAGGAAGAAAATTACAGCAAATAATTTACGAAGAAAGTATATAGTTAAAAATTAGAAATAATTAGTTTTTCGATACCCATCATGACTTTAAAAGCCATTGGAAGGAGATTTATATATGTTGTTTTTAAGACAGAATTACAAGAAATATACGAGCAAAAGTACAAAAGTGTAACAAAGGAAAATCATTTTGTGATGAAAAAAATAATAATTCAAAAGACATGAGATCTGTGTTCGCTATCACACACGATTTGAATTTTGTCAAGACCGATTTGGGACTTATCATAAAATAATTGATAACGAAAATTCAGAGATCAAATATGTATATCTGCGAAGCCCAGTCCGAATGTGAAAAAAGCGAACTTTCCTGTATGGATGTAGAATCCAGAAGCCGAGAGAAGAAATGTCTTTGTGGAGAGGCAACTGTCAGAGATCTCAAAGACGGAAACCACGACAGGGGCCAGGGAAAGAAAAATACAGACCGAAAAGAGGAAAAATGAAATGAAAAGAGGGGGATCGAGCGAGGGAGCGAGCGAGAAGATATGAAGAGAAGAGAAGAGAGAGAAAAGGTAGAAAGAATAAAAGAGAGACGAGGTATGGAAAAAGGGAGAGCGAGAGTGAGAAAAATGCTCGGAGTGAAGAAAGAGAGAGATAAAAGGGTCGTCGAGGAGAGAAAGCGAGGGAAGCGGAGAGAGAGAGAGAAAGAGAGAGAGAGGAGTCAGGGAGATGACGCCAGTGAGCCGGACCCGGACCTAGGTGGCGTAACGGAAGAGAAGTGCCAGCGATGTGCCGCCGCTGGAAGTCTCTCGGCTGCCTCGGAGGAGGAGAAAAGGTACAGCAGCCAGCAGCAGACGGCGGTATCGACCGCCCGGACCTGCCCCACGCCACGCTTTCCGCAAACGACCAACGACGTCGCCACGCACACAAACGCGCACGCGAACAAAAAAAAGCCCACGGCGCGAGACACACACGCGCGCGCCCGCGCAAAAACCGCTCGTTCGTCTGCCCGAAATGTTTTATATACTTTGTACAGTTTCGTGACGAGGAAAGGAGGGCGGCGAGGGAGAAAACGAGAGCCTTACGCACGAAACGACAGATAGAAACGCGAAATTTCTCTTACGAATTTTCATTCACTCTGTTTTACCCTCCGCATTTCATCCAATTTTGTTTTCGATACCCCATAGAGTGCAGAAAGGTATATAAGACACGAGAATGAAAATAATTGAATTTCTTGTTGACAGCATATCAGTCGAATAAGAAGTTTTTTTTAATCCCAAATTAAAGAGTAAATTTTCAAAAACCATACAATAAAAAAAAATCATCTTCATCATTCGCTGCATATATACTTATATATCTTGCGAGATAATAAGAATATATAAAATATGAGTATATATACACGAAAAATATATATGTACGTATACATTCATGTCACCTCCGTACGCTGACCTCACTCTCATCCTCCCGCTCTTTCTTCGACTTCTGTTCCTCCCCCTGGCCTCCCTACCGACCGCTCGGTTCGCTTCTCTCAATTTCGATAATAAAATCAGCTTCGGGTAATCAAGGAGAACGGCTATTAATAAATCGATCGATAACCGTGCCCGCTCGCGAGAAACGAATAAACGCGTTTTCGTTCTCCGCGTCCTAAATCGATCTACCCTCGTCTCTTGATACGCGCCGAATAATGTACGAATATTCGTCCAAATATGAAATTTAAAAATCTTTCAATTCACTCAACTCTATTTCTTTTTCATATTCTTACTACTATAATTACGACCACCAATAATTTTATTCTATAACCGCATTTTTATAACGACATCAATAATATGCCATTATGTTTACCAATAATAGGACCAAATAACTTGACTGTACTGTAATTATTACCAATGTAATTCATCTTTCTGTAAATTTGTCATACACAAGTATGAATATATTTATGTATATAGCGATTGGAGGAGAAATAAGCGAGTTGAAGAGAAGGAGTGAGCCTCCCTTTGGATTGGGTCGGGATAGGGATGGTATGTGTGCGTATAAAACGAGTTTACTGCCTCGATGCTGGCTGTACGTATATGCATGTTGGACCATAACGTTGGCTTCTCCGCAGCGTCGTTAAACGACGAGTCTGGGCAACGACGCGAGCTCGGAGAGAAAGTGAGACAGGGAAGAAAATATATAAGAGAGAAGGGGATGATTCGAAGTGAAGGGGGTTTGGAAGGGATGAGAACTGCACACGATGTGTCAGTCTAGTAGGACGTCTAGACACCTATCCGATGTGTCCAATACACAAACACGCGCTTTCCCTTTCCCCGCACATCGTTGACGATGTCGTGGTCGTTTCAATGCGCTCTCTCATGCTCCCGTGCCTTCTATCGCTCGGCATTATTACACACTCACCACCGGTGCAACCTCTTTCGAGAAACCTCGCCGCCCCGAGAATTACGCCAGGCACATCAGGAGCACACACGACTCGGCTTCCGCCTCTGCCAACCCCTCTTACGAGACATCCAATATTTATTTACTTATTTATTTATCCTTTCTCTGTCCATGGCCCTAGCTTTTGGCGAAGCAAAATATTACATTGTGCCTCTTATTTTTCAGCATCGAAAACTCGAAGTTGCTCTTCATATAATTATTTCGTTTTCTTTTTTTTTATTAAAAAAACTTCTCGAGGTTTAAAGTAACCATGATAATTAATAAATGTGTATTTAGGAATAAAAATTGAAGCAATTGTCTCGTGCTTTGAGAAGCAAAAAGTGTAATGGATGAGTAGGGGGTTGAAACTTTGCGTATAACCATTTCTCACAAAGAGATAAATCTGTGAAAGTTGGGGGTGGCTCTCGAGTCCGAGATCTTCTGTTGAACTGGAAACAAGTTTAAGTTGAGGAACATCGATGGATCGAGCAGCCAGAGAAAAAGAAACGATGCGCGGGATGAAGCAAAGTTGTCTGATAAGAAGGCATGCAAAATGTTTAGAGGTTGAAAAATCACAAATTTAGTCAACAGAAAAATGCAGTCAATAAATAAAATCGTAATCAGAGGAAAAATATCAAAAGTCAAGGAATGTTAAAAAAAATTATGTGTTGGATAGAAATCGAATAAAATCTCTTGCCATCGTAATATTTACGCAGAAACCAAAAGGGATGAAAATAAATAAAGGGTGTTTTCGCTAGGAAGGGCGAGAGAGAGAGAGAGAGAGAGATGGAGAAGAGACGCAGTCTCTAACCGGTCTAGACGCAAACTTCCCCTCCTATAGGGTGGAGAGATGAGAACGTCCATTGCCCACCAACACAATCCAGAATTTACTGCCATGAGGGCCGTTAATGCTCCACCACGTAGTGCTCGCAAACACGCCGTATACTCGCGAGACTCTCTCGTTTTCTGTGCATTCCTCTCTTCCTTTCCTTGTATACTTTTTCTCTTTTCCTCTCTCATCCCTACACGACTTTCTTCGCTCTCGCATTCTCTCTTTATTCTATTTTCTTCTTCCTTCATCTTTCTCCCAATTTTCCTCTCTGTCTCCCTCTTCGCGCTCTATTTTCTTCTTTCCTCCTCTCTTTATGTTTCTTCCTCCCTGAATTTCTCCCTCAGCCGCGGCGTTATAGCCCCCCAGACGATGGATACGGGCCGTAAACTCGCGACCCTGCGTCTGACCGAGGAACAAGAGGAACCGAGGGAGAGGAGACTTTGCAAAAGCTCTCGCGGAAAAGCCCCGATAGTTTTCTTTCGGCTCTTTCTTCCTCGTTTCATCTTTTCCCTCGCTTCTGATGCTCCATCTCACTCCTTCTTTCCCTCTTTCCTTCGCCCCGTGTCCTTATTCTTTCCTGAAAGCCTAGTCTCGTCTATGCGAGAGGCAAGAGAGCTCTAGGCTGCTAGCATAATGAAAAGAAGATTAAGCGTTTCTTTTTCCAAGTCCTCACTTCAATGGCGGCGAGACAGAAACGCAACTCAACATATCTATTCAATTCTCTCTTTATATTTATTTTTCAAAAATTGGTCAAATTTATTTAATATTTTTATCTCTCTTTATTTATCACAGAGAAAAATAAGAATTAAAACAAAACGAGAGTGAGAAAAAGTTTTGCAGAAGTTTCTCTTGATCCGTCATTGCTCCTTTAGACTGTATCATGAGTGATGAATAAGGGAATACGAGGGAAAGGGCGAGAGCAGGGAAAGAGTAAAAGCACGGAATCCTTCCGGCCATCAAGCTGGTTTATCTCGTTGGGTTAGGTCAGGCAGGAGTTTTCCCCTCCACGACACAGTTAGGTACAAAGTTGGGTAACTTTGAAATACAGCTTTACCTCTTTCCATCCCCAGCCAGGACATAAGTTTCTCTTCCAGGGTCACGGGAGCTGAGCTCTCAAACAGGATCGATCGAAGATTCACACATTCTTATTTATTTCTTCGAATTCACATATTCACAAAGTATATTGTTCGTTTCAGTGGACTCAAATAATTAATGTTAAAAAATCATATTTTATATAAAAAGTATTACAATTATTATAAAAATTATTTTTCAAAGGATTTAAAGTTTTGGTAAAAATAAAACTGTAAAAAGGACCTTTCTTTGGGATTTTTCCTCGTCGAAAATTCACTCGATAGCCATGAAGGAAAAAAGAGGGAAAGACCTTTTGTGTGGGTACATCTTTTTTTATTGCACACTCCAGCGCACAGCTGATTACATTCACAAAGTTCCTGCAACGTCACCACTCGCTTTCTCTCTTGTTTTCAACGGGTCCGCTGCCTCCCTCGTTCGCGCTATCTCTCGCTCACCACGCGAGGACGTCATACACGCGCGGTATCTCGTTTTTTTTTCAACTCTTTTTTCTCTCCGACTCTTCCTTAACCCCTAGAACCGTCTCGCAGCTTTATTAAAACGGTACATCGGCTCTGCTTTTTATCGTATACGAACAGGCCCGCGTTTTAGCGTTTTGAAATTCAAATGAGGCGCGAAAGGTCGGCTGGAGAGCTTCGAGGAGGGACAACTTTGTCTCTCCTCCCAGAAATTTCGCTCTGACCCATTCCTCCGTTCTCAGCCGCCATTGATATGCGTAATATCGCTTTTCCGACATTTAGAAGTCGTCCGATGTACCGTTACGAAAAATATATTCAACGGTACCATTACAGAAATAATTATTAGAGTACATACAAGACTAAAAATATTTTTTTTATAAAACATCAACAGAGCTTAAACTTTTTAGAAGCACAGGGAACAGTTTACTTTAAACTAAAACGAATCGGGCCTGGAACTTTTTCCAGCTCGTCCATTTGGTTTTTTTTCTCTTATTTTCAACTCTGGATCGTTTGTAAAAGTTCAGGGGCAACCAAAGAATGGAAAAACAGGAAGAAAAATAAAAGAAGTTTCGGGAGTGTGTATGCGCACTCGAAAAAATATTTTTCCATTCTTGAAAGAAAATTTTGTTGTCGCAAAGTAAAAGTTTTCTTTTTAACATCGTGTGTACGTGTTGTTCTTCACTTTTTTAACGCTGAATATTCACAGCCTCATTTTTCTTGTCGCGTCGATTTATTAATTCGTAAAGTAATCGCGGCCCGTCTGTGTTATTGTCATTTGTCATCTTTTTGACGACAAAAGAATTCACCGTTCGAAACACGCCCCCGACGCTCTCGTCCTCTCTTTCTCATCTCCGATGCATACGTGAACCGAGACTAATTGGAATCATTTCAGGTTATAAATAAATATTGAATTAATTAAATGAATAGACGTTCCCTGTCGGACGTCGCGTGTCTGCGACCCGAATACTCCGCTGTGACGAATTTTTAACAAATAGACTACCATGAGGTACTTTTCCCTCGTCTCGAGTCCCCTCTGCACGATCGAGATCTTTTCACTAATTAAAAATTTTATGCAATCTGCGGTTGAATAATTTTTAATTATTTTTATTGATGCGTCGAGTTTCGTTTATCTCTTTTACCTTATACACATTTTTTACTCTCACGATCAGAGAGTATGTATTTTGCTCTAATTTTTTACATTTTACTTCATTTTATGTGCATATACCTAGATTTTTGCAAAAAAAGAAATTTAAAAAGGTAAATGGAAAAGACTTTCAAGAGCCATGATCTACATCATTATTTTTTCAATCACGACAGAACATATACGCAGCTTGATTCTCTGTGATAATAAACGTTATTTAGTCAATATTAATTTTAGTCGGATTACCCGTGGAAATTGGAAGAAGTACAATAGCAAATTGTGGAATGATCGAGAACGTAGAGGTGAGGATTGATTTCGAGAAGGTTGGAGAGAGGGAGAACAAGGATAAGATTAAAACGGATGGTGGAAAGAGAGAGGGCGAAGGAGAAGAGAATGGGGAGGAAGGCTTCGGCACATTGTAAAATTCCGACGTATCGACGGGGGTGAGAAGGGCCGACGGTCTGACGGGACTAGCTCGGGTTCGAAGCCCTTTCGGGTTTATCCCTCGCGTGCACAGAAATGCGAGCAGATAACAGGAGGAGGAGTTGTGAACCGGAAGTCCGAAAGGACAGCCTCTGGAGCGAGAGAACAGGAGACAGAAAGAGAGAGAGAAACAGTGCGTACGTATAGGGTGGACCAAAATTTGACATCGAAATTTAGGAAACGAGATTCACAATGAAAATTCGATATGCGAAGAACCATTGAAGCCGGAAATGAGTCAAGTGAGAAACGTGACGAGGTTCGCCAGTTGGTAGAATGAATTCAACCATCGACAAAATACTCGTCCAGACCGAATTTTCGGGATCGTGCCTCCTGGTTAAAAACGTCCGCTTCGGAGACAGCCTGTACTCGTCGGGGAGGGAAGAGAAAATGGAGGGAGAAAGAGTCCTGAGGGGGATGAAAACGCTCCGGCGGCTTCTACGCAGACACTCGCGAAATTACGAGCTTCTATCGTATCTGGATACATCGTAGGATAGACACGAGAGAATAAGAGGGAGGTAGCGGAGAGAGGAAGAGGAGGGGGATGGAAACAAATATAGGAAAAGCCTGGACGAGAGGCGGTTCGGTGAATTCTAGACAGAAGGTCGTAAGTCGTCGAATCTCGATGCAAAAGTTTCCAGAGATTCGCCCGTAAGTCCGGACAAAGTTCGGTGATGAAGGAGACTCGAGGATCGAGGGGGTTGGAAAGTACGTCACGGAGGGAGGCCAGCGAGATATTGGCTCCGCGTTGGTCATACCGGAATAATTCGTGCGCCGGAGGAAGAGCGGAGCCGTCGAGACCGTAGGAGAGAAGAATTGGATATCTGGTGGTGGCCCAGGGGGCTGAAGGAAAAAGCTTCCCTTTGCGAAGAAAAAAGAGGAAACGCTACGATTAATACGAGACCGAAAGAGAGAGAGAGACAGAGAGAGAGAGAGGCAACGCGGGGATGACGAGATAAAAAAAAGATATAAAAAACGAACAGATATATATTCAACATCGAAAAAAAAAAGAAAAATTTGTCGATACTCTCGCACAGTGTGTAATTTACGACGAAAAATGTAACACGAGGAAATTACATTTTCCTATTTGTGAAAATTATCGATAGAACAAAAAATCTTGGAGAATTTATTCTTTCTGCTTTCTTTTTGAAAATTCGTACCGAGACGAAAAGTGACGGGATAATAAAAGTGGCGATGGACGAGGAGGAGGAGAAGGGGGATTCCCGAACGGAGGAGACATGAAAATTTCACGGAGTTACGCCATTCTGTCCGTCAATTTAATATCCTTGCGGAGTAGATGGCGCGTGTATAAAATACATGAAAACGTAAAATGGTGGAGGGGGTGGTTCGCTTACCTCTGCCGCTTTTACGAGAGTGTACCAATCCCCGCCAAGTTATACGCTCCACGTGCGCGTATCACGCACACGTGAAGAACGGTTTTACTGTTTCGGAAGTCTAGCCAAGCCCCGAGGCATTCCCCCGACCCCTCAACAAATGCCGCGTAACATCGCAACCGCCATTTTTATCCCTAAAAGTGAAGGCCCCCTCCCCGCTCTCCGTTTCAAATATCCGCGCGTTCATTCGAAAATTTGGGATAATACGGACCATATCCAGGCATCCTTCAATTATATTATCTTTCATTTTTTTATACATCAACAGTACTACTATTACAAGGATTTAATATTGAGTCGGAATCATATATCACAAAAATATTTTATTCAGAAGATTCACGCTGATTTATAATGATAAACCAAAAGTTTCAACTTTAAAGTTTGTATTTTTATAATTTTATATATGAAAGAATCTCATTGAAAATCTTAAAAACCATATAATTTCAATTTGAAATACGCGTTGTCTTGATTAAATTAAACTTAATTTAACTTACGTTATACTTGTGTCACAAAATATAATAAAAAATATACAAAATAGAAGAATGAGCATGCATATGCAATTATGTTTTAATAAATATATTTTTATTCTACTAAATATGTTTTTAAATCGTTGAATGGACTCCAGACAGAAACACTAATTTGCTGGCTGGGCCGAATTGTTACCGATACGCGGGGACAGAGAGAACGGAAGCTTCGTTCCGTGACAGTTTTCTCAACCCCGGTTGCTCGGGAGTATTTCTAGCTATAACCTTGCTGCATATCTCGGTGCTCGCACCGATTCGCCCGGTGTATACCGACCTTCCAAAAGCCACCCTCTCGTTCGTTCTCTTTTTCCCGAGTTTCTTTCTCTTTCCCCATATTCTCCCGAGACTCGCTCTGATCGCGCACCGGGTGAACGGATAAGCGTCTCTCTCTTTTCTCGCTCGATCTATCCTTTTCTCTCTCCTCTCAAGCTGGAAATCTTTCGTTATTTTCTCTCATTCTCTCTTTCCCTTCTCTTTTCTATTTTTCTCGTTATTTTTCTTTCCTTCTCTCGTTCCAGTCCCAATTCGACTTCAGGCCTTCGCTTTTGGCCAGAGGCTCCACAGACACGAAGACGCGACGAATCGTAAACCACCCCTCGATTTTTCCCAAGCCTTCGCCATTCTTCTCTCCCCACGACCTTTCTCCCAGCTGCAGTTTTTCTTCCTTCCACTCGCCAATTTTCATTCTCCGGAGACTAGCTGCGAAAACTTTCGATACGCGCGCATACGCGTGGGGGAAAAAGGGTGGAAAAGCTCTGATCCCTGCAGAGCTTTTTTTTCAACTGCTACCGTAGGCGATTCTCGTCCTTCGGGCGAAAGTTCTCACGCCGCGCGACTCGCGCTATCTCCTCGCACCCGTCTTCTCCGAAAGTCAGTTAGTATCCTTCGCCCTGCAACTCATCCCCTTGCTGCAGCTTCTTAGCTTGTTAAATCCATCCACGAAAATTCACCGCACGAATTCGCCCGGAGAGCACTTTCTCATCGTACTTCTGACACGCATGCAACGTCAGACCATCCCCATACAATTTTTCTTGCGTTTTCTTCATCGGCGAACCCGACCCCGAACACATTATTCTTTTTAAAAATAATTGTACTTGTAATTTTTTCTTCCAAAACTTATTTTAAAAATGTTTGTTTTTCTAATCGTTTTGTCATATAATTTCGAAAAAAAGTCAATTTTTTCGAATTGCAAACGATGAGGGTGGTAAAAATTGAAAAAAGAAGAAAGGAGAAAGAGGTGGAAAAGAAGCCACTTTCGTCGAGTATACGCACATTTAATCCGGAAATCCCTCGGTCGTAAATCGAAATAAAACAGGAGGAAGGTCAGTCTGGGACGATTAAAGTTTAACGAGAGACAAAAGCAGAGACCAGGTGACGGGAACACGCCGGGGAAAACAGGTATAAAATGAAAAAGGCTAGAGGAAAGAGGAGGAAGAAAAAAGCGGGACGAGAGAAGCCAGACGACCCGAAGGGTGGACAAATAATTTTTAAAAATGGAAAAAAGTAAAAGAGAGCCGAGCGCAGACTGCGAAAACGAGAGGAATTTCGCTCCGTTCCGACGCCACCCTCCGTGGGGGTTGATTTTACGTGTGTTTTCATGAAATTAATACAGAGTTTAGTTCCGCGATCGTAAACTAGATCCGCAGACGGCAGTAAAACCGGTACGAGATGGCGATGGACAGACTTCTCGCTTCGCGCTCTCAAAACGTATGGACATAAATTCATTCAAAATTAATTACAATAACTATGGGCGCTATTTGACGACTATTTTGATTAAAATATATATTTTTCGTCAAAAAATGCTCAAATTCTTTTCCATCACGAATATTTGCATCTGAATATTGAAAAATTGCGCGTCTATCTTTAATTTATCAAATTTTATTATTAAAATAAAGACGATCATGCAGTAGCAAATTTTTCGCTCGCGAATCATAGATTTCTCAAGATCAATAAAATACGAAGGTAAAAATGTATTATTCATGTTTTATAATTGGGTTGAAACGTCTCGCAGGGTTAATGTCGCATGATAAAATAAGCAAATGATATGTGTGCATGTATAGTTGAATAGTTTTGAGACGACTCGTCTGCTGTCGGAGCGACGTTGCAACGTTGGTCACGTTTTATTCATCGCGCATATTTTCTTTAATAACACTTTTCACATTTTCCAAAAACCGTGAAATACATCAGAAAATGCTTTTTATTTAGCGACAAAGATGAGTAAAAACTCTTTATTGCTAAACTATATTGAGAATTGAATAAAATACTGATAAATCGTGTGTATTCCCATTTGACAATGTTTCATAAAAATGGTGAATAATGAAAAATAATTTTTATTTTTCTGGGAAAGAAAACGTGAGGAAGCAGGTCTTCAACGGGAAAATATAACATGGAGAGTTGAGCGTGTGTGCACGATTTGGGTTGTGCATGCTCGACCTCGAGTCTGCTACTGGCCGGATGACGAAACGGAGATACCTTATCTGGCGGTGTGCACGAGCAAAAAGAATCCGATGGAAGGAAAAATGGTTCCTGGCTAGTGGAGAGCTGGGGAGGAGGGCCGAAAGGGGTTGGAAAGTAACCGAGCCAGTGATGCGCCTCTTGTATGTAGGTTATATTTTATGTATAGAATCTTCGCATCTTTCTCGGATGGAAAATACAAGGGGACGGTAAAAAGGAGTCGGGAGACAGGAAGTTGCATCTTCGACGTTGACTAAACGAGATGCGGAGACAGAGACGCAGCGATTCCGGGCGCACGAAAAAGGAAAAAGTCTCTCGCGGACGACACAGAATCCATTTTCCACGTAGCAACCATTCGTACGTGAATGTGTTTCTGTCCTTCCGAGCTAGATGCGTGTCTGCGTCCTTTTAACCACGGCCAAACAAAAAAAACAAGTTACCCCAACCGCCATTCTTCTCGAGCTTTTTCCCCCGCAGACTCTCTGTTACGACGATTTCTTTTCCATTCGCGCTTCATCTTATTTCGCTTCTCTCTCTCTCTCTGTCTTGCTTTGTTTGTCATTTTCCTCTTCTCCATTTTATTTTTCCTTCTTGCCGTCATAAAGTTCCGCTGAGAAAAAAGTCTGTAGAAAATTAGTCATCGTCCATCTTGTTTCAATGCATCAAGTAAATAGATTCGAGTAAAACAAAATCATGAGCATCAGTTCCGTAATTAAAATTTGTCTTCGTCCATCGATTCTCCACGTTTTTAATTCTCCTAATGAAATGTTTCATCATTTTCAGCGTTTTTTCCGATTTCTCGTTAAAGTAAATTTTCTCCATCCCTTTCAGCGCCCATTTCCCAATGTTTTTTTCTTCGAACAAACTTGCCAAAGTGGATGGATCTTGAAGGACTGGAACGGAAGGGAATTTGTAGACGCCATTTCCACATGGGTAAAAGGGCGAACCCATATCTGTTCACCGATAGACACGTGTGTATGAGTCCATAGGGGTATACGTCGAAGAACGTCCACTCTCGAAACGTTCTCAAGCGTTCTTCCGTTAGTGGCCACCCTCTGACGATCCGCTACCGTCAGAGCAAACTTTCGCCCCCTTCCAATTCTCTTCCTTCTCTCTCTCTCTCTCTCTCTCTCTCTCTCTCTTGCGTGTTCCTTCCGTTTCCCTTCTTCACTTTCCAAGGTCCCTTCCCCTCTCACTCTTTCTCCAGTTCGTCCTTCTCCTTCCATCGACTCCCAACTTTCCGACCGCCATCGCCAATCCTCCCCTTCGGCTACCAGGACGTCCAATCCAACCAACGCCATTGGCAATCACCGCTTCCCTATAGTCTCGACCCCTCTCGGGCAAAATGGCCACGACGCATCGGAGCAGTCCTATTTCTTTTTTTTCTTATTCTTCTACATTTTGATCTTTATATATATATATATATATATATATATATATATATATAACCTCTTTTGAATCTGGTTCTTTGTTCCACTTCTTCGAATTTTTCATTTTTAGCTGGAGTCCTTTTTTCAAACGTTTTCGTTTGTTCTGACATTTTTTAAACTCGGCCTCTGTGTTTAGGAATTTTACAAAATTATATTAAAATTATCAATTCCTACGAGATTATCACTCATCATTTGTGTTCACTTTGAGAAATAAGAACGAACTTCAGCAAAAAAATTAATGATAAACATATTAGAGGTGAAATATGGTGACATTTATTATTCACTATCGTTTAAATAAAAAAATGTTCATTTAAACCTATTTTTATATTCCCTTTGGTCAATAATATTTTTTGTCTTGGAATATAAAAGAAGCAACGCTCTTTTTGTCAGAGAACGTAACGAAAAGCTTAACGTTTCGCTCTCCTCTTCCTCCTCACGGTGCAATTTTTCTCCTTGCTCGTGTTTTCCATTATTTCTTCATTCAATTACGTAATTACACGAAAGCAAAGAGAGGGAGGAGAAGCCGAAGGAGAGTGGGTTTGACCAGGCAATATTTAATCCCATATATCCAAGAAAGTAATTGGAGTGCGTTGAGGATAAAAAAATAGATCACCGATTAATCTATCAAGAACGAAAAATACGAAAATATCATTTTATAAATAAAATAACGAATTAAGAAAATTTTCTATATTTTCTTGTTTTCTTGTTTATCGATAAGAGAAAAACATTCCTTGACGAAAAACTATATGTATGGAAAATATTGGAGAATCATTCATGAATATTCGAACGGGAAGAGGGAGAGTTTCATCGGTCCTGTGGGAGGAAACTACGGGTGTCCGATTTCTCGAAGAGGAAAAACGAGAAGGGTTGCTCTGCTCCGTGCGAGCGTTAAGACGAAGTATATAGAAAGCACGAACTAAGAAGAAGGATGAGAAAAATAAAATGACGAGAGTAAAAAAAATCGATAAAAAATAAA
Source organism: Cremastinae sp. A BG-2022a (assembly GCA_030522545.1). NCBI lineage: Eukaryota > Metazoa > Arthropoda > Insecta > Hymenoptera > Ichneumonidae > Cremastinae sp. A BG-2022a. The sequence continues at coordinate 35,290 of JAPYYW010000055.1, read as the reverse complement.
AAAGGGAAAGAGGAAGGGAGGGTTAGACAGTTTCTGCGTGTGTTCCGAAAGTAGGGGTGGAAATTCCGAACGGGCAAGTGGAAAGGACGGGGGAAACGAGCCAAAATGCGTCTTGCCTCTTTCTCCCTTGTCCGTGACGTAGAGAGGGCAGTGAGAAGGGAAACGGAGGGGTGTAAGAAGAGAGTGTAGGGACTAGGCGAGGGCGGATCAATACAATCGCTAATCCGGTGCATTCTGAGTCGAGGCGTGGCGTGGAGCAAAGAGGCGAGCAGGCGGACTCCTCTACACCTTCCTCTATTTTCGCTCCCTCGTTCTCTATCTATCTTTCTCTCTGCTTCTAGACTCACCCTCGACAATCCTCGTCGAGGCCGTATGTACACATAAATACGTTTGCCTTGAGTTTCTACCCTCGTCCTCATTCTTTCTATTGTTCTTTTTCACTATTTTCTTTCTTTCATTAGTTATCTCGCTTCCTTATATTTTCTCCTCTTTTTCCCTTCTCCTCTTATTCTACCTTTTTTTCAACTCATTTTTCTTATATTTAGTTACTATACTCTCTCTTTATTCTCTTCTTTCTTTTATAAAACTTGGTGAACCCCCCTCCAGAATAGCCTACCCCGTTTTACCCTCCCTCGAAAATCTCCACACCGCTAACCATCCCTCGGAGTTGCCCTCGTACTTGCCCTCCTCGACCGAGTCATCCCTTAATCTTTCTTTCCTTCTTCTTCGTCCTTCCTGTTTAATCGTTGCCTCTTTCGACCCTCGCTATTTTATCATCTTTTTCCAACTATTTTCCTCGTGGCTCTCTTATCATACCTATCATTTTTTTACTTATTTCTCAAAAATGTTTTATTTCATCTTTCAGAATAAATGTATCAGTTAAAAGTTTGTCGACACCTTTCACGTTTTATAAAAATTAATTGATTTGAACAACAAAAATTAGTATAATAATTGAACGAAATAAAAACAAGTGTATGCGGAGAGGTGTATTATATTTTATATCGTTTTTAAAGCGAGCGATAAAACGTGTGGAGTCGAGCATGAGAGTGAGATGAATAGTGGCGGGCGTAGGGGTGGCTCGTTCTCGCTTTCTCTTGGCATCAGAAGTGGAAGAAAGTGCGATAAATTCAGAATATAATGCCCTCGAAAAGTTATCCCGTGTACGGGAGAGCCAGAGGCCATTTTAGCGTGCGAAAATCTACATTTTTAAAGAGAAAAAGAAATACGCCGTGTGCGCTTTGGTATAAATTCATGGGTAACAGGATTTTGCATGGGAGTGCAAATGCCAGGAATGTAAGAACGGAGCCGGGCGAACTTGATCCCTGGATGAGAGCGTGCACGAGGGGGAGAAAAAGAGATCCGGCGCGAGGTGGTTGCATAGAAAAGTGAGCGAGAGAAGGGAGAACACGTGGAAAACGCCTTCCCTTATCAAGGGGTGGTTGTGCTCTCTCTTTTTGCCTCCTCTCCCCTTTTTCCCTCCCTATATATACATGTATATGCATGCACATACATTTCTATCTCCCTCTTCTTTTCTCGCAGTCTCTCCTCTCCCGACGCTCTTGTACCGAGTGACACTGTGACCTGCTAAGCGAAAGGGAAACATATGCCGAAGGAGAAAAAAATTTATGCGCGAACTGCTGGGACTCTCGATTTTTTCCTCGGTGAATGGAAAAAGACAAAAAAATGAATCGAGTTTCAAACTTCTGGTGTACGGACTAACTCGATTTATTGTACCTAATGTAAAAAATTGAAAACCGTGTTCCCTGTTTTTAATTCTTTTGCTGTACTTATCGCTTGAGGGAATAATTGAACAATCGTTTTAAATTATCTCGTTAATTTTCTTAAACAGGCTAAAGTCTTTTTTTTGTAGTTTCTTTTTAAAAAATAATCTAAAATGAACAGTGATCCTTTGTACGAAAAGTCAGTGTGATATATTTCGCATTAAATACATTTTTTAAAATAATTTATTAATTTTATAAATTAACAATTATTTAAAATTAAAATTAAGATTCTTCCCCAACAATTTATGTCAATTTTTAAAACACAAAAGATAAAATTTATAAGTTATTGGATAAATTAGGAGCAATTTTTTTAAAAGAACAGCGATTCTAATTATCAAATCAACTCGAGAGACTTTTTTTATTACGTTGTGTGTAGAGCGCGTGGAACAGTCGATGTCTTGTTATATCAATTATCGAGTGATTGCACGGCGATTATAGGAAATGTAGTTGGAAAGGGTTCGATGCTGAATAGATTGGTGCCGGGGGTGAGGTCTCACCCTTTAGCCATTCACTTATAGACGAGACGAAGTGCACGCCAGCATAACATATTCATGCAACAAACACGAATATTATAGTCAAACATTATTACCCTGTTTTTCCGATAATCGATTGCTCGTGAATTCATGTCGCATTTTTTAAAAAATTCACATGTATTAAATTATCAATGAAGAAACGCATATGAGACGTCTCAAAATAGAACAAATGAAATTAAATTAAATATTAAAAGTTTAGATCTTTCTAACTAAAATTTTATTCAATTCGTAATGTAAACTTTTATTATGATAAAAGTTTATTTTTGAAAATGAACATTTTTTTCGATCGGAAAATGAAGTAAAAACGGGAAAAAGGGTTGAAAAGTCGTCGAGAATTTCTCCGAGTTTCTCGTTAAAAATCAATTATCAGATAGACGAAGGCAAGGCGTAACTCGGCGCGCTGGCCTGCGAATATAGAGAAAGAGAGAAAAAGGTAGAGGAGAGCGAACCGGAAATTTCGTCGTTCTCGTGGGAATTTCCTTCAGGAGGAACTTGCCTTTTCCTCTCGCTGATTCTCTACGAATACAGTGAGAATTAGAAACGAGTCAAAAATGAAAAAAAGTGAGACAACGAAGAGAAACCGGAGAGAAAAGCGAATGGAAAATCGAAACGAGAGAAGAAAAAAAAATTGCTTGCTCGAAAGTGAGAAGAAGGCGAAGAAGAGCGTCAAGAATTATCGTGAAATTGGAAATATCCGATTAAAAAATAATCCTCCGGACATTCGAAAGAGAAAAAAAGAAGCCGAGGAGAAAGGGAAAAAAATAATTCACGCAGATCACGAATCGTATCAGGAAAAAGATTAAAACTAAAAATAGAAACCCTCCTATCAATGTCTACGATAAAATGAAATTTATTTCGAGCCCTGTATAAATTGAATTCATTTTCAAATTTTACACTCGAACAAATTGATAAAGATTGGTATAAAGAAAGTTTCTATTGCGTGCAACCCGTTAAGCGTCATTGAAAATTTATATTTCTCTTACTGCTTTAATGCAGAAAATATAAGGTACATAAGTACAGCACAGTTTCACATATTACATAACCACCCATTCATCATCATTACTTATTTAGTTAATTTTCTGTGCACTTTTCCATCCATAAGATCAAATAATCGAAACATGCCCCTAATTTTCAATAGCATTATTTTGCTTTAATTTTCCGTCATAAATTTGAAGTATCGCTAACATTTTTATTTATTTATAATTTTAAAAAATATAGAAGGAAAACGATTGTGAAATTTTTCAAACATTTAACATTTTTTTGTTTCGTTTTTTTTTTCAAACGTATCTTGAACTCTACAGTCTCTCCAGTACGTCGATTGATTTACAATGGGTGGAGGTGTGGCGGAATCTGACACCCAATATCATGCGAATGGTCAGGGAACGCGAGGAGTGATCGAGGATCGAGAGTGCGAGAGAGAAAGCGAGACAAATGTGTGCACAGCCGAGAGAGAAGAGCTTTGCTCTCTCCTCGACAATTATCGTTCCAAACAGTGTCTATGGGGGTGGATGTACGTGTGTGTAAATCGTGTATCATATCCCACGTAAATCTATATACTAAAACATTCGCAAATAATACAATTATTGGCAATCTCACAGTCGTTGGCTAAATTTCGTCCAGCTATTCTTTTATACGGAAATACAATTATTCGATTGAATCAATAATACGAAAAACTATACGTATTTCGTTTTAAAATACTGTCATACACCTCTGCGCAAGGATACTTCCAAACAAGATCATTTCCAAATCATTGTTCAAAAAAAAGATTCTTTTACGATTAACAAAAGCTTTTTAATTTTTATTCAAAATTCAAAATTTTTTCAAAAAATAATAAGAAAAAATGTAAAATTTGAAGAAGAATTTTGTAACGACGCGAATGTAGAATATGAAAAAAAAATGTGTGTAAGGTATGAAATATAAATAATTAATGTGCAAAAAGTATAGTGAAGGGCCAATGCCAATGACTGTGCGTCTCGGTGTCCCCGGGTGCACGCTTTGAACAACGTAATAATGCAATGGTAACGCGCCGGTGTGCGCGCCTCAGAGTCGAGTGAGAATACATCGAGATAAAGGGAAACTGACCCGAGGCTCTTTACGCAGCTGACGCTTCTCTCGTATTAAGATTGCCCTCTCTCTCTCTGTCTCTCTTGTTCTGTGCGTGGGCACAAAGGAGAGATTCGTGCGTGGGCCAGCACCCGCACCTACATGCCGTAAGCCCTATCTACGAGCGTATGCGCGCGTATTTTTGCAAATAAACTAAATAAAGCGAAGCGTTAAGAAGAGAGGAAAAAAATAGTCGTAATGTATCCGCGTGATCGCGCTCCGAGCTCGCACGCAACTCGGCGAATCACATCAGGAAAAACCGTTATTTACATTCCCCAATACCTTTACCACGACCTCTATATTCATCCGTTCATCGATTTGTGCATAAAATGTTTAATTTCCGATCGTTCACTCATAAAATTAGCATCAACATTGCCATTTCATTTATTCTGTTATTTCGCAAAATTACTTTCGCGATAACTTATTCATTTTTCTATTTCTTCTAAGACGTTATTTGATAAAAAATAATCCAGCCGAAGAGAAATATATTTTAGAAATAAAAAATCACTTCGTATTAATACATTTCAATACTAAAATGACAGCTCTCTACTGAAGTAATAATAATAACGAACAATAAAAATAAAAATATATAAAAAAAGAAAAATAAATATTCCAGCTCGTCGCATACGTGACGAGATCGTTCATCCAGCGAGTGCCCGTTCGCGTTTCTGGATGCTCGAGTATCGCGCGTACGAAAGTAAATTTGCAAAAAAGAAAAGCGATAGGACGAACGGTAATGAACGCGTAAATAGCCCGTAATCATCGAGCGTTCTCTCCCGATGCTCGCGAGGTGTTCGGAGCGTCATTTCGCGCCCAATATATATATATACGTATACTAACACGCGCTCGCGCGATTGTCTTGTCGACAAGTCAGGAAGGATATGAGAGACGAGTGGCAGGTTTATGTGTCGTTGCATCGAGATGGGAGAGAGAAAGAGGGATGGTGCGGAGAAAGAGGGTGGGAGAGGGGGGAGGGGAGGAAAAGGGCTCACGTGTGTCACGTAACGCCTCTGCGTGCTCTCGCGTCCCAATCTCACACGGCGATGGACCGCGCGAACATCGAGAACCACGTACATAAATACATCTCTCGAGACGTTGGAACGAAAAGGGCGCAAGTGCTCGCAACGGGTGTATGCCAAGGTGCTCGAGGTCTCCCAGTCTTCTCGGCCGATCGGGACTTTTTTCTCCACGCCGAAAAAAAAGGCAGCGGAGGAAGAGATCGTGAGGATACGAGCCGCACGTGCCGCGTGAAAATAAATTGAAAGGAAATAAGCGAATGGAAATGGCGTGCGGAGGGACGAGGAACCCGTGGAACGGACGAAAATAATTCACAAAATTTTTTCACCGTTCGGCAGAACCGTGGATGTTGGTGTACCACAAAATAAGTATATAACAAAAAATTATTGTCTTTTTGAGAATCTTTTCGTTGGGGTTCGCTTACTTGTGACTAAAGATGATCGCATTACTTTCAATTTTTGCTAATATTACGTGCACTTCGAAAGTTATCGTTAATAAAGTTATCCTGGTAAAGAAAAAGTAGGCAAAAGTCGTCACTCGCGTTGTAACAATTTTTTTAAATTGTTGAAAACTCGACGCGAAGAGTCTTCATAGCTTTCATTGAGGCTTCAACAGTTTTGCTGTACATAAGACTATATCGAGGTAAATCGCAATGTGATTTTTTTCACAAAAGTGTCTAGCATTTTTTTTAAAAGACTGCTATAGTCACGATAAAAAAAGAAAGAAAGAAAAGTTCTTCGTAGTAAATTATATACCGGTTACTGTCGTTAATTCTCGGGGTTCGTGGAATTACATATGTCCTACTCAGCGGCACGTACGGGCGCTCCGGTGCTGGGAGCATCGAAGTTTTCTCTCTTTAAAATTTAGCAAGTGCACCGTGGACTATTAAGAATCGTTGAATTATTAAAAATACGTTTCTCGCTTTGCCGGCGCGCGCTGTTTTCCAGCCCTGCGGCCGGTACTAGACGAATAAGGTGACCGAACAACGAAGTGGAAGGAAGAGAGGAATAAATTGGAGGAAGAAAAGTTTCTATGGCGAGAAACACACGGGAGAGACTAAAAAGAGCGCTAGACGAAGAAAGATCAGTAATTTAAGACTTAATTATTCAAGTAGAACGTTGTAAACAGAACTCCGCGAATGAATAAACACTCGAGTTTCTAAAACGATAAAATACTTTTAACGATAAATTCGCTGTGCGTACTCTTTGATTCGCGCTGCTTTATTTTAAAGGCTATGGCGTCCTCGACCGCCTCAGAAGTGCATTTTAATGTTACATGTCGATATTAATATTATTCATCGGCTCGTTCGTTATCAATATCAATTATATTCGTCGGCTTGCATTGATATATCGAAAAAATGAGTTGATTGCTCAAATTTTTGCATTTATCTCTCTCACATAATTTTTTCTATGTTTTTCGAACAATTTTGGATATGTATGCACAAATATATGCTCGATCTATTTTTGTTTCGGCTTCTTCAGTAAAACAAAAACTTTGCTTACCTTTTTTCATCTATGATTCCGGTGGCTAGACATCAGAACACTTTTGGATTGTAAAAAAATGAAGCACTCACATGTTTAAGATAAAAAATTGAATTACCAGTACCGTGCGTGTGATGGAAAACCGAAAAGTAGAACTGGTCCTGCCATCTATCTAAGAATCATTAAACTTCGTTGGCTACAGCGCCACCGTACGATGCTTTTTAGAAGATCGTTCCGTGACATGTAGTAAACTGATGGTAATGCGGTAACCACAGACACAGACAATTCTCGTTGCCACAAGAAAACTTTGTTTTATTTTTGTTAGCATTCGGATAACCTGACGCCTTCAAATATTGATGGAAATATAATTTGCAAAAAATAATTTCTCGAGAATTGACAAGTGTGTCGTAAGGTACGCGAAAATCATAAATTAATTTAGAAATTTATCTCATCTGTCAAACTACTAAGGTTTTATTTTGTATTCCTACGTCGATCTAATAATATATAAATGTACTCTTTTTGTTTATACAAAGCTATCGCAGAAAGATGAAAATTCAAAAATAAAATGAATTTTTTTAAGATGGGCAATTGGCAGTTGGAGGTTTTCCGAATGGCTCTATACATAGCCTTTCCTGTGGGTATGTTCCACTGGTTCAATCAGCCAGAGAATTTTGAAGAATGGGTCATAAAGGTGAAGAAACACTATTATCCTCCTGAGAAGAAGGCTGATCGAGAATTGTATGAGAATTTTATACGTGACTTCAATGCCCAGAAGGATGAAGATGAACTTAGAGCTATGGAAGAAGCTCAGAAAAAATTTGAATCGCTAAACCAAAGCCACAAGTATCTCTGAAGTATTTTCATTTGATCTAGGTCTGTTATTATTTGTGAATAAAATCAATCTGGTTATATTGTCAATTATTAACTTTATATTTTGATTCAATAAATATGTGTATATTCAGATTTGTGTACATAAACATATGGTATTTAAAAATAGGTTTATTACAATTGAGATTATTCTAATCCCTGAATGGAAAAATAGCATCTAATGTTCTTTGGAAGACACAGATGCGATTTTTTACACAATACTTTTAATAAAAACGTAATACTTAATAAAAATAGACAGGAACATCAATTAATTTTTTCGTGATTCTGGCTCAGTCGTAGCGAAACAAGTGTGCCGAAAAAGGCGGCGATGATCCCGAGAAAATTGGAGCTATTGAGCCCCCAGCGATCTTCTACGAGACCGCAAAGTATCGGCGTCATTAATCGTGCAATACTCGACATACTGTTACTGGCACCAAACACAGAACCTTTTTTGTCTGGAGGACATCTTTTTATTATCATCTCGGTCGAGACGAGTCTCAGAAAAATGTAAACAGTTTTAAACAGTACAGAACACGCAACGAAAACATCAAAGTTTTCCGTTGTCGCCATGAATAAAAAACTAACGACTATTAAAACGTAAGCGTGAAGATTTCGCTTTTTATAAAAAATGTCTTCACGGTAAAATTTCTGATTGAAAAAATCTCCAGCAATGCCGGGTAAAAATGCCACTAAATTTTGTACGGATATTGTATATCCAGAGATTTCCGGTGACAAGTTGTATCTTTCTTTTAACTTTAAGTTATAATTACTATGAAAAGCGCCTACAGAAAAGTCAAGGAAAAATTTAAGGACGAAGACATCCCAAAATGCGGACCAGTTGACATCGGCCAGATCGCGAATCGCTTTCGTTATCGCATTCCCTATATTTACATTTTCTTGTGTTTTCATTAGTGAAGAACGAATTTTCACAGACTCTGGATCATTCAGGAAAAAAAATACCAGTACTGAAATAAAGAACGAAATATGCATAAAATACCAATAGAAAATAAATTAAATATAAGAGCATAGATGAAATATTAATTCTACTGTTTTTATTAATTATAATGATGGACTACTGACCACTGCAGAGAAAGAAACAAGATCCGACGCAGCAGCAAACGTAAGTGAAACCATACTTAAGTCCAACCAAGTTACCACCAATTGCAGGACCCAACATGAAACTCACGCATGATACAGCTCTCAAATATGCAAACACCTGAGTTTGCTGTTCAAAAGGTATTCTGTCAGTGACGACAGCACGAATGAGCACTTGAGTATGCTTGAATACACCTAAATATATTTTGTACAAATGTATTTTTCTCGTAGTACGTTTCATTCAAGGTAATAAAACAAAATGTTAATAATCATTAATCGTTATTGTAAATTATAAAATACTCACCTAAAATTGCTCTCAATACTAATACAAGGAACAACGAATCAACCCAGCCAAAAAGTGTATAACAACAGCTGACCACAATCAGAATGAAAGTAAAAATTTTCTGCCTCCCCATTCTGTCACTCCAGCTACCCTGCAATCAGTTTATGGCAATTAATGGATTTCGTAGTTTAGGGATTAATTGAACTTACTATTATTGGTCCACTTATCAATTGCGTCAGAGCAAATATCGAAGTCATGCAACCCTTTAAAAAATGCGATGAGCCCAGTTCCATGAGACGTATCGACATCACAGGAACTATTAGACTGATCGCGAATAAATCCTGAAAAATATTATTGATTGTTAACGTTATTGTCATTAACATTTTTCAATAAACTAACATTAAAAAAACATAATTATAAAAAAAATCTTCAAAAATAGCACTATTTCAATGTGAAAAAAAATGATGCATTATTTCAGAAATATTAGCATTATAAAGCATGAACGATAGTGGCTCATTATTTTGACTTACTAGAAATGATATGACGAGGATCCATAATACGTCAGATTTCATAATTGCACTTTATCAATTGTAGAATATTCTAAAATTTTTCTAAACGATTTTTTGGTCAAACATTTCAAAACGTTCTCTTGACACTGCATACCAGCTTGAACATCATTTTGAACATGATAATGATAAAATGATATGCCATTATCAGCAATGTCCTTGCATTTCAGCCACGACGTCATCTTTATAGTCACAATTAACGGAGTTTATGGCGGGAAAAAATGTTTGAGAATTACACGAGCGGGAAAACTTGGCGGTCGAATCGGAGCAATATCAGACAATATCAAATATCAATAACAAAAAAAATATAAAAAATGTCATTAATGAGAAGAATTTTTTAAAAATCATTACGTCAGATTATTAAATAAATATCATAATTGCACGTCCTAAATTAAATGTGTAAGAAATGGCCATTTACAAAAATGCATCCTTCAAAATATTAATTTTTCAATTGGAATAATTTATTTTCAAATTTCACATATATAAGACTAATTTCTTATGAAAAATATTGAGCTAAAAATGAAAGTGAACTAATAATGCGAAAGTGAGCTCTTCGCCAGTGCCAGTTGAGAACGCGCGGTCGCCGTACTGAAAAATTAATTTAATGTCGTTCTTTTTTGTAAACATTTATGATTTCGTTTATCGCAATAGCAGTGTTAGTTAAAGTGTTGTCAAATTATTATTTATTATCATGGAATCGTTATTACCGTCAGAAATAGCACGTTTAGTTTTAGGTGAGTCGAAAAAAAAACGCATTTACAAATCTCGTGACGCTAACCTAGTAAGCAAAACGTAAACACAAGCAGAGTATTTTTACTTTTGTTGTTTTTAGCGATTATTCGATCATCCCTTGGTGTTTCTTATCGTTTAATTTATTAATATAAAAAACTTTTCATCTCTAAAAATTTTTTTGTCGTTTTTAAGTCGCCAATTCACGCTTCTTTAAACGAAATATCGAATGTTTTTCTTTGTTTTTGCCACGCTTATTTTTTTTTTTCAAAAATTAACTGCTCCTTTTTCGTTGAGCCATAAAAATTATTATTATTATGGATTCGATTATGTAAGCAACGAAATGAAGAAAAATTTCCAAATTGTTTAGGTTATTTGGAGGAACAAAAATGCCAAGACGCGGCAAGATCATTTCTGGAGATTTGCCCACATCTCCAGGAATGCAGGACAGTTGTCTCCAGCGGCAGACGTTTCAGTACGAAAGTCAATGGTTTGAGCCTTTCGGAAATCTTGGAGAAATTTTGTGCGGCCAATGCAATAAGTAAAAATTATTTAGTGTTTTCATAAATTATAACATTTTAATGTAAGACTTCAAATTGGATATAGAAGTAACTTTTTTGAATTACTCATGAAAAATTGAGTAGCCAAAAGTACAATTAAAAAAGATACTTGAATTTATTATTGATTAATTGTAAGTTATTCTTACATTTCAATGAAATTCTTCTCACAGTACAGGAAAGGTTGAGCAAAGTAGCAGATTGCGAACAACTCAAACATTGTGGAGATTTATTGGAGCAGTTACGATTTTTGGTGGAAGGATCTCGAAGTCAGCGTTTTGTTGTCAACATCAATGTACCGGTAAATGAAAAAATTTTATTTCCAATTGAAGATAGATTTAATCGAACAAAAGAAAATATTACATTCATCCAAACTTACAGACGGCATCTCAGGCTTCTGGCGGGTCTCCAATAATATCTAGCAGCATGAGAAAACGGCATCACAGTGGAAGCGAGAGAGACAGATCGAAACGTTCTCAAAAATTAATTTTTCCCCCTTCAGGCAAAAATGCTGAGCCTGTTTCGAGTCAATGTAAGTTTCATATCCCATTTTCAAAAACCCAATAATGTATGCTCTATATGCAAAATTTTGAAAAATATTTTTTAAAATGACGAAATTTCTTTCAGTGGGAGTAGACGCAATCGAAACGACGCCTCTAGAAAATTTGCCAGGTCATTCAGGCCCTGAAAAAATGGATGTTTCTGTAGAGATAAGTACAGAAAAATCGCAAGAGCTTCCAGCCTCCGGTGCTTGTTCATCAACGGTACCGGAAGCGGTCGGAGCAAATCCCACGTCAGAAAATCTTCGCACATCCTTGGAAAACGTAACGCCTTGTTTCGCGTCTGAAAATGTTAGTTCGAATGGAGAAAATCGCGACAATGGTGGAGAAAAATGTTCTACCGCGACTGACACGGAGGAACTAACGCGATACGCGCATACTGAGGTTCAAACGAATCCATATGACGTGGCTGAGTCCGAGACCGAGTCAACGTACGAACCTGTTGAAAATCTTAGCGTAAGTTTTCTCACCATTAAAAAAAATGCCCAAAATGTCGAATCAAGTCTTGCGTTTTTCAATTTATGTTCATTTAATTTTTTTTAGTTATTGACAAAGGAATTGCTTAATCGCACGGAATTGCAAGAGAGGATAGCTGAAAATATCAATAAGGCGATTCTTCCTACAGACACGTCGCTCAGGGATGTCAGTCTTTCAGAGTCGGTCGGGGGTGAGATGAACACGTCGATCATGACGGAATTGAATAACGCCATAAAATCCGTCGTAACGGCAACCGAGAGCGATCCTATCTTCGCAAAATTTCTCGACGAGATAATCGGGCCCAGCGTCGTACAAGACGAAAGTCCCGACGAAGAGAATGATCATCAACCGCTCTGCAATAATGGGTAAAAAAATCAGTACTCTTATTTATAATTTCTTTACTATTCTGAAGGTTTCGAATAAATAATTTTCTTTGCAGAATCTCGAATAAATCTCCGGATTCCTTGCCTCATCAGGAAACTCATTCGGAAGCTGCGGAAACGTGCGACAAAGCGTCAACCGAAAAATCTGAGACGATAGAAGTTCCGTTGAAAAATCGTTTAAGAAGTTCGTCTAGTCAACAAATGTCGAGACTCGAGGACGATCGACCGAACGAAGAGAAGATCCCGACGAACGACGAAACGGCAGCGGTTTTGGAGGACGTAAATGCTGCAGCGATTCTCAGCATAATTAACGCGAACACTAAATCCGAGGAGGAAAACGCGGTGATAACGACGGAATTTATTCAGACGGAAGTTAACACGGAAGTAGAGAAACTCGAGCAGGAGAAAGAAATCGAAAGGTCAGAAATGAATCTGCCAAAACCAGTGGAATCAGAAAAACCAGGCTTGCCCTCTTCGACACAGAGCAACGTTGGTAAAAGTTCGAAAAGAGCGCACGCACGAAAGTCTCGAACCGTAAAACCAAAGATAAAAGCTCCGGAAGTTCCAGCTCCAGCGATCATGTCTGAAGCTGACATAATGGGAATGCCAACGTTAATAGTCTGTTCCAAGGAAGACATGCCGCAGAATTTATCGAGTGGCTACTACACCTCGCAATTTTTACCGATAGCTCCGAAAACCGCAGAGATTGCCATACTTCCACCGAGACCGGAACCGCTTTATCTCAGGACTGTCACCGTCCCTATGAATCTTTTGAACGTCCCAAAGGTGACAGCGGAGCCTCCGCAGGTCTTGAATCCCACACAAGTCCCAAAACCTTGCGAGGAAATAAAATTGAACGTTCAGACGATGGAGACTGATAGCTGTATTCGCGAAAAGAACGATCCCGTTGAAACGTCTGAAACCAAGGAGCCGGAGAAAATAACTCTTTACGGGAATGAAAACAGTTCCGTGACGATGCTCGAGTCCTCGGTGCCTACGATGAACGTCGACGAGCCCGTGAACATTACCAGCACGGGGTTGTCTCCTTTTTTGAAATTTAACGATGCGAAAAAAAGCAGTGTACCAGAACCGACGATCGAGAATGATTCTCAAGTCGCTTCGACGTCGAAGAACGAGGAGAATTACGATCACATTACGAAGAGGACACCTCGAACTTTGCTCAAAAGTCGATCGAAGAACAACAGATTGAGTCTCTCGACACCAAGACGTCGGAGTAGTCACGTGAGAGCTCTGGACTTTGGCACTCCGACGAAGAGTTCAAAGCCGGTCCGACGAATGAGTGCGAATGAGAGCTTCGAATATTCATCGAAAAATAGTAGTTGCGACAAGAAAGCTTGTCGCACGAGTCTCTTCAAATCGCCACCTTTTAGCGCAAACGCCATCTCACCAAAAAAAGTTAAAAGTTCGATAAAAATCCCTATAGCGACGAGAAGTCCTGCACCCAAACTGCTGGGCGGTTGGGAAAAATATACCGGGGTGGGAATGATTCTTGGCTCAACGTCGCCGAACTCCCCCAACTGTTCACCGATCAAGAAAAATGTAGCTGCCCAACCAATCAAGAGTTGGGACGCCGATCTCAGGAAATGCTTGATGCCGAGCGAGGAAACGACGACGACGACGACCACCACGACCACTACAACTACTACTAAGACGAGAATCACGAAAAAACCGGTTACGAAGAAAAAGCAAATAACCAAAAATTCCGAAAAAAGGAAAAAGGTGATCGGTCAGCGCCGTCCGTCGTTGACGGACGATGCCTCGAACGAATCGATTTCCGCGTCCAAGGAGGAGTCCGAGAAGACATCCGTCGAGATGCAGACCCCGGAGTGCACGACTGTGAAAAAAATTGATGACGCGGACTTGAGAACGGTTGAAGAAAAACCGAGATTAGATGCTTCGCAGGATAAGGAGCCCGCTTCGGAGCTTCAAGAGGTAAAAAACGTAAATTCGTTGGGAGATCTGGAAAAAGCGTCCGAGACGAAAAACGCGGAGATAATGGTGAAGAGTACGAAGAAAAAATACGCAAAACTGAAAACGATAACAACTAGCGTTACGAAATTTGAGAGGGGAAACGAGATAACGTCGAACGCGTGTTTGACGGTAGAAAAAATCGGAGAATTTTCTTATACGGAGAAGAATCGTGTGCAGCAATTGCCCGACATGCTGGATCTGGAGACGCCACGAAAGTATGACGGAAGCTTTGGAATTCCGCCGACACCGAGGCTCTTGAGCCCAGGTAGCAATTTGACGACGCCGTTCAGTCAGCTGGCGGACGAGGCGACGAAGGTGCGAGGCTTCGTGACAACTCCGGAGTTCCCTCCTACGCCGAGCATTAACTTGACTCCGAAGCAGACGAGCCAGGACGGTGCGGACAAGAAGGAGGAACTTGCCTCGGAATATTACGAGCCGAGTTTGCTACCGAAGGATCCGAGGCCGAGGCGCAGCAACGACCACAGTAGGCACGACATGAGTCTTCCGCTTCCGGGAATGATGATGGCGATCGCGGCGGAGTCTCGTGTCACGAACGTGAGCGTCGAGGTAGCCCGGGGTTTCCAGGCGACGAGCACGTCCAACAATAAGCTCGAGATAACGCAGTTCGAGGTAATCAAGGAAAATCTTCCCCGAGAGGAGGCTTTCCGCGAGTTCAAGATTTCCAACACAGATGTGACAAATAGTGTGGTTCCGGTCAGGGAGACGGCCGAGGTCTCGCACATTGCGTCCGGGGATGAGACGGGCTTCGCGAAATATACGAATAGCACGAGCTCGACACTGGACGACTCTTCGGACAGCGACACGAGTTCGTCGTCGGATTCTTCCTCGACGTCCTCCTCGTCCTCCTCGAGCAGCGACACATCCAATCCTTCGCCGAGCTTCACTCTCAATGGCAAGGAGACTCCTGTGACGCTTCCAAAAACAACTTGTACCGAAACGAGCAACGATTCGGTCCAGAAGTCGCTTCAGGAACGAGCGAACGAAGAGCCGAAGGTGCAACAAGCTGCTAATCTCGAGACCGTCGATGTAGGAGTTTCTCGCGAGGAAAATGAGAGCTCGCCCAGCAAAGTTTTTCCTATTGTGAAAAATGATCAGGAGCTGGAAGAGTGTGTGATGGAAACTCCAGCGAAGGACGAAACTCTTTTGTCGGAAGCTGTTATTTCCGAAACACCGAGCAGCTCGAAGCCCATCGAGACGACGAATCTCAACTCGAAGATATCTGCTCTGATAACTGAGAGTCGTGAAGAGAGTCAGAAAAGTTCGAAGAGGGCTTTGCCGAAGATCGTCAACATTCAGAGGATCCTGCCGAACGTTTCGATCGCGATCAAGCCTCGGAATAGCGCGGAAAAACTGTGCAACGTCTCGCAGAACAAAAATCAGACCGTGCCTGATACAAGCAATGTGACGTGTAAAACAGTTGATGTGATGAAGCAGTTGGAGGAAAAACGTTTGAGGCTGATGGCCAAGTTAAAGGGCACGAAAAAAACGGTCGTCGAACGCTCGCGAATAAAACGGGCCGTGACGGTTGTCAGGAGTAAGCAACATAATTCGGAAAAACAACCAGATTTGTCAAGAGAAGATCAAGAGAAAGGGAAGAAAGAGAGCGTTGAGAGAGAAGAATTCCAGAAAGAGCAGAGCGAAGAGCAAAGCGAAGAGAAAATGTTGACTCTGGACGAGTTCCAAAAGAACGAAACGAAGAGAAAGTCTTCCAAAGATTTAAAAACGGAAGAAGATTTGGCTACGTTGAATTCAAGCGAGAATAAAGTAACGAGAAAAAATATTCAAGATAGAGAAGAAAATGCGATGGAAGTAAACGACACCGGAGAGAAACTGGTATTGGAAGAAAAGAAGAATGAAGGAGAGGAATTAATCGAGGCGAAGATAAATCCGGAAGAAGACACGGAGACACTGAAAAAGGAACCCTCCAAAAAATGTCCGAGAAAAAATCGAGAACAGGGGAATAAGAATATTTTGGAGCTTCCCAAGGAAATGAAATCTGAAAGTGAAACGGAAGTAAAAAATGATGAAGAAGATATCACCAAGGAAGATGGAAATATTAAAAAATTGGACGAGGAAGAAATAGAGAAAAAAATAGAAACAAACTTGACACCAAATACATCCGAAAAAATAGCTCACGAGTCGACAACCAGTGAAATTCTGCCGCAGATTTCTGAAAATGTCAAAAAAGAAAGAAAGGAGAGTAAGGATTCGGATGGGAAAAGCGCAGGAAAGTCTAAAGTTGATCTTGTGAAACGCGACTTGTTCTCGGACGAGGAATCAAACGATCAAAGAGCAACGCGATCGAAGACGCGTCAATCGGCGGATTCTCACAAGAGTGACAATCAGGATTGTCAGCCGGACGAGGCAAGTACCTCAAAAAAGAATAACTCCCCGCCGGGCGTCAGCGAAGTTATGCCAGGAGTGTTGGAATGCCTGGACCTCGTTCCCAACGTGAAAAACGACACGACCGACGAATTCGCGATCCTCGACAGCTCGCAGAATATTCGTCACGGCGAGTATCACTTCATCTACGACGAGAGCGTGCCCACAAAAAAGAGAAAACGGAAGTACAGTAGTTCCGAACTGGAATATCCGGTCGAGGTCGAATTGAGCGATGGCAATTATCAGACGTGCACGAGACTCATGTCGGCAACGCTTTATGAGGAAATTTTCAATCTGACCCCGCCGAGGAAGAAACGAATCACAAAAGAGGCGAAAATGCTGCTGGACAAGAAAAAAGAGAGCGCTGTTAAAAATGCAAAAAGTGTTTTCAAGGATATACAGGAGAAACCCCTCGCCACTTCTTCACCTGTTTTCAAAGCTGCAAGTTCTAAGATTACGGGCAAGATCCCGAAGTCTCCGAAAAAGGTCGAGCCTCAACAAAACGACGGTAGGAAAAAGAGTAATCCGAAAACGGATGCAAAACAGCCAGAGCCAGGAACGTCGACTGAGAAACGTAATCCGAAAACGCGAAAGAGAAAAGCCTCGACCTCGAAGGACAGTGAACAGGTACCGTCATTTTTAAGAAAATGCCGCAAAAAATGATATTATATGCCTCTCTTATGATTCCTTCATGAAATCATTTTCTGCAGGTTGAGAAAAAACCACGATCTACGAATCCTCAACTTCTTCTCAACAAACTAGATCTGGACAAATTTTTGACGAGTGTTCATGGACCTGCATAAATCGTTTCGTTTCAATCTTTATGGGATATGTATGTTGAAAAATGCATCAAGTGTGAGACGTAATTAGAAAAATGCTGAGCATTGTTTGTTTTTTTTTCTAGTTTGACGCAACACAAGTATTAGGAAAAAAACGTTATGTAGACTGATTAATTAATTGCTCCAAGAGAGAGTGTACATAGTTATTGCGCGAACTTTGAGAGTTAAACTTTTTTTATTCGTTGACTTTGTAGAGAAAACTACTGTACATACAAAGATAAAGAAATTTTTTTTCTATTTTCCTACAGAATATTTGAAGAATGTATCTGTGTTCATTTGTACCTTTCACCCACCAAATTTAATTTTTTTTTCTAATGTAAAGTATAGTGAAAAAATATCCAACAGTTGCAAAAACATTTTATTGTACACTTCTGAGGTTACAAAATTAAGAAAGGAAAATTAAGCTTTTAGCGGTACAACATTTTGCATGTGATCAGAACATATGTATGGAAAAAAAAACTCAAAAATTTTATGGGATAAACAACAAAGGATCCCTCTTAGCACATCAACACTTGGATTTGGCAGCTTTGTCGATCTCTTCTATTTGGTCCACGAGTTTTCTCCACTGAATCATGTTCAAGGAGATACCTGTTGAAAAACGTAACAGTGCAATGAGCAATCCGTTTTGTTTATTGTATCTAAATCTTTATTTTAAGTATAATCCTATTACCTTTTTTTCCAGGCCTCAATTCACCATCCTTTTCAAAGTATTCTCTAATGCCAACATACATTCTTCCTTTGAATTCGGATATAGATACAAAGCGACTGTTGCCAAGATCCCATTTGAGCTCTTCATCTTCTTCTTTGGAACTTGTCTTAGGCTTCTTACTGGAAGCAGCCTTTTCACTTTTTTCGGCTTTGTGCTTTCTCTTTGAGGTCTTCTCCTCCTGTAAGACAAATTTTAATAAACCAAGTTTTTTGTCAACTTTAAAAAAAAATATAATATTTACCTCGCTGTCGCTATCGGACACGAATTCCTTCGATTTCGGCATTATATCAAATGCAAAAAATGGATTCGTCTGGATGAATGGAAAAAAATCGTCTCTTTATTTCTTTGGGTATTGTTTCAAACAGCCGTGGATTTCGCAGCAAAAATATCATGCGCTGCAGACTTGTAGCCCGATGCGGATCTGCAATATTCGAGGTTATAAGCATGTGTTTTCAATCGGCGACCTATCGCTTCTTTTTCAATTTAATAAAACTTCGAAATCACATAAAATTGCTTGAACGAATGTTACTTACGATAATAATTCGATATATTTCAACGACGATAAAAATAAACGACGAATACAAATGTAGTTTGCCCTGTTGCGTGAACAATCAATAATCGGTCATTTTTGGCGGTTTGGAAAAACTGAGATCACGAGACGTAAAACAGTCGACAGTAGCACCTCGAACGAGGTAAACGTGAATTACTGCGGTATCGCAGCGTCAAAAAAAAAATTGATTCAACAGTATAGTAATGAAACTCGTGAATTGAAATATTGAAAGTCATCCGACAGTTTTTTGTAAGTAAAAAAATTATTTGTTCAACATTCAATTAGTATATAAAATATTTTAAATTAGATTGAAAAAAATGACACATGGTTTATTTTTTAACCACGCGGCGCTTCGTACGCTCAGTTGTGATCGTTCTCTTGTATTTTTCGATCACGTTCAAGAATTATTCCTCGTGCTTCTTTTGTTCCAAAATCATCATTTTACGGTGAATTGGAGAGTGTTAATTTTTTATACGATACTTACGTTGCGGTATACAATACTTACACTTTGTATTCAAATGAAATAACGTTTTTGTGAAATTTACATATTTTGTACCACAGCCGGCGAATAATCCGTGAGTTTTAGATTTGATCCTACGCGTAAATTAAAGCGTCTTTATATGTAAAATTAATAAGACTGAAATAGATATATTGAGAAATAATACTCGTTACGCATCAAAGAAAATTGTATGATAACTTTTCATATATGATATAAAAAACTTTTTATTTTACAGGATAGGAAGGACATTTTATTCCTATAACTTGTTGAATTCGAGGATAAAAAAAATTAAACATGCTATCTGCTATTTTACTTCTGACTGTGTGTTCCCTCTTGGGGATTAAAGCTGCTGCAGATGAATATCCTCGTATTATTCAATATACAGATAAAACGTTTCCTGTTGAAATTGGCAAGAAAAATCATCTGATAATGTTCTATGCACACTGGTAAGATTTTTTTATATTAAAAAAAAAATATTAATACTTATACAAATATAAGTAATGAATGACAGTAATCTTCTGTTTTTCTGGGACTTTATCTCTTGCTTTTGACCATTTTCGTTTATCTATTGCTGGGTTATGTCAATGTACACTTATAAATCTGAAATTTGATACGATAAGCTAGCCAGATTCTTCAAAAAGTTTTTACATCTGTTTCTCAGTTTCTGACACCCACTTCATTTTCAAAGCAAATACTTGATCACTGATTTAATATTTGAGAATATGTTTTATTTATATGATTAAATAACTAACACATAGGAATTAATTTTTTAATTTATGTATAAAAAGTATAATTTAATGTACAGGTGTGATAAATGCGAAAATTTAGCATCCACATTAGAAACCTTGGCTGATGTGCTTAATGTGGAAGAAGACGGACGTGTCAGAGTGGCCAAAGTAGACTGTACGACTGAAGCCGAGACTTGCTCAAAGCATGAAATTACTGAATACCCAACGTACTTAAATTTTTATACCAAATTACTTTTCGTGTACCATCACATTTCATTAGATTATTCATTATAACTAATTGATTTTGTGTTAATTCCATAGATTGAAATTTTTCAAAGTTGGCGAAAAGGAAGGAATAAAATCCAAGAACACTCAAAATTTAACATCCCTGACTGCATTTATTAAGGAGCAATTTGAAAATATTCCAGTCAGTATTGAACCTGAATATCTGATATATTTTTTATGGTTTTATAACTTCAATCATTTTGATCTTTTCATCCAAATTTTTTACTTTTTTAGGAAAATGAAATTCCTACAGTTCCTGAGCCTGTAAATAGATTAGTTGAGCTGACTGATGACACATTTGACAAACATGTGACTAAAGGATATCACTTTGTTAAATTTTATGCACCTTGGTGCGGCTATTGTCAAAGATTGGCACCAGTTTGGGACCAGCTTGCTCAGAGTTTAAGTCATGAAAAACTAGTGACCATATCGAAAATCGATTGCCAACAATTTTCCTCTGTTTGCCAGAAGTTTGAAGTAACAGGATATCCAACCTTGCTCTGGATCGAAGATGGAAAGAAGGTTTGACTGAAACATTTTTATTTTTAGTTTTAAAACAAAAGATAGATGCATGACTAATATCAGATCAATTCACGAACTGAAACGTCGGTTAAGAAAATCATTTGACATTGTAATTTATAATCAATCAATGAATTTTTACAACTTTTCATTCTTTTTTGTTATTTTTCATAAAAACATTGTTCAATCTTCAAAAAGTATCCAATTTTTTGGTTCACAGATTGACAAATATAGGGACCTTCGTGGTCTCGGAGAATTGAAAGCATACGTAGAAAAAATGCTTCGAATGAGTGACGAGAAAGTCACGGATAAAACAGAGACCCAAAAAAGCAACGCGCAATCAGTGCTGACACTTACAGGTGATGATTTCCAACACGGTATCGAGAAGGGTGTGACGTTTATCGAATTTTTCGCTCCATGGTGTGGTCACTGCAAGAGTCTTGCACCGACATGGGAGGAACTCGGAACGAAATTTATAAATAACGAGAACGTTCACATCGTGAAAGTTGATTGCACTCTCGTGACCAGCAAAAAATTGTGCGCCGATCAAGAGGTTGACGGCTTTCCGACGCTCATCCTTTATCGAGATGGTCACAAAATCGCCGAGTACAACGGGTCTCGCAAGATTGACGAGCTCTACGAATTTGTCAATAGTCACCTTAATAAGGCCCACGATGAACTGTGATTTTATTTTTCTATCGATTTTTATTACGAACACTGTGTACAGCGTTTGTGTGAAGTCTCAAATTAATTTTTACGGGAGTTGAAGATTTTTCGTGACTAGGCCAAGAGTGGAAAATTTCATCGCGAGTTCCTCACGTTTCGCTAATCTCCCCAGTGAAAAACAACCGAATGCTCTTCTTTTTCTACTTACGGATTTTTATTTATGAATGCAAATCGCGTAGTTGACGCATATTTTGTAATCTATACGTAATCTCGGTACAAACAAATTCTTGCTTCCATCATATTTTTTTCGAGTTTTTCCTTTCACTCGAACTGACGTACAATAACTTTTAAATTAAAGTCAATCGTATCCTTAGTAGTTGGTTGACAACGTGACAATCTGAGTTCTCTTTTTCACCAATTTAGAATAAACGAATATTGAACTCCACATTGTGATAGCGAATTATTATCAATCCACTACAACCCATGTACAAAGTATGAATTGTACATTTGTAATGACGTTAAAAAATCTTTTCTGTATTATTTCTCCTCATGAACGACAATATATTGCAATTTTGTTAATATGTCGGAAAGTACAAGATTATGGAACTTCAGGAATGCAAGTTCGAACATTTATCGACGGATGTAATATTTGTGCCGATATGTATTGATCATAACGACAATTATAATATCAAAAATAAAATGTATTTGAGACAGTAAGGATAGTTTGCGCGGCGCATCAGAGAGTGGGGCAAGACGGGACAGGAGCCACGGCGATTCCGTGCCTAAACGCACGTACAGAGCTCGCTGCAGTGCCGCTTCGCTTGTAATACTTTTGTTGTTATTTTTTCTTTAACAATGTGACGGTGCAGCGAGAAAGCCTTGGGCTTGCCATCTCTATGGAGTTTTCGGAAATATATTAATCCTTTCCAGGGACGATTTTACATTGTAAGTGCGAATTACGTTGTTATTTTTTTTTATTGCTTTGAGAGCGAAGTAACATACGCCAATTTGAGGGGCAAGATGGCCCCCTCCCTAAGGTTATGTTATGTTCGATTTTCGCAATGCAATGCAATATTCTTTTTCAACTTCAATATGCAAGTCTAAAAAATGGGTTTTTAATTTAAAATTTCGTACTGTATTTTCATTTTTTTAAATTGTTTATGCAAAAAATGTATGCAGTTAATAAAAGATTTTTTACGTTTTGTCAGAGTGGATCTGTCAAAATGAATTTCGTACGGTTGTTAAAATTTTCGAATTTTGTTACTTTGTTGCTGATCGCAATAAAATCTTGTGAACACTGAATTCTCTGAAAACACGAACAAGTGGATAACAAAAAGCGAGTTCAATTCGTAACATTTTGTTTGGAGTGTCGGCCCGAAACGTGCTGCCCTCTGTTCATACACTTCGAACGAGGAGGAACTAACTTTCGAATTCGAATATAAATTCTATTTTATTCGACAAAACATGGAATATAGACTCTAATAATGAAAAATTTACTTGAAAATTGTAATGGGATGTTGAAAATTGACGTGTTCTCAGACAAAATGGTAAGAAAGTACATCCGAAAGTCGACTCGTCGTTGCTGGGACGAAAGAATGATGGTAGCGGCGATGAACGCAATCCTGGCACGGAAGATGGGCTACATGAAGTGCTCGAAGGTCTACGGAATTCCGAGAACAACTCTGAGAACGATAATAAAAAGATTGGAAGCGAACGGGGAAGTGGACATAATGGTGCCTCTGGGAACGAATGCGTCGGTGTTCACGAAAGAGGAAGAGCGTTATCTCGCTTCTCACCTGAATTCGATGGACAGTCGACTGTTCACGGTGACGATTCCGATAAAGAGAAAACTGGCCTACCAGCTGGCGACGAAGATGCACAAGAGTCACAAGTGGAAGGACGAGGTCGCCGGTCGGGAATGGCTCCGGGAGTTTGTAAAGAGGCACAACCTGAGCTGCCAATCGATCGGTCGTCCAGCGACGAAGACGAAGCTTGCCTGCTTCAACAAGGAAGCGGTTACGAGGTTTTACGAGGTCCTGGGCGAACAGTACCTGAAGCAAAACTTCACGGCTGACCGGATTTACAATTGCGACGAAACTTCGATCAGCTGCGACGCAAAGTCCCAGGGCAGTCTCGTGATGAACGACAGCGGAAGGGGCTCGTTGCCGTCGAGCAGCGCCGGGCACACGATCACGGTTGAAGTTTGCATGAGCGCGACGGGGCTCTTCATGCCGTTGCTCTTCGTTTTCCCGAGGAACAGTCTCGAGCCTCGGTTGACGAGCGACCTGATTCTTCCCTGCTACACCCAGTGCAACGAAACCGGCTGGATGGACGGTGAAATCTTTGCCTCGTGGTTCAAGCACTTTGTCAAATTTTCGAGAGCGAGCAAAGAGGATCCGGTGCTTCTGCTCATGGACGGGGACTCGAGTCACACGACGAGCCTCGAGCTCTTGGAACTCGCCGAGAGCAACGGCGTCACGATGCTCTGTCTGCCTGAGTATTGCACGCACAAAATCGGGCCCCTCGAGGCGGAGTTCTTCGGCGCCCTGAGCAAGCACTACGTCGCCGCGACGAAAGACTGGTCAAGCTCTCACAATGGACAGAGTCCGGGGATCGGGGAGATTCCTATTCTCTTCGAGCAAGCTTTCATCCAATCCGCTACACTCGCGACAGCTGTCATCGCTTTCAAGAAAACTGGCATCTGGCCGTTCAAGCCGAACACCTTCGACGATCATGATTTTACCAGCCTCGGGACTTCGCTTCTTCCGCACCAAATCGCCAGCACGCCTCAGCAGACGAGCCAGAATCCTATCAATACGCCGAGTGTCTCTCAGGTTGCGAACAATATGAAGGAACCGATCGCGACGACGATTTCCGCTTCTTCGTGGAAATCTAATAATTGCCGTACGAATCCTCATAAACTTTCACTACTTTTTCGTCCGATGCTTTTTTTCTATCTTGCAAATATATTTTCCAGCTGTCACAAATGACGTTAGAGTCGGAATTCCTCCGAATTGCGTAGAAAACGTAACCGTAAGTCACATGCAACAGCCGAGAAAAAGAATGTATCCGGAACCTCAGCCAATCGCGATGCAAAATTATGAGGCGAACAATTATCAAGAGGTTCCAATGCCCGGTCCATCTTGGAAACAGCCTTCTGTCAATCGTACGTTCTTTTTTAAAAAAAGCCCTCTATAAAATGTACAGTTTATAATTTAATATAATTTATGATTTAATAAAATATTTTATTTGTTTTTTTTTCAGCTGTAAACGAGATGAGACTGCCTGCCTCGTCGGCGTATGTCGAAGCCGTGCTCAACGGGCCCCAAAATCATCCAGCGAGAAGCATGCAGCACTCCGAAACTCCAGGATGCTCTGGCGATCCTGCGATGTACAATATGGTACCGCACATGTATCTATGAGATTACCATCACGAATCTTAATTCGTATTAAACCATTCGGAAATTTCAGTCGCTCGCGTCTCGTACGAATCTTTCTAAGCATTTCTTTTTTGAACTCAAATTTTACAACAAACAGAGAGTATTATTATATCTCGTTTTTTTTAACAAGGAGAGGGAGAACAGTTGATTTACCCCAATTATCAAAACCAATTTTAAAAATTAGCTCTTCGATTCTCGAGAGACTGAAACTTGTTCCATGAGAGGCAACATTTTTGTACCTTTTTCTATTTCTGTCAAATCGTGTAGCAAATCATTTTCGTCTTCCTGTTTCGACTTTTTACGTTCAACAGCTTAAAGTATTTTTCTACAATCGTTTTATATAAGTTTTAAAAAATGGTGCAAATTTGTTTGAGAAATAATTGCCAAAATTTTGTATTTTTCGTTTTTAGAAAAAAAAAATGTTTCGGCGTATCATCGGCATTGAAGTCGTGACCACTATTTTAACGTTTTATTGGCTCACGCATCGTACATTCGAGACATTTATACATTTATTTTCATTTACAGCAAAAACATGTACAACTACGTAATTTATTTAAGATACGTACAGTAATAAGAATATTAATAATAATAACAACATTAATTTAGAGACTAAACGACGTGATGCGAAATTGAGTTTTCTTCTTCCTCTTGCTTCTCGAATATGAGACTATACACTAGAGTTTAATGCTCGACGTACGCTTGATATTCCTACATTTTAATAAGAATCCTCTCCTCTCGGACGAACACTGATCCATCTCGTGCTTGTTTCTTCCTCTCTTTCGATCGTCAAACATGTTGCAATAGAGCGGAGACATTCCTTCCCCTTTCTTTATAAAGTATCACAGTTTGGGTTTGATAAATACTAAACTCCGTTCGCGATTGAATCAACCGAATAAATCGATCGGTGAAGCAAGTCGAAAATCAAAGTCTCGGGAATTCGACTAAAGTTCAGCAATGTTTCATTCACCATCGGAATTTAATGAACGTATTCATTTCAGGGAGCAAGGTAAACGTCCCAAAAGTTGGAACGACTCTTTCTATATTACTTTAAACGTTTGAATTTTCTTTTCCCAATATAAATACATAAATTATATTTTTCATATTTTTTGTATATTTTTGAATTCAACTATTCAACGACGGACAGGATAGATTTTGCAATTGAATCATTGGGACATCTGCATATTCAAACGTTTTAGTATTTATTTACAATAAATATTGTTTAAAATGAATGTGCAAGAGGATTTTGAATCGCTAAAATATCAAGCAGTAATTTAAACTTGAATTTCGTGCAAATTTCTTGTTTAAATGTCTTCTTTTTAAAAAAAAGTAAAGTCAAAAAACCTTTGGATGTCCAACTAGTGAAACGTTTACCTTATCATCAAGATAAAAATCTTATTTTTTCTGTTCCTTTAACCAACGCGTCGAAATGAAAGTCATAAGCTTCAGCCAGTCGTTCTATTGCACTTGAAAAAATAGCCGCTCGTTCACACCGGAGTTCAGAGATTAAACTTGCATTTTCACTGTTGGCGAGCTGCGGTCGCGATCAGCGGCTGCTTCTTGAAATCTGTGGTACAAAAATGATAAATCTTCGATAGAAATGACACTTTTGAAAGAACAAAAAAAATGAACGAGGAATGAAAAATATCGATGTTAATTAAATAATTGAAAGAA
Organism: Cremastinae sp. A BG-2022a; assembly: GCA_030522545.1. Lineage (NCBI taxonomy): Eukaryota > Metazoa > Arthropoda > Insecta > Hymenoptera > Ichneumonidae > Cremastinae sp. A BG-2022a. The sequence continues at coordinate 8,557 of JAPYYW010000055.1, read as the reverse complement.
AGAAAAAATGAAAATAAATGGAGAATATACCCGCTGCGACAATTCAACGTGACATCCGTGCTGTGGTGCTCCATCTGATAAATGTCACCGAGCAATCGTGCGATGGGCGTGTCGCCGATCGTCTCGCGAAAAAATAGCAGCTCGACCGTCGTCGGCTTGACTGCTTGGAGGCTCGGCAACAGGAGCAGAAATCTTCCGAAACGCGCCGGTTGACGAGGGTAGCGAGATCTTATGTAATCGCTGAGCATGCACTGCGCCTGATCCTGAAGCATCTCGACCGGCTTCGGATCCGAGAGTCCTCGAGTTTCTGCGCGAACGATCTCTATTAGCTCCAACGAAACGATTTTTATTGAAATCATCAATTATTTTTTGTCTTACCTGGAGTGAAAAGAACGACGGCCTTCATCGAGCCGCATTCACCACTGTCCGGAGAAAGTTGCCGGAACCTGCTCATTATTTCCTGCAACGAGAATTTTACAATTTTTGCGAATTTCTCAAAAAAAAAAAGAAAATAGATCTCGAAACTATATAAGATACAATTATAATTCGTATAACTTGGTAAATGCGTTAAAATTATAACTAAAAAATTAGTCAAAGAGATAAAACATTTTTTCAAAACGAAAATTTGGTCGCACTTACCTGAATCGTGATGATTTCTTCTCGATAGGATTGTTCAGGTGGCAATCTCCTGCGAACCTGTTCGTCCTCGAGAAGTCCAGATATGTCCCGGGATATGGACCACTGTGCGAGATGCAAAAGAAACAGTTGAGTCCAGGTCTGTTGCAGAAGAAGAAACTGATCGTCTTTGGGAAGAGTCTGAAAGGGGATGAGACACTGGACCCATCGGACAGCCATGAACAAGAGCTTGGCGGTCGTTTCCTGGAGTACCTCCCAGGTCGGTATGAAACTCGGCAGACCCGTCGGACTGTGACTCGCCTCGGCCTCGATTTGCTCGCGCCCACCATCCGGATCCGGTTGCGATTTCCACACGAATTCCTGATACACACCAACACATATCTCAAGCTTTTAATTTTCTTTATATTTATTTTATGAATTTAAATTGACTTTTAATAAGTAGATGATTGATTTTGAAACAATCTCGATAGAACTCGATCGAGCAGTGCCAAAAAAGGCGTATTTTCTTCTAATTTTATTTTTATTTTGATCCAACCTGATATTTTTCTGCCGACATGAGTATTTGCAGGAGAGGCGGTTGCTGGCCAAAAGTGAAAGCAGCCGCCGGGTGGTAGAGGCTCGCGTTCGGTGGTGGAAAGTGCAGCGGAAGCGGCGTCGGAGACGTCGAGTCGTCCGGTGGTTTTTGGAGACGAGAAATCGGTTGGGGATACGGCGACGGCCTTTGAGCGCATCTCAGTCGTCTGTGCGCGTTGTGTATTCATTATCGTCGTCCAAAGTACGAAACGATTGGAAATCGCTTATATCGCAAGCTCACCTGTGATGGGAGAGAACGTTCGTCGCGCTTATGTCGACGATCGCCGAGTCGTGGAGGAAGCCCGGGACTGGCGGCGGTGACAGCTGGCTGACGAACGTTCGGTGATGAGACAGCGAGTTCGAGTTCAGATCCACCGGCGAAACCTCCGGGTGTCCCGGCGTCACCGAGTGCCGGAGCTTCTCAGACATCCCGGGATGGGGCTTCGGCTTTCTCGGACCCCGTTCGTGTTGTACTGCTAAACATCAATTACAAAAATGCTACTACATTCTATCAACATTGTGCAATGCTATTAGTGTAGTATCAAGCAGACGTCCCAATAGTCGAACATGCTCCAGAAATTGAACATTATTATAAATTACTTAAAATTGAGGTGTGTAAGATGGGTTTTGGGTCAATATTTTTTTAGATAAGAATCAAATTGAAGAAACTTTTGGATGTTAAACTATTGGGATTTTTTGCCTATATTGATAATCTCTACCATTAAAATCATTGCGTAATCATACATTTTCATATAGTTATACATTTATGTATTCGAATTAACAAAGCAAAAAAGTAAGCGAATGGAATTGACACACAATGACGTAAGATTTGGAAGATAGTGAGAGCAAACACATATTGTCCGTTTTGGAAAGGGCCGAAAGAGCGTGTGCGTGTCGAGTCAGCATAGATCTCGAGAGAGCGCGAACTCGCGAGAATTATGGAGCCAATGTATATGAGTAATTATGACAGTACAAGCGTAGCGGTAATTTGATGAGCGTCGTCATCGATGAGCCGGGAGGGTGCGAATAATGGAGGGTGGCGAGAACGAGGCGAGGCGGAAGTTGAGCGCGTTGTAGGGATGGACGAGCAGGGGTCGGAAAGATTCTCGAGGCTTTGCGAAGGCGATGCAGCGGCGCGATGAGGGGAACGAGATGGGAGCGTGGGAGGAAAGGTGTGCGAGGAGCAGAGCGTTATTCGGTGTGCGGCGAGCCTCTGGCCGGCTCGAGAGTGCGAGGCTCGTCCGGGGATGTTCGTATCCGTGTACGTCGGACCGCGCGCCCGATGGAAGGGCGCACATCATCATTAATGAGGCTGAGCGGATCGCAGCCGGTGTTTTCCCACGTTCGCGCGCACAGGACCGACCGAACGACCGCCATCACCGCCGCTCCCTGCTCCCGCGCCCGTCCGATTTATCCCGAAACCACGAAACCACCCTACGGCGATTGACCGCATTGCCGCCTTCGGATTATTCCATTTTTAATTGAATACCGATTTTCGATAATGCGAGAGAGCTCTTTTTTTCACTCTCATCTCGTTCTCTACGAATAGTCTCCATTATATTTCCGAATATTTTTCGTATACTAATACTGCGCGTCATTTCTCTCGATTATTTTTTGCGCCTCCCGTTTGATTTTCCATCTCTCGGGTCTATTTTTCGCTCGAGTCGCTCCCATGACGATAAACTTTGAATAAACTCGCCTCGTAATTCGCGATGAGCGAAAAGAGATGAAAAAACAACGGATCGCGAGTACGCGGGTGTCCGCGACGCGTGTTTACGTTGGGCAAAAATGAGCCCGAGGCTTGTTTGCTCGCATGCGAGTGGTTCACATGCGAGTTCACCGATGATTATCAACAGCGTGTTTTTCGAAGCTTAATTGCTTCTTTATTTAGCCGTGCCGCGCGTTGAAAACGGAGAGGCGGAAAAATTTTGTGGCGAAGCTTCGGCTTGTCAAACAAGAGAAACGGGCCAGGAAGCGCGTCGGAAGCTCGCGAGGACAACTTATCCCGAGGGGATAAGTTGTCGCCCGAGTGGTCAAAGATAGAAGTTACCGCTCTCTTGTCCAACATCCAAGATCCAAGACGTAAATAATGCGAGGGGGACGAAGTCTCCGAACGTGTCGCCTTCGTCCCGCCCGCGTACATTCGCGACGACTCGTCTGTCAAATCAGCTTAGAGCTCATATATACTCGAAGAAACGCTCGCGTATTATTTGCGTGTCTCGCAAAACTACAAAGCGAGTCTGACAATCCGGGATGTACTCCCGATCCCTATCCTACGGACGCAGATCTTCTCGATTGATTTTACAGATCCTTTATGGGAAATTCGACATCTGCTATATAGCTCGAGAAAGCTCGATTATCGGCCATGGGCGTTCTCTTTCCAGCCTCCTCGCGCTCTAATAATTCATTCGCCAGGCAGATCAATTTTCGGAAAAAACCAAGACTCGTCCATTCATCAAAATAATAATAATAATAATTGAAAATACGTATTTAAAAAATAGAACAAAAATAGGATTAAAAAAGAAAACGTGCATTTTCCCTCAAATTTAAAAGTTGTGCAGTGCATAAAAAATCTTCTTTGAATTTCTAGTATAAAAGTATATGTTTCCTAGAATTAAATTATAATTATTTTTTCATTATCAGAAGGAAAAAGCTCTTGAAACGAAAAAAAAATGGGAAAATCTATGTAGTCAAGACTTTTTTGGACAGAAAAGTAGATAGGGGGTAAGGGGACGAGAATTTCTTGGTTGGCGGTGAAAATTCCAGCAGAACGGCAGAAAGGATTAACAGTGAATTTTTTTTTCTTTGCATCGCGCAAAGTTTTATGCGGATCGCCGAGTCATACGGGAGAGCGTATATATAGATGGTAGAGTGCGAGTGCGGGAATCGGAGCGACGGATTATAGGTCCGCATGCGCTGGAATGGACCGCGCCCTGTGCCCTTACCACCCTAGACGTTTTATTCAATTTTTTTTCTTCTCCCGGACGCGCCAGAGCGAGAGATCGAGGCCAGAGCGAGGTAAGCATAGAGCGATACAAACACGTGCTCGGGGACACGCACACGCGAGACCGATGTGTGTGGCGGCACGTGTGAGCCACAATGCGAGTTCCCACCCGGGTAACGCAACCCTATAACGGAGCATTTCGAGGCAGCGAGCGTGACACCACCCTCGATGTTCCGAGCAGCGGACTCGCTCTGGCATGGGCATCCCGAAAAGAGAGGCACGATATCCGCCGGGCGAACGGGCGAAAGAGAACGACGCCCACTCTCTCTCTCTCTTCTCTCTACAGCTCATGGATCACGGGCTCACACTCTCTATCCTACTAAACGGTAAACCGATCTGTGAACATTTCAGCAGTCAGCGATCTCCGAGGCTAATCCCCGGGTGAGTGGGCTCGATACATCCGCGACCCACACTCTTCGAGCTCTTATTCCGGCTTATATCTTCACCTCCATTCCCATCTCCCCCATCCCTTATTCTTTATTACCCTTATTCTCTTCATTCGCGCTCTACTTTCTTATTTTCATTGAAAACATCTTTAGCGACGCTGTGAATCCATTCAAGTTTGTCCTCCCATTCGGGTTCAAGGGATTTCCCACTGGGGTAATAAGTTAAATGTCGGAATTTAAGAAAAATTTGGGCGCAATCTTCTAAAATTATACCCTAAACGGTTTAAGATGGTCCTTCAGGTTTTGGGAGCTTGACGTTGTTTTTTGTGAAAAGTCTAATACATTGGTCTAAATGTAAACAATTAAAAATTTTAATAAAAATTGTAAAGTTGTGCAAATTTATAAGATTTTTTTCATTTTTCTCTCATTTATGCGAAATACATTCATTACAAGCTCATTCTTTATTTGAACCATATACGTCAGTGATATTTACACGTCTCGACCGTGCGTGTAATCGTATATACATGGACGTCGATTTATATCTCACGCCGAATTGTCATTCCTGTATGTGAATATGCAGGGAAGAGGAAGGAACGAAAGCGACAATGTGCGCCCAATGACGAGAGGAATTTGCCTCGCGTCACCGGAAATACACGCGGGGTCAGAGGCCACTCGTCTTGTTCACGACTGCGGGGAATATGCGCGCACGCCTCCTTCCTCGTGGCTGCGCTGCCACGATCCTGTGCGACAGGTCCGACTCCCCTAATCGCTCGGCAATTGTTCGCGCAATGTCCACCGATTATACAAATTTGCATGTATACATTCCCGAATATGAGAATCGACCGATGGAGATATTTTTCTTATCATTTTTGCATGTAATTTTGTCATACCAAATTAATGTTCAAATTTCAATTTTATTTATAGTTTTTTCTTATAAACATTTGTGTTACAATTATAATGTAGTCTTAAAAATGAGTGAAAAAGAATTTGTAATGTAAAAGTAATAAGTTTGTAACATCACTCAATCAAACAAAAAATACTTGAATTGTACTGTTTATATTTTTAAGGAGGCAGATGCGAATGAAGTAGATATTAGTTTTATTGATAATGTTCATAAACGGCGAGACCAAAATGGAAAATTACTAGAGTTTAATATCTCCAGTGTACTGATATCCTCACAAAGTAGTTTTACGAACGGCCTGTCTTCAATATCGAACTGCTTCAGTAACTCATTAACAGCGTCGATAGACTTTCGCTCATGATCAGATAGATGCGAATCATCTTTCTTGTTAGAATATCTCAATATTCTGTATATGTGGTCCATGTCTGACCATCGAAGATGATGAACAATCCTTTTAAATGCGTAACTGATTGTATTTCCAGGTGCATTTGAGAGAGACCTGATCACCTTGAAGAAGAAGATCCTTAAAGACGCATTTGCAGTCACTGCGGTATAGAGATTGTCACAGGAAATGTATGTTGGTTTTGAAATTCCAGGTCGGTACATTTTCTGCATACCTAATGCATTGGCAATGTCTTCCCACATGTCATTTATCCAGTTATCAAACTGTAGCCCTGGCGATGGCGGTTTTTTGCCTATTAGGATCAATAGGGACAAAGCGCAAACCTTGTAATCTCGGTGATCTTCCTCCATTTCCAATTGGTTCAACTGGATCATCTGCCTAGTCTTCGAAGATGTATCCTCGATTTCTTTATAATTTTTTAAGTGTATCACGTTGAGAGACAGACCGCATTTCTCCAAAGATTCTTCCAATCCAACAGCTTTCAGAGTTTGATAGTCTGTATAGACTAATAGAATTGATATCACTGATCCCAGAGCTCCCAGAAAAAATGATTCGCTTTCTTTCAGCAATTTTGTGCCATACATAAAGTGTAGAGCAAGCGAGCACATGTATCCTCTAGTACGAGAATCCATCGCAACTTCTCCTGAATAATTGTAGACAGATATTTCTCTTGGGCTGAATTTCCTGACGGTTATTTGAGGAAATTCCTTCAAAGACTCGAGCTTATTCAGTTCATGCACTTTTTTCTCTTCTGCCATGATGGTAATATAAAAATATATCAGATTTTTTATTTTATATTTTAAAACTTTAGTTGATGCGTTTCTACGCCTTATTCTTATGCTTTATTCTAGGCACGAATGCTTCGTTATTATATACGACTCAAGAAGACTATTATTTTCGATCCGGTACGAATGGCCCGTTGCGTGTTTTTCGTCGTTCAGTTTTTTTTCGAAGGACTGAAGGAGACGCAGCATCACGCAGCCTTTGTTTTGAGTGCGATCCTGGGTGCGATCGACTTGGGCGCTTTTTCGCTTTTAACGCTTATTCTCTCATAACTTCATAAGACAACTGTGGAAACAACGACGCTGAAAGCGTGTAAGCGCCCAAGTATAAACTACCCCCTGTTGCCTATCGGTAATACACATATGAATTTCAAATCTAATCGCATATATTAACTTGGCTGATGATTTAGGAATTTAAAAATATTATGTCATTAGATTCTAAGTCGTTTGTAAGTAATTGTAATACTCATTTTATTTTATGTTAGTTATTATTTATCTTTCATATAAAAATAACAAATTCAAAGTCAATCATTCAATTAAAAACCGCTTTATAGTATGAAACAAATATATTTTATTGTTTCTCTGAAAATAATTATATACTGAGATATATCAAAATGAAAGTTGGCAATTCGCAATAAGTTGCAACCTGCGAGTTATAGCGATTGTTATTGATAGTCTATTTTAAAGTTTACTTTTTATCGTAAAAGGTTCATTTTTAAACCGTGCGTATGTCGAGAAATGTTTTATGAGCCGTATTCTTTCGGATAAAAAATCAAATGGTTTTCAAGCTCGCTTTTGTATAGCGAGATCATTTTTTCTCCGTCGTGTCTTGGTCCATTTATCGTCGGAAGGATCGACCGGGGTGCGCAGAGAGAGAGAGAGCGAGAGAGAGAGAGAGATCTTGGTAGAGGCGATGACAGGTGACGATCAAAGCCCGACGGCTTAGCGCGACGAGCCGTTTCGCACACGGGAAGCCCGGCGCAACGGATCGCGACACATTGCGCCGAGGATCGGACAACAGATCGTCGCTCCCGGAGCATTTTCCCCTTGGCGCGGTGCTCCATCTCCGTTCTCTCGTTTATTCTCGCGCGGCCCCGTGCGCGTTGGCCCCGTTTATCGTTTACGCGAGTGGATTGATGCCGCCGCCCCGCGTGTCGGGCACGACTCGCTTCGTTGCGTTACCAGCCGTCTACTCCCACGCGAACAACCCCCCCTCGTCCCCCGTCCGCGCGCATACACCCTCTCAAAAATACATATACACACGCTGCAAATCCCCCCGCGGTGCGCTTCCCACTTCGAGAGAGATGCGAGTGCTTCCTCGAACCAAGTGTTATTCCTCTATGAACTTTCGAGCCTTCGAAAATTCTCTCTTACCTATATACTTATGCGCCCTTACGTACTTTGCTTCTTTCTTCATATACACACAGTCATCGTATAAAAGTCGTAAACTATAAATTTTTCTTGAGATATATACCATATTTTAAGGAATATAAATTCAGACTCGTCCATAAAACAATTATTTGTGAATAAAAAGTATAAACGTCAATTAACAGAAAACTTTTCGTTCTATCGAAATTTTTTTACACGAGATTCACCGATGCTATTCATATTTTTTAGAAGAATATTGTGTTTTTAATTAATTTGTATAGTTGGAAAAATTGGAAACTAGTTTAAACGAATACAGAAGGTTTCATATTTTTTTGTTGATGTCATTAATTATAAATTCCTAGGAACACCCTATCGAAAAATTCGTACAATGCTCCGGTGTCCATTGTTAAGGAGGTTCGATCGTATCTTCGCCCGCGCGCATTCGTCTTACGTGTAAAGTAAAGGCAAAAATCATCAAGGGAAATTGTTTTCAAGATAATCTCT